>JAHREE010000281.1:301897-320217 GCA_033628505.1 Tringa tobata
ACTCCTTATTCCTGCATTGGAGCTGTCCTGCTCCACGGAAGGCTGCCCGTTCCCAGCTCCGAGCTGAAGCTGCTCATGTCCCACCCCTGGGAGCTGAACGCCCGGAGGCTGCAACCTCCAAAGCTGCCACGGGGAAGGGCTCACCTTCCAGCTTCCTCTGAAAAAGTGCTGAACACATGAGATCAGATACAAGGAGGAGAAAAAAAAATAATCATCTGGAGGACCACAAAGGGGTGGCTTTAGGGGCTGGGGAAGAAAGAAATGGCCTCTTTCAAAATTGCTTCGTTGATTGCAACTGCATTTGCAAGAATTAGATAAAGAGCACAAGAAGGAAGTTGGGAGAGCTGCGCACCACCAGCACAGAACCACCGGGAGGCCTTGGGGCTTAGTCAGCTTCAAAGACCAGGTTTCTCTAGTTGCAACATTGCCCGCTGGAAACATAAATAACGGTTCATTATCTTTTATACAATTGAATTTAAAAGTGCCAAAAGCAAAACCTGCAAAGGAGCAGAGACTCAGTTGGCTGGGGACAAGCTGGGAGCGCTGGGTCCTGGCAGGCAAACAGAAGGGAGAGGGCTCGGCTGGAAACATCCCGGTGACGTTTGGCTGCTGCCTCCTACTGCTGCCTTCCCCAGGGATGAGTTCCAGGGAAGCTGCTTTTCTCCCAGCCTTGCCCAGCACCACCCCTGCGTTCAGAGCCACATCAAAGGGCAGCGGAGGAGACCTGCCTTCCCCAGGAGCGGTGGTGGGAGCTGCACACACCCTCGCGTACCAGACAGCGGAAGAGGTTTGACTCCTCAGGATTCCCCCAGCCTTCCATCCCCACACGGACATAAAGAATCGTAGAATGGTTTGGGCTGGAAGGGACCTTAAAGATCATTCAGTTCCACCCCCCTGCCACGGGCAGGGACACCTCCCACTAGACCAGGTTGCTCAAAAGCCCCATCCAACCTGGCCGTATCTGTGCCGTACCTTCCCTGCCCCGTCCCGCACAGATCACACAGCCCGCGTCTCCGCCTCGATCTTCTGCTCCCCGTGGAGGTTTTCCAGTTCTTGGACCTGGGCCACGTTCTGTCTGATGGCAATCTCCGGGCCCCCTCCATACAGTGTGCTTAAATAAATCCACGTCTCCTCAGAAATCTGCCCGTAGTCAGCGCCTGAAAGGGACAGCAGCAGAAGCGAGAGGTGAGCAGTGCTGGTGCGTCACAACCCGAGGGTGTCCTCTCCAACCCCCTGGCCCTGCTCACCCCCAGGACAAACGAGGCACGAGTGGGTCCCCACTGCCAGCTCTGCACTGCACAGCGGTCCCCACCAGCCCTCTGCAGTGCCACCTGCTGCTGGAAGCCACCGGGGCTCCGTCACCAACTGCTGTGGGGTCACTTCTTCCTTTCCCCGAGAGGAACCGAGCAGGAACAGCCCACGATGCCAGCGCCTGCCTGAGCCCTCTCCTGTGTGTGGTGGGAAAGGAGCTACACGACAGCAAGCACAAGCCTTACCCTGCTTGACTTGCATGTGGCCACCTGCTTTCGTGAGTGCGATCTTGCTGTTGTCAATGGGTCCAGGAGGCTCTATAAAAGAAGAACAAACATGTCAAAACCCGTCCTGCTTTCCACGTTGCCACCAGATCAGTTTATTTCCCAATGTTATTTCTGCCCTGCCCTGGGGACCATCAGGCACAGTGGCTGGTGTCTCTGTTCAGTCTCAGGTGGCACCACTCTGAGGAACCCAAAGAGACTTGTTTCCATTCGGCCTCCCACCCCTGACAGACTCCAGAGGTCTCTGGCTTCTTACCGTTATCCTTCCCCTTGACAAAGGCTTCCCACTCCCGGAACCACTGCATGCTGATACAGTAGATGACACTTGGAGACTCCTCTGCCTGGAAAGCCTTGTTCAGCTGGGAGAGGAGAGAACAGAGACAGGCAGGAAGGAGTCACTCCTGAGATGTGGGGGAGCCCCTTCTTCTACCTATAAGGCAGCTTTGCCCTTCTTCAGATGAACCCCTTGTAATTCTACCACCTTCCTCATAGCCTGTTCCTGCTCACTAGGGCAGGAAAGAGACTGAAACCAAGGATGGTTTCAAACTCCATGTCTGCAGCCAGGCACAGCATTATCCTCTTCCATCTGCCCCTCCCTATCCTGCAAGCTCTGGGGAACCCCAAGATCAGTCTCCTGGCCGTGCTGTAGATCAGGAAAAGGGGTCTGGAAACCAGAGGCAGGAGTTTTCCACTAACTCTGTGATAGGTCTCTGTTTCCCACCTCTGCCCTTTGCTTGTTGCTTCCAGGTGCTTCCCATACAAACCTTGATGAAGGTGTCGATCTCAATCCTCCTGCGTTTGGCGAGAGCTTCAATCTCCACTTGGCAAATGGAGCACACGTACAGGTGGTTCACAGCAGGGCCACCCCCGAACCTGAGCCCAGGAAGAGAGGGAGGGGAACAGGGAACGGCTGAATGGAGAAGGGAATGGCAACACTTCCCAGCCCTGAATCCTACAGGGATGGGTTTTTATCTGCTCCAGACACCGGTGAAGGTGGTGGATCTACAGCTGGATGGAGGGTGCTGCCTTAATACAGTGAGGGTCACCGTATTGCTCTGGAACAATTGATATAGTTCCTTTTGATTTACATTTGGAGGCTGTACCAAATACCAGTCCTTACCAGTCCACACCAAGCACTGCACGCCTTTAAGGGGCCCTGGGAAGGCCTTGTCTTGGTCACTGCCTGAGAGGTGAAACAAAACCCAGAACTCATGGGGAGGAAGAAGGAAGTGGCCACACTCACCTGTTGTAGAGATATTCCCACACGTTCTGGGGCAGAATCACAACCAGGTCATCGATGTAGTGGTATTTATTAGGAGGGATCCCTGTGGAGGAAAAGGCAAGAGGGAGAGTTAACCAGGGAATTTATTATTGCTGGGTAAAGACACAAGTGAAAAAAGGCAAAGCTTCCTTGCTGAAAACTCCCTGATTCCACAATCTGCTTCCTCTGCTAATGGAAGACAGTCAAGAGTTCATCAACTGGGGAGGTTTCTCAATTCATGGCCTCAATTTCTAATCAAGTGCTTTATTTCCAGTTGGAGGTTTATAAACATGAGGGCTCCCCAGCATGGAGATGAAGAAGCAGAATGATAGGACATGGTATCTCTCCTCGGTAGCGCATCCTCCGTTCTCCAAACAAACACTGAAGGCCAACTTTGCAGATAGGGTAATACAGATAAAGGCCATCTTATCTGCTTTTTACAGGTTTGTTTTTAAAAACAAACGGAGAACTGAAAAACTGTTGTTTCCCAGCACTACACATCCCTCTGGGCCTCCGATCAGCAGGATAATGGGGTAATTGTCTCCTCTCTCCCTGAGGGATGGACCTTCTGCCAAAGACACGGGTCCTGCTACAGCACATGCGGTATCAGGACGGCAGCTGGAGCTTTTTCTCTACATTTGTTAATGGCCCAGGATAATAAAGGTCCAGCTGCGAGGGGTGTTGCCAGGTCCAGCAGCGCTGCCTTACCTCCGTGAGAGCACAGGAAGGTGTGGTTGGTGATGGGACCGGGCTCAGCAAAGGTGTTGAATTTATTGAGCCACTCTCGAGAGATGTAGAACTGGAGTAAACTGTGCTCCTTCATGCTGGCAAGAGACACCACCTTCTGACGCTCTCGCACAGCTTCTTCGCTGCTTTTCCTTAAGTGGGGAAAGGAAAAGAAAATTAAGCAATTCTTGAAAACTTAAGTTTGAGAAATGCATTTTTGGGTGTTTTGCCACCAGCAAGGGACGGCTGCATCCAGGGCACAGCTCACCTGTAGAACAAGACGTAGGCTTCGGCGTTCTGTACCACGGTCTCGTGGACTTCGGTGACGTACTGGTCATCGAACTCGTACCACTGGCCGTTGATGACGTTCTGGCAGTAGGCTATGTAGTGCCCACCTGTAACGGAGAAAACACGACATGGCTGGAACTCGGAGTGCAGACAGAACTCAGGCCTGAGGTAATGGCTGCAGCACCAACAGGATTAGCTGCTGGCAGAGAACAGAGAGCCAAAAAAAAGAAAAAAAAGGGCATAATTCCTCTTCAGGCAAGCTGTGCAGGAGTGGGGCAGCCTGGCACTGTCACCCTGGTTTGTCTTCCTCGGAAAGGGCCTCTCGGTGAGACTGAACATTGGAAAAGGCTTTGAGCCAACCCAGTGGTGAAGCTGAAATAGCTGCAGGGGGTGTGTCAGAAGCTGCTGCGTTCCCTTTCCAAAGGGCGGGTGCTGGGAACAGGGGGGCATTTCACCCCAGAGAGGTGTTGGCCTGGGACACAATTCTGCTTCGCTCGTACTCATCCCACCCCTGTTCTCCTCTGCCTGTACTCCCAGAAGAAGGACTTACTGCCTGCGGTGCCGTGGTGACAGATGACTGACAGGAGGTCATATGTGGTGATCTGGGAGACACATTCCTTGGCCAGGAAAGGTCGAAGATCCAGCCCTTCCAAGGGGAAGGAGACATGACTGTTGATCTTGAAGGAATACATCACCTCGTGCCGGAACCGTTTCAAGTGGATGCAAAGAATCTAAAAGACCAAAGCCAGAGAACACCAAAGTGCACTTTTGCTGTGGGTGCTCTGATAAAACAGCACATCTGTGTGTCTGATCTTTGCAAGAGTTCTTTGCCTGTTAGTCATGAAACCTGCTGGCTCATTAGTTTAGGATGGGGAAGTCTCTTCTGGTCTAGATGCAGGACTTTGCCACCAAAACAAATTGCTATTTCTGTTCTACCTGTAGCCTCCTTAACTCCTCGGTGGCTGCTAAAATTAAAAACAGGAAACACGGTGCTTTTACTCACCTCTGGCAGCCGGAGGACTTTGCAGTATTTTACTCCATTCCGCAGTCTGAGGGAGGAAAAGCCAGCTGTGAGAAACCTCTAAAGCAAAGGGATGCCAAAAGGCAAGGCTGGGTCTTGCTCGCTTTGAAATCCAAGACAAATCCTGAATTCTAGCAGCAACAAATTCAGGCTCTTTGCAGCATCATTCCCAAATGAGGCATGAGCAGTTTGCAGTGCCTCCTCTTTCTAATACAATAGCTCCATTACTGCCAAGAAACATCCCTCTTGGATCCTTTTTCCCTTCTTTCCCCCCAAAGCCAGCACTTTTCCTGTCTGTGATCAGTGACCCCTCAAGACCGGAGGTCTGGTATAAGGCAAGGCAGACTTCACATGTCACTCAGCAGAAGAAACATCCAGGCAAAGGGCAGAGCAGAACGTTTGACAGCAACACAGGGGAATGAAATTCCAGAAATACAACACGATACGTGTAACACAAACTTACTTTTTACACCGTTCACAGCTGTACATGTTGTCCCCTGTAGACAAAGAGGAGAAAGCAGTTATGCAGTTACTCAGAGCACACAATGCTGTGGCTACATTTCCATCCAGTGCAGAGAAACCAAGTTAAGCAACCTCTTGGGGCAGCCAGGGTGAGAAGAGATCAAACCAAACACTTCTCTCTAAGTGAAATCCTGTGGCTTTCCAGAAGATTTAATCTGCCCCCCAAATTCATGTGAAATACCCCTCCAGATGTTTTTCCTTGTTTGGTGCCCCCCCACTGAAGGAAACTCACCCTTCAACTCATCCGCTGCAAAAAAGGCAGCAAGACAATCCTCCAGCGTCACAACAGGACCCCAAAACCAGCTGGGGATACAGGACACCACAAATCTGCAGCAGAGAGGGGATTAAGAGAGAGAGTTAGACATAAAATAGCTGAATGCTTTGGTGTACAAAACCCCAAAGGGGTGATGGGTTTCCCTCTGGCTGTAGGGCCTAAGCTCATTGCACATCCCAGAGGAGCAGGGAAAGCATCACTTCTCTCAGCTGATGTTCCCACTGCGATTGCTCAAACTGGAAATGATTTGGGAAAACTACACCAGGAATTAATTTGCTCTTGAGGGCAAGACTGAGCTAAAGGCAGAAGTAAGTGAGATATTATCAGCTGCACAAGAGATCTCAAGGTCTATGACAGACCTGGAGGAACAGTAGCAGCTGGTTTACATGAAAAGGCTTAAAGACCTGTGAGGTACCACATGCTGTCGTCCAAGGAATGGTTCCAATCAACATTCTGCTGGGAACAGCACTCGTCAGGGACAGCTGCCTTCCCGCATGGTGGGGCAAACCCTAGAAAAAAGAGGTCCTGCACAGGGAACACACCTCCGGATGTACTCCATGATGAAAGCAATCCAGCCCTGTGAGGCGTAGTTGTCCCCACATGTCCCTGTCTTCGCTGGCACGTTTTGGTAGATGGCTGAATGCAGCTTGGCCAAGTCCTCCTTCCCTGGGATTGGGAGTGACAGGTCCTGGAATGTCTCCACCGTTGTAGAAACCTGGAAATATCCAAGAGGAAGAGGTCTGGGTTTCCTGAGCATGTAATGGAGCTGGGATCTGACTTTCATCACCTTTTATCACTGCCTGAATTTTGTCTAGGCTGGAAACCGGAGCTGGTGGTAAGAACAACTCGCTTTTTACTGCTGTCAGCAGGATGACTTTTGTCATGGTTTTTGTAGCATTGGAATCAGTTTTCTAAAGTGAATGGGATACCTTTAGGCCAACTCAGTAACAGTGATAAGCAAACAGACCCCTACAGAGAAATACAACTTGGCATGGCAGGTTTGTCCCATCCACCTCTCATTTTAGCAGGCCCTAATGCATCCCAGGGTGTTTGGAAACAGAAGCACCACTTCTCAAATATAGATCTACCAGCCAGAGGACTGTGAGCTCTCTGACCAACAGCCAGTGGAGACTCACCCTGTCGCAGGTGAGGCACTGCACCAGGCTGAGAATGGAGCCGTCGAAGATGTCAGAAATCACACTGCGGTAACGAAGTTCTTTCTTCTTTTTCCCAGAAGCCTGCATCTGAGCTGAAAGACAGACAAGGGAGACCCATCGTGTAGCAACTCCTTCCCAGGCTCCCATCTCAGTAGAAGACAGCACAAGTGCTGTCCTGCACGTTCAGATGCTGCTTGCGTGTCAGTAAGACAGCAGAGCTCGCTGTAAACGGACACACAACAGCGCTGCGTCGGGCGGTACAAGAAAGGGGGAGGCAGCCAAGTGAGCCAACACAAACGTGCCAGCCCTCAGCGGGCAGAAATTGCAGAAATTGCCTTACTGGAAATCCTGTTTCCATTCTCTTACTACATGTTCTGAAGCCTGGCCCTGCCTCAGAGGGTCCCTGCTTTTCTGAGGTCTTGCAACACTTTGCTCTAAGCTTTACAACGTCCTTCCTCTCCCTCTTCACCTGCCTGTGTACTTTCTCCCATTTCCCCCCCTATGATGTTTACCACGTGTTCCCCAGGTGTCTTGTGCTGGAGGGGACTCGCCAGAGCAGGGACTGCTCAAACACACAGTTTTGTTTAATAACAAATCCTCTTCTCCACACACACGTGCATGGAGACAGAGTGCTTTTATCCGGCCACAACATCTGTGGCTGCGCTGAGCTCAGCCAAGGGGCCGGGACACAGCGGAGGAAAGAATGCCATTCTTGAGCAGCTGTAGGGACAGCGGTATAAGCACACACCATTGTGCTTGCAGACTACACAATGCTGAGGGATTTCCATTTGCAATTTGCTCAGGATGATAACAACAGGAGCCAAGCTCCCCTCTGAAGCCTAACACTGCTCCCAGCACTGGACCGACATCTGCAGCCTTAATACTATTATTGTGAGCCCACGATGTCTGAGAGGCAGGAAGCTCTCTCTCGGTAACATCATCTTTTACAGTCCTCTGGCCCACATGCTATGAAATTCAAGTCTGGCAGCCAAATGTTTACACATCTCCATACTCCCCTAAAGGGACAGAGCTTGTGCCTGGGACTTCACAGCCATTTTATTAATAACAAACACAACATGCAGACGCAGACATGGAAATCATTTCAGGCTCCAATACAAGAGCAAACTAGAACATCTGTTGTGCCCAGAGCTTGGCTTTACCTGCAGGTTTACTAGTGCCTAGTACTATTTTAGCTAGCACTGATGTCCAGGGGAATCAGCACTTCTTACAACTGTTAATCAAGAACCATGACAGATTCCTTCTCTCTCCTGTAATGAACCCCTTCTCCCCAGTTTGCCTCCCAGCACACGCTCTTTGCGCTACCTTTCTTGAGTACGTAGGAAGGTCCAAGCCTGGCAGGACTGGAGCGAGGAGGGCTGCTGGAGAGCTTGGAGTGCATTTCATGATGGACAGGACTGCAGGGACGTGAGGAGCAGCGCACGTAGGCATCATTGTCGGGTTCTGTTTGGGAAAACAGGGAGGGAGAAGGGCACTGGTGAAAATCCCAGTTGTGGAAGGCAACTCTACTGCAGCCAGTGTCAGCCCAGCCCTGGTTCCAGCACAGAATCTTCCCCGCTATGCACAATTCAGTGTCTATTACAGTCCTTTTTGCACAGATTGGCAGATACAGCTCCCTCAGTGTGTGGAGAGGAGTGCATACAGAGCTATACCCAACAGCTAATAATCACATATAAAAAAAAAGCAACACCCCACCATTTTTTCACACTTATGACTAATTAGGTTTTACAGCTTGCTCCTGTATCCCTAATGCACATAAACAGCATTGCTGCCTTCAGTGCCAGTTGGCAGAGTATGACTCTTACATAAAGAAGTGTTGAAAGAAGGGATGTGTTCAGTCTGAGGTGACTCCACACCTACATCTGAACTGCTGCTCTTTTCTCTTCCCCGAGACACAGAAATGCACGAACTGTGCATCTCCCTTTTCTCTCCACAAAGCCCACAGTCCAGCATTAACAAATAAAATCTTCCACATCTATCACCCCAGGCCAGCCTATCAAATAAAACAATGTACACATATAAAACCTCTTTTTTTCTTAAATTGGGAAAAGGCATAAATACAGCATTTACAGTTTGGCAGAGGCAGCTGTCACTGCCTTCAGGATGTGGTCTGTACTCAGCTCTGTAGTACTTTAGCCTGGCCAAGCACCTCTCTGGCTTATGTACTATGTTTGCTTCCCAAAGGAATTGTCCACATAGGCAGAACTACTGCCAGGGACACTGAAGAAAGTCTTGGATGCAAAAATCTTTTGAAACCCAGGGAAGGAAAGTCATACTATTTGTTGTTTGCCACTGCACTACAGCACTGTCCCTGTGTAGGATGATACCATGTCTTCTCACAGATAACATGGCTGGAAGGGGTTTATACCTGGTGTCCTACATGGGCTGGCAGGACGGGGAGCTGGTAGCATCTCAGGTGAGGCTCTGCCATCAACTGGCATCATAGTGGTATCAACATCTGCATCCTCGTCCACCTGCTCCGAGTTGCTGCGCCGATGGCCACAGGAGAACTTCCTGTCCTTCATCCTCTCTTTCTCAGAAATCCCTCTCCCTGCTTCATCCTGGATCAGCAGCTCTGTCTCTGCCAGGGAGCTGCTGCCTGTGGGGCGGCTCTGGCCATCTTCACCCCTGTCACTGCTTGAGTCACAGGAAAGGAACTCATCCTCTGAAGGACTCCGGTCCCCCTCTCGCTTGTCATCCTGGTCACTGGTATCCAAATCCCTCGTCTCTGCAACAATTGGTTCCTTCAGTTCTTCATGAAGCTGATCCATCAGGCACCGCAGGAACTCTTGAGTGTCCTAAAAACCAGGAGTAATTCCTTGTTATTATCCATCCAGATATGGGGGAAATGAGAGGGAGACAAGAGGAGGTGGCTCCATTCACAGCCTCTATAAACGCTGCCCGCAAAGTTCAGCCACTTTGGCAACACAAAGAGACCCTACAGCACAGAGAGCACCGTGGCAATGTACCAAGAAGCCTGTCTGCTACATAGATGTTTTTAACTCCTAAATGATAAAAGACCCGATTTTTATCTAAACATCTTCAGCTGAAAGACACTGAAAAGCCAGAGAGCAGCCACAGCATGCAAAACATGAGCTTATTTATCAGGGGTTTGCCACTGATAAGAGGTGAGAGACAAGGAGAAGCGTAACGAGGACAGCAGGCCATGGAGAACAGACTCTTGCCCACAAAACAAATGTCATGAGCACTGACTTCTGCTCACGGCAATCCCTCTCTTAGAGAGGGCAGATTAAAATCTTTAATAAATAGGGAATGGAACCAGAATGCAAAGACAATACAGTCTAGGTGCAAGCTCCTACATTCATAATACATGCTAAAAGAACTGATACATCAGCTTCAAAGGACCTTCTGGAAAGCGACTTGGTATTTTGACAACTCCAGAAAGTTAATTATGTTCCTGTTATTTTATGGGAGTTTGGCTTTTAGCCTGCCCTGTCTTCTTTTCAACATTATCTCTTTACAGCAGAGTTTTCCAATCCAACGTACTTCACATCAAAGGTAAATATAGAAGTTCTTTCATTAATCATTATTTTTATCCTCTGTTTTGATTTCCTGTCAGTATCACAGTTTAGATGTACTGTCACTTCTCCTGTAAATTTTATAACCACGGTTTGATGTTTACATTCTATTCTGAAGAATAAACACAAGAGCTATGCTGATAAAAACTTCACATAAAAAAAAATCCTCAAATAAGATTTAATTTGCTGTAATTCACCAGAAAAAGAATAGAGAACATTCCTATCTTTAACTTTTTAGTACAGATTTATCCAGTTTCTCAGCTTTCATTTGAATAAGTAATATTTAGCTCTCATATAGCATGTACCAATAGATATCAAATTCCTTTATAAAGGAGGTGACCATAATTTCAGAGGCGAGAAAGCTGACACAGGAAAAGGCACTGATTTGGTACCAGCAAGCCAGAGGCAGAGCCTGGAGGAGAACCAAGGTCTCCTAAATCCCACCCAAGTGCTCTATCAGATACAAAACAGGCATGACCCCTGAGCTCAGGCTCGTCCTTCCGAACACAAGCACCAGCACTACAGGAAATAAAATCCCACCATCTTTGGCATAATGGCATGTTTTTGTTGAGGCCCCACCTGCTGTGCGTAGCCTCGGAACATGGGGTTGACGAGCTTAATTCCATGGGACAGACTGCTTGGAACAACATAACTCGGGCTGTTTAGATATGGGAAAAAAAAAAAAAAAGAAAGAAAAAAAAAAGGCAGTTAGTTTGCTTATCAGGCCTGGAGCCAGTTTGTTGAATATGCCATAGAACAGGGTGTGGTAACTTGTTAAAGAGGACAAAAGATAATTATGCACCTGCAAAGACTGGGGGTATATTTCTGTATTAGCTGAATGACAGACAAATTAAGAGACAGAATACCTCTCGCAGTCATTTCAGTCTCTCCTTCAAGAGAGAGTCTTCCCTAGAGCACGTTTAACTTAAAGCTCTGTCCACACTTCAAACTGTGATCCTTTCCAGAGCAGGGTTTTGCAATTAGTCACTGGGTTTGATTTCGCAGTCCCGTGTCTGTCTCAAAATCTGGGTGGGCTGACCACCCAGTAAATGAGGTAAATCAAAGCCAATATTAAAATTATATTGCTTCAAAGTCTACTGCCTGCTCTTCCAGAAAGACACAGTTCACTTTTGCTCTTTATCTTGCTTATCCCTTGTTAACAACTAACATGAAACAAACACGCAATACCATTTAAATTCCTAGTTTGATTCTTTTTTTTCCAAGCAGATATCTTCAGATTTAAGCACAGTTGCATTATTTTATACTTTCCTTTGAACTGGTCTAGAATTTCAACCAATAGAAAACATTTCCCAAAAGGTCATCTGCATTTTCCATTCTCTTTGGCAAAAAAATCTCTGTTTCACTTTTTCCACCCAAATCATCAATCTCTCTGCTAATCAAAAGCAGTGCAATTAAGTGCTGGTCAGTCCATGCAAAATACTCAGAAATGGCCAAGAGTATTCCCTTACTCCATCATTTTTCCTTCATTGCCAACAGGGAAAATATATATATATAAAAAAACCCTCTTCCTTTTTAAAGTTTTAACATTAAGAACGTATTCTTTTCGCTGACATCAATATGGCCGTTTTATCACGGGTGCAGGATATGGGATGTCCTCGATGGAATCCTCCCACACCCATCTACACAGGGTTTGAACTCACTGCCTCAGACAACACATTTATCCCTGAAGATCAATTTTCCTCTTTGCTGATGCCAGACTTCAGAACTAACCTGAGCATGAAACCTGTCAAGGTAAGATTAGGGAGTCACCACTCACCGCTTCTTATGCCAAACCTCAGACACCAACTTCTGGTAACTTTTGCACAGCGCCGGTTTCTTATCCGTACGGACCAGTCCACCACATTCCAGAAAAAACTGTGTGAGAGGTGGGCTACGAGAAGAAGAAAAGAAGAATTCAGCACACAGACATCTCTCCTCTGCTTTTATTTATTGATCAAAACTTAATTGCATGCCTTTTCAAAAGCATGCTTAAGATACTGTTTTACATCAATGGAAAAAGTTATTCCAGGTGCAGACTTGTCTCCTAACTTGAAACAAATGGAAAAGGCTGGTCTGAATCTGCTCCCAGTATAGAGAAGAAATCCTGGAATTAGTTCTCAGCAGGGTGGCAGGAGAATATTTTAGGCTGGAACAATTTATTGTTTGGAACGATATCACTGGGGAGAATAAAGAGATGTGACATGCCTTCCCAAACCATAAATACATTTCTGTCAAAATAGAAAGGATGAAGTTTTACTTCCAGTGCTCATCTAAACATGAGTCTTGTGTACGTAGCCACAAGTTGGCTTCTCACTCAGTTTCCTATTGGCAAACTTCTGCTCCTCTGAACAAACGGTCATTTTCTCTGCACCCAGCCTGGCTGATTTCTCTTTGCAAGACTCGGGAAGGTCTCAGATTAGAGGCACCACTTTTGATACTTAGTGAAGTCCAGTAAAGCCTCTACTGAAAGGCCCCAGTGCCTACCAGTTAGAGAGAGCCTGAAGTGCCGCATTCATGTAGCAGGAGTTCCCAAGATTTTTCATTCCAGTAAGGCCTAAAGCACAAACAAAAGAGGCATGAAATACTGTCCAGATGAGCTGCTTTCTACATTCCTCCCCAAAGGAGAGGGAATTTAGCCCTTCCTAGGGAATCTCCGCACTCTGCTCTTAGGAACCTCTCTGAGCAGGTCCTGCAGATTGCAGAGTTACCCTCCCAGCCCTTTCATCAACTGGGTGCAGATTTACCTCTTGGTTTCAAATCATCATCCTCTGATTCGGATTCGCCTTCATCAGCCACTGCAATCGGAACAGCTTTCAAAGGGTGAGCAGGCAGTGGAGAATCCTAGATTAGAGACAGAGACGTAAGCATCAGTGAGAGGCCTGCTTTAAAAGATGAGTTGAGAGAGGTATTATCTTACACATAAATCGAGCCACCCTTTAAAAAAAAACAAGCTGGAGAAAGAAAAACCAGTTGCACTGTCTCTCCTTTTCACTAATGCAAGGAGGGAGTAGAAACTACTATTACTGCTTCCAGGACACATGGGAGGAGAGACACCAGGAACACGCAGCAGTGTCACAAGTACACGTGTTTCTGGTCTGACAGCTAAAATCTCCGTGGGCCGTGCACTGAAAATGAAGGTGTGACAACTGTGGTTCCTCCTAGAAACAGACACTCCAAAGAAGAGGCTAGATGAGGTTAAAAAAAAAGTCAAAATGGATATTCAAGTCATCTGGAAGTCTTCTTGCTGGGAGTAAAGCAAGGCTAGTGGTCCTCTGATTACAGGTAGCCACTGCCAGTGGAAGAGTTCCTATCACAATAGCCTGGACAATAGCAGAATCCTCTTGGCTAATTTTGCAACAGTTAAACAAAACCCCTGCCAAGTGTTCCACCCTGCCACGTTGTGACACAGACCCACCGGTTCAGAGAACTTTACTGGGGGTGACTGCGTGTGCGCTGCCAACCGCTGGTCCAAGAACACCTCCTTTTCACAAGCGTAACACCAGACGCGGAAAGTGGTCAGATTCACCGTCAGGTTGTGCTTTTTGGCCTAAAAAAAATATAAAAAAGGTGAAATAATGAATCTAATTTGACAGCTGGCTCAGGTTGACTGAGGATTACCCAAACTGGGCAGAGGAGGATTATGTAGTGGGAAGAATCCAACTCTGTCTGTTTTAATGTGGACAACAGAGAAAAGCTCACCTGTGCATGAAGCGTGCTGTGGTCAGCAAAGGACTCCCCACAACCAACATAAGGACAACCGATCTAGTGAGAGAAAAGAGCAAAAGCACAACAGGCACAAGAAATTAGACCCTTCACAAGAGAGTCTGCAACTCCAGTCCCACCGGCAGCTGCAACTTCAGAATTGATCTTGCCAGGTTTCTAACCTGCTTTTTTGTTCAGGGCCCAGGATAAAATGGAAAATTGGAATTGTTTGACTTAAGAAAGCAAACCTGGAACCAAGTTTTCTGGAACCCACATAAAGGCTCTATTCCAAGGCAATTGCTCCAATGGGCAGCTCATTTGAGCAGTCTCAAAACATCTGGGCATTCCAGTGTAAAAATAAACTGCCCATGCCTGCCCGCATGCCCCTCATCATTCCTCCCTGCCTCGCAGCCCTGAGCAGCACTTTCTGAGGGCACATTTCTGAGGGCAGCCTCCCTTCCCAGTTGCCAGCAGAGGCAGGACCCAGCCAACAGTAAATGCTGAGCATTTTATTCATTCCTATTGGGACTACCAGGGGACAATCACCTACGAGGAATGAACTGTTACATCTTGGCACATTTTGACAGTGTTAGCCTTTAATCTAGGGGGTCTTTTCCTTGAAATCCATCAAAAAACGGTGGATAGTTCCACTGTGAACCCCCTCTTTGCTCCCCGCTCTTTTGTTTTAGTAAAATACTTTATTTATTCTTTTTTAATTTATATTAAAAAGAAGTCCCACCATATCATGCACACAAATAGCAAGCCATTGTTACCTGAAGACAAGCCCAGAGATTTGGTCCCACAGCTCCACAAGACTGGCAAGTTCCCTGCATATTCATGATAAAAGAAGGTTTGTTTGCATGTTTGGTTTTTAAGTAACCTGGTTCTTCAAGAGTGGGAAAACTCTCTATAAGATAGGCCTCGCCAACCTGCAGCTCACTTTATTTAATTTCTTAATATCACACTTCCAATTAAATATACACTTTGCAGCATTTTAGCTAAGTGACACATTTAAGCAGGATAAAATGACAGTGAGAAATAGATCAGATGGGGCGGGCAAAGGCTTATTTTATGGACCTGTGCAGGGTACAGCAGCATTGGAAGAAGAGTTTCTGCCTCTCATCTATAGAGACAGGCAGCATTTTTTTTGAAAAACAAACATGCAAACCCATGCACAATAGCTAAAAGGGGAAGGACTGATGACCAGAACACCCCATACCTTGGATTTGAGCAGTAGATCATCCCTGGTCACCTCTCCTATGGAATCCAGGTGAGGACAGATGTCTCTTGTATCCCCCATTTTCACCAATGCTCACCCGTGGGGGGGGTGTCTTCCTAGGACAAGAAAGGAGAGTTCCTTTCAGCTACACGTCAGATTTGCTCTCATGGATTTTAAGAAGGTAAATTAGCATGTTTTGTATATTAGAGATTATGATATCCATCTTCAAGGCTCAAAGAGATCAACACAGATCTAAATCAGGAGCCAATCACATAAGCTGGCACAGTTCTGACCCATTGTTGAGTGGCTGTGCTGCGGTATCGTAGGTAATTGAGCAAAGCAACGGGCAGGAGAAGGAAACACATGAGTAAAGCTAATGATCAGTACAATGATGAATGTGTCTGGATCTTGTAGCATCTCTGAATAATGCAGAGTCCTATAGCAATAGATAAAAACTCCCAGTAACTCCTACATGCTCTCCATACATAACTTAACTGCTCCTGTGTACCACGAGTACCCTGTACCCCACGAACTCGAGCAGACTGGTAAAGCCACGTGTTCCCCCCCCCGCCGAAACTGTGTGTTCAGTGCTCGCTCAGCAGGTAGGGTGGGAAAACAAACTTGGGGATCTGGACTGACTCCCTCTTGCCAAACACAAACACATGGCATGAAAAGATACAAATCTAATTAGCTTGTTTGCATGAAAAAGATTAAAAGCGAAAGGGCGCTGCAGCCCAAGACACAAGTATTTAGCAAATGGTGTCTAAGGGCTTCATGCTACCCGTACTCTGCTGATCTGAATCTAATATTTAGTTACTGTACTACTTATCAAACATTAAAAATAGGATTGCTGTTGTAAATGAAGCTGGGCAAGAGGGAATTGGACTTAAATGATCTGTAACACAGATACCCAGTCTTCAGGCTCTGAGGAATTTACCATTTGATAGGTAGATTTTTAACAATATGAGCCACACAACTCCCAAAAGACTGTACCAAGTGTAAGAACACACTGTTCCACCCAGGTCGTATATCTAAGCACGGGGGATTTCACAGCTGCATGCTTATAGCACAATAAACTCTCTCATGGTGGCCCATGGCTATATAAAAGACTTGAAACATGTCTCGGTACCATAAAGCAGCTATAAAACAGGAGATTAAAAGAGTCTGTGTTTCATAAGCATAGTTTAAGTAACCTCATTTGTGGCTGTTAAAGAAAGAAGACGACAAGTGATATTAACAACACAGATCAGGATCCAAAATATTACTATAGGCTGGAAATACAGCAGAGATGAAAAGCCCACATGATTACAAACAAGAAGTGGAAAAATCTGATGAACTTGAAGTTAAGGACTCCAGCAGCATGGTTGCTACACTTTGTTGTTTTCACATTTTGAGGAGATTTGAAAGAATTCCCAGTGTTATCTGGTCTGAATCACTGACAGTGGGGAGAAATGAAGAGAGGGGAAAAAAAAAAAAGGATAAACGAACAAGCCATATCAGCAACACTTATCTCAGGAGCTGCAAAGCTTGCCTAGCACCTTGCCTTGGCAGAAGACAAACCTCAAGGATAATTTTATAACATTGTTTTTCCAGCACTCTTTGGAACTCAATAAACTGAACTGGAGGAACAAAGCAAAACTGCAAGGAGAAGGAATCATTATTTGCATATTGGTTACAAACGTGGTTTTAACAAGGATCCCAATAACCCGTGAAGAGATGCTGAACAAACAACTGAGCAATCTCATGCACCTTCACCAAGAAGTAAAATAGTATCACGTAACATACAAGACAAGTAACAAGAGGGCAGTACCTTTGACTAACACATAAAACTGGGACGCTTTCAGGCTTGGAGTTCCTTCCCCAAAACTGACCCCTTTTCCCAAATGCATCAGCTGGTCCAATTTAAAATAAAAAAAAAATTAAAAGTATCAATGCCAGGTTTGCTAGTTCACCTTCCTTGATTTCTTATCCCTTTCCCAGGAGAGGTTTCCCAGAAAACCTAATGAATAAAATGTTTTAAAATTAACTCCAGAGCCCTTCCTCTTCACCAGCTTCAGCTAACCAGGGAATCATTCTGGAGCGTGCTATGCTAAGTACAGTCTTGAGGATGTGGATGGTTTTAGCACATTCCCTGGGACCACCCCTCCACTCCACACTAAAACCACGCCTTTAAACTTGCCACCACTGGGATGCTGCTCATTTTCCCACCTCGGGTTTCCCTTTTAGAACAAAACAGGGAAAACCTCATTTTCACCTCTCAGCTCTGACTGAACACACCAGAAAAGGTTCAAGTTGTGCCTCTTCAGAGGGAAGTGTTCAATCCCTGCCTGCCCATGACTCTGCCCTAAGAGCTTTAGATGGCGCACACAGCTCTCAAATGCAGCTCAGGAAACCAGGAATTGAATAAAAGCACTGCCAGAAACCTCATCTGTGCTCGTCAAAACACAACATGTACGATGGGAGAAGAAGGTACCTTGAAACAAGCCCTGCAGCCTGTCTTTCCCAAGCACCACCATGGAGGAACAGTACCCGAACATGTCAGAACAATTCCACGGTAACTGCAACCTACTTTCAGTTGCTTAAATTCCTGCCAATCCCAGTGTCTCTGCCTTCTACAGAACACATTTATCAGGGTTTCCCTGCTTAAAACAACTGTCTGGTTTTGTACCAACGCTAGAGCCAGCTGTCAAGAAATCTCAGATACCTGCAGATTCACGGTCTGCAGAGTGACTGTTCGTACCAACAAAAGAAATCTTAGCACTGTTCATCTGCGAAACAACCGCCGGGTCTGCTTGCTCATCTTGCGTAACCTACCAAGATAAAGGGCTATCTGCAGCTCTCATTAGCGACATTTTATACTTCAAATACTGAAGAAAGAGATTATTTACTGGGCCGCCCTGCTGACAAGGAAGAACCAGGAACCAGGCATTTCTGACTCTTAGCTCGACATATGCATCGCATCGCGGATTGGAAATCCAAGTGGTTTATGCAGAACAGGCCAAGGAGATCAGGTTTTGACACAGATTTATTACAGGAGGTCACAACACGATGGCACATT
>JAHREE010000281.1:325212-337762 GCA_033628505.1 Tringa tobata
GGGGCCTGTGGGGATCGGCCCCTAGAAGTCGGCCTGAGGGGGCCTGCTCGTGAGGGCCTCCTCATGGGGCCGCGACTCAGCCGGCCCTTTGCCCCCTGTCCCCGGGGCTGGCAGCCTGCGGGCCGGGGTGGGTGGTGGACCCTCCTAGAAGGAGGGAGGAGAATCCGGCAGGACCCCCCCTGCCCCTCTCCCTCCTCGCTGTTGACAGGGTGGTCTCTCCGTCCAGCTCTGCAGGACAATTTGGACAAGAAGCTGTTTGGGCAGCACCTGGTGAACAAGGTGGTTGTAAAGGCCGTGAAGGGCTTCTTGAACAACAGCAACACCAAAAAACCTCTCGCCCTTTCCTTGCACGGGTGGACTGGAACAGGCAAGAACTTTGTCAGTAGGATAATCGCTGAAAGCATTTATAAAAGAGGTCTGCAGAGTAAATATGTCCATCAGTTCGTGGCGACTTTACACTTCCCTCACGCTCAGAGCATCAATCTCTACAAGGTAAGAGTGTGCTGGAGCACAGCTCTGCTGCAGTGGCTGCTGTATTGATTTATAAATGTTATGGCACGATCGATACCGGAAACCTAGATGTTGTTTTCTGCAGTAAAATTAGCCTGTGCCAGTTTGGGAATCTTCTGTACAGAACCGGGTAAATCCTAATATCCATCAGGACTGGTTTTCCAATTAATGGAAAGGGTTTTTTGCATGTATTTTGAGCTTCTCTTTAGGGAAAAAATGATACAGTTATTTTTTGTTTTACACTTTGCTTAGACTTAAGGATAAGCATGACTGAGCAACATTCCGTGGTTGGGTGAATCCCTGGTGGGCACTGCGGAAAACTAAGAGTTCATGACTGTGGGGAATCACTGGGTAACCTCCATGTGCATCAGGTCCCATGGCAAGCTCATGGGTGCTCTCTGAGGCAGGGGTATACTTCTCAGTTTGACTGCACACTGAGGAGGTTCTTTAGTTTTACTGTGCAGCCATTTCCCAGCTGTAAAACGAAATCACAAAATACTCTGTTGTCAGAAAGGTACAAATAAGTGTATTTGGAATTGTGCCAGTTTGTGTCAGTGCAGGGCTGTAGGCCGGTGGATATCATGTGGAACAATAGTTCAGATGCATGTTTTCTCGGGTTTTTTTGTTCTAACTAACTTTGTTAACAGCAGAGTTTGAGAGGTACAGTGAGTACCACTGTCTTTTGCAGTACTGAATGTTTACATTCCATTTGTATATCTTAAAAATGGGAATGGGATGGTTTTCCAAACCTGATTTCTAAATGGGGGAAATATCTGTTTCCTCTTTTACAGCTTACTTTCCCCTTTCTTGTGACTGAGCTGTTTTAAAATAAAACCAATCCTTTTCTGCTTTTGTTTCGAGGTGATTACACTTGGGAAACAGAAGGAACTATTGCTTCTTGCCCACAGTGCACCCAGTGCCACCATCCTGTCCTGCCTCTGCAGTTCAGGGACTGAGTAAACAGTGAATATAAAAAAAAAAAAAAGATGAATCATTGAAAATGGTTAGAACGGTTAGTTCTCATTCATGTATCAGCAGATCAACCCATTTTTTCCAATTACTTCACTATTGATCTTAAATGTAACACTTAAGTGAGAGAATCTTTAAATACAATAAACCATTAGCCCTTCTGAACGATACTGCTCAGGGCTTGTAATTGTCTTCATTTAACTTCTGAGCAATTAAAACACAGGGCTGAGAGCTGAATTCTGTTTCAACTTTTGCCAGTGGCTGCAGGTGCAATTTCTCACTGGTGCTGTTTGGGGAGCAAATTTAATAATGTTCATAGTTTTGATGCCTAAGGATGCTTAGACCAACGTGCTGCCAAAAGTAACCATCTTGCTTGTCAGGGCTTTGCTTTGTGTCGCTGTTCCGTGGTGGTACCTGTCCTTTTTCCTACTGTGCGCTTTCATTTTTGCTTTGTTTACAGAAATGTCTTTCTCAGACAGAGATTTCCTGCTCTTATCCCATCCTGTCTCTTGGTGTCTTGAATTTTTTTCAGAACCAGCATGAGATTCTGTTTGTTTTATTTACAGCTTTTAACCATGTGTTAAAATGACACAATTGAAATTACTCTTTCAGGACAAAAACAAGAAGAAGTGCTGTTTTCTGTCTTTTCAACACAAACTCTTTCAATGTCTTTTAATTTTATGCCACTCAGGACCAGTTGCAGTCATGGATTCGGGGAAATGTGAGCATCTGCCCCAGATCACTCTTCATATTTGATGAAATGGATAAAATGCACGCAGGACTCATTGACTCCATCAAGCCATTCCTGGACTACTATGAGCTTCTGGATGGGGTGTCGTACCGAAAAGCCATCTTCATATTTCTCAGGTAAGAAGTGGCGTCTCAGGTTTGCTCTTCTGTACCCACGATGCCTTTTAAAAATACCTCAAGCTACAATCTTTGTTTTCTCTTAACTTAGCAATGCAGGAGCTGAAAAGATAACAGAGGTGGCACTAGATTTCTGGAGAAAGGGGAAGGCAAGGGAAGATATACAGCTCGCGGATGTGGAAAATGCACTGTCTGTGTCCGTCTTCAATAACAAAAATAGTGAGTAAAACTGTGATTGCTTTTGAGGTGGTAAAAGTTCCACAAAAGGGACGGGCTGTGTTTAGCTGCATTTTTACAACTATGGTTTCTGCTTGATGTGTCCTCCAGCTTTTGGCTGGCAAGGAGCCATGGTGCAGTTCTGGGGCCTGCAGATGCTTTTGAGATGAAATGAAGGTTAAGGAGCTCTGTGTACGCTGTGGTTACCAGCATGTTTGCTGTCCATTGGATCTCATGTGTTGGGAGAAGTCTCCACTCCACTTACTGAAATACTAATGGGCTAAAGAGAAAGCAAGCAGAAATCTAGACACTAAGGCTAGATATTGCATTAGCTGAAAAGTCCTTAACCAATAACATTTTCTGTTATGGGGAAACCACTTCCTTGGCCCCCAATCCACTTAGCTTTTCTTGCTCAGTCTGTTAAAAGCCTTCAGGCGGTTATTTAGGAGCTATTTATGGGAAACAAGGTGACGTGCCAGCCTTGCTGTGAGCAGTCCAGCGCTTCCTAGGCTTTCTTGCACAGGACTTCTGGTGAAAAGGGTTTTTAATATGATTATGGTCTGAAAATAGCATTGGAAGCAAACTTACTGCATTTTTTTTATGAGGTTAGATGCAATCTCCAAAAGAAGGAGCAAGACAAGCTGGGAGAGCTGATAAGAGATAGGAAATGTGTTCCTTGCTCGGTGAGAGAGGGGAAGGTATGAGACTGGCACCTGCGGAGCAAGGCTGAAATGCATTCAGTCAGAATTCATTCATTCAACTCCAATGGACCACATTTGTGTGTCTGTCCAAAACTTTATGCACAAAGTACTATGAGAAAGGGCTTATATTTGAGCTTACCTGTGCATCATAGGGCCTTAAAAATACAGGTGAATTCTTACTGGTATGTATCAGAGCACTATGATACGCCTCTTACTGCCAGTCAACCCATGGTAGTGTTTAACTAGAGTAGAAACAAAACCTCTTCTCTTTCCCTTTGTAGGTGGATTTTGGCACAGCCCCTTGATCGATAAAAATCTCATTGACTACTTTGTTCCCTTCCTGCCTCTGGAATACAAACATGTGAAAATGTGTGTCAGGGTGGAGATTGAATCACGTGGCTATGTTGTGGACGAAGAGATTTTAACCAGAATAGCCGACGAAATGACCTACTTCCCCAGAGAGGAGAGAATTTATTCAGATAAAGGATGTAAAACTGTGGATTCAAAGCTGGATTATTACTATGACTTCTAATGCTTTATTGCTACAAACTGTAAAGAAGCAAATTTAACTTCATTACAAAGTGGAGAACCCGGAACATTTCATTTTTAAGCACTTTTTAAAGAAAGGAACATTATTTTTGAACTGGTGTGTAAATAAGCGGCAGTGCCTCTGTGTTTTTATTCTGTCACTAGTCATGGCTCCCAGGGACTTCGGTCTTGTTGCCAAGGTAAGAAAGGACTGCGTTGGGAATGCGGAGGTCTGTGTCTGACGACACCGAAGATTCCTCTCGGATCGTGTGTTGATCACCAGAACCGTTTGGTAGCCTGTTGGCACGTATAGAAGGACTGAGATTATGGCCATATTTTAATTAGGTTTTGGTTTGATGTGGATGATCTCTAGAGAATAATGAGAATTTTAATCAACATTCCTATTTCTGTGAAAGAGTTCATTTGGCTTATGTAGGAATATCCCTGTAACTGCATTAAAAGTAGGATACGTGTCTCTTCTCCTTGAACAGCTTCGTTCCAGTAAAATTCCATAATTATAAAAATCTAGAGTCTTTTATCCAACATCATGCAGTACTGTTGTCTTTTCTCAAAACAGTGGTATAAATTGGCCTTCTGCACGTCAAACCAAAAATGTGAAACTTTTTGGTGTGAGTACTGTTCAGAGGGCGGACTTAATGTTTCCTTGGCTGCCACATCAGTGTAGTTGGTTATTATTTTGGGGTTGTTTTTTTTTTAATATATACAGTTGCCCACAGCAGGCTTTCCCAGGAGTGATCTTGGGAGGAAGAAGAGTGTGCTTTCTGCCTGGTGAGTCAGCTTCATGGACAGGGTGTAACTTAATAGGAAACATGTACAGGTTAAATTTTACACCAAGGAAACAGAAAAGAGGTTTTTCCTCTTCACCTACATGTAGACTTCAGGGGCCAACTTGCAGGGTTTTCCCTTTTTCCTGTTCTCATGATACTGTATGACTTTGAAGCAGGGATGAAGACAGAGCCAAAGGCATTTGGGGAACAAAAAAAAAAGTGAAATGTGTCAACTGAAGTTACTGCGAAGAGTGTCAGACTTGTTTCTAAACATGAGCACTGCAGAGGCTTTTTTTCACTCCAGTTTATATTCAAAATAAACTTTTCTCATCAGATATGTATTTCTTACTTACCTTCTGGTGTTCTTTGCATTGAGTGATTTTATGTTAATTTTGCACAAACTAAATACTTGTTGCAGAAGAGCATACTATGTTTCTGGCTGAAGTGTTCAGCTGTGCTTGAATACAGGTATCTCCCTTCTTGAGTTTAAAGGGAATAGATGCAGGGGAAGAGATGTGACTCTCTGCTACCTGCTGAACGGGAAACAAATGAAGTTTGGAGTGGAAATTGCACTTCTAGACCATCAGTACTAATTACTCTTGCAGAGTTTTCGTAGAGGCGGACTTTCTAGCTGTGTATGTGCTCAACAGTATCACAAGGATGAACTTGTCTTCGAGAGACCAGTTAAAATCCTGCTTCTCGTCTCCTCCTCCCACTGTGGTGCCACTGACGGAACACCCTGCAGGCTCTGATTGAAGCCATCCACGTTTTCAGGGGCAGCATCTTGGAAGTTTTCTCTGCGAGGGGGGAAAAAAAAAGGGGTCAGTAGAACTTCAGCTGTCCAGTTCTGCTCTGAAGTTGTATAATAGGCAAATTATCAATCTTAGTATTTGTTAGGAAATGAATGCTTTGAACTCGGATATTTATCTGTTTCTTTGACCTGATTATAGCAAATGACTGGCTAATGGAAAAAAGCAGATATGAGAATGATAAACTTTTACTACTCTCTGGTACTTTCTCATCAAAAGAAAACAGTTCAGCCAAGCAGTATTGTAGCTTTTCCAGCATTAACTACACTCTTAATTCTGCTTTATGTGCCATTGCAACATTAATACTGGCATTTGACATAAATTGGGAGCAAGTATTTAATCATATCATAGCCCTAGATGACTTAGAGTGGGTGGAAGCTTCCTCTAGAGGGTGTAGAAATTACATCGAAAGGGTTGAGACTGCCTCTGTTTTAATCTCTCTTCTGTCCTTGAAAACAGCAGACCTGACTACGAGCATCTGGGTAAAAGAAACATGTGCCTGAACTCCTAACCTTGATCCCGTTGTTTTTCCTCCCCTTTACACTGCATGGTTTCAAAGCTGAGATCTTTGCTCATTCTTTCTTGCTGTGACTGCGTAACTTTGGCCATTATTCTTTTTAATAGGCCACTTGAAACCGGATCAGACAACTTAAGAGAAAATGTCAGATGGGAGGAAAGGTCTGATCCCTGGAGAGACAGCCCCTTGGCCGGGTGAGAGAAGCCAAACAGTTGCTGAGACTGAATTTTGTTAGTTCTTACCAAAGTCCAGCACAAGCAACTGCTACTTTAATTTCAGCCTTCTTCTGCAGGGAACATTCCGAGATCTCATGCTGTGCTCATAAAATTAGAGACTATGGTTAAAATACAGCAATGTATTAAGCGCTGCTTTTGCTAGAAAGAGGCGGCCTGGCCTTAGAGATTCATCTCTGATGCCCTGGGCCAAAGAGCCAAGCTGGCGTGTGTGCTGAGCTGTGTAGGCACAGTGCAAAGTCCTGATGAACAAGAGAGCTCTCGCTTCCGTATGTGCTCCCTAATGAGTTTCCTTGTGCATCGTTACAGCACAACAGTGGGAACAACTGACTGTTGAGCGAGCTGCGTGCTGCTGCCAAAAAGCCAGACCTCGCTTCAAATAGGCTGTTATTTACATACTGGCTTTTTTTTTTTCAGTGCTGGAGAGGCTGCAGATGCTTCGGCCCATGGAGATACGATGAAAGCCTGTAGTCCTGTGGTGCCTTTGCCAGCTAGAGGAGAGGTGAAGAGCCGCCTTGAGTGACAGCTTTCCAGAGGCAGCGCAGAGAGGAGGAATGGTTAAACAAGCTCCCTGAGAATTACTTGTCCTGCAGTGCCTGGCAGTGTGGTAGGAGATACCTGTTAATAACTATGAAGCAGAGCAGGCAGGGACTTTAAGCCTTTTTCATAGGTGTTTGTTTCTACCGAGCTGTATTTAACTCTTGAATGCCTTACTGTGCTGTTGGATGACTCAACAGGCTATATTAATCTGCTTAGCTCTTGTTAGAAACAATTCTTTAAGGGAAGCTTAACAGAAGGCTGCAGTGAAGGTGGCTGAAAACCACTTAAACTAGTCCTCTCCTATAGCTGAAAACGATTAAACCAAGAGAGAAAAGTGACTTAAGATTTATTCCAACCACAGTACAGTAGTAATATATAGTGTTTTGAAATTGCACAAGTATTTTGTATTTGGAGTACTTGAAACTGGATGCAGCATTTACACCTAGGAGTAAGCCAGTTAATAGGCAAAACATTATACATGAGAAATAACAGTCCAATGTCCTAAGGTTAATGGCTTGTGAGCATTTGGCTCTCAAGGTTGCATCAGCGCGAACAGTTTGCCAACATTTGACAAATTCCACGTGGGGTTGTAAAAGGCAATTGGCACTTCTAGTTTAGACCTTAAATGCTAAGCTTTCTGTTGTAATTTGCAGTAACATAATAGTGTTGAGACCTGTAAGTTCCGCATCACATCTTAAAGCGAGTTTAGGTACAAATGAGGAAGTAAATGCTGCAGCACAAAAATAGCCCTCACACCAGTTTAAAAAACACACTACAATCAACCAAGCGATAGGCACTTCTGTCTTGCACTACAATATTTGACAAGTGATGGATGATGAAAGAGTTAAAGGTCACAATGATTTTAAACCCCAGCCTTACCAAGTGGGTGAAGGTTAAATCAGTCTTTCCCAGCTTCCTAACTCATCACTCACCCTTCCACACAGACATCCTTTAATGTTAAAAGCTACTATAAAATGTACTTATCTAGTGAAACACAGGATTGTTGTTGATGGCTCCCAATTCCCATACCCCCGTCTCTGTGGCTCTCAAGGAAGAGCTTTGTATTGCTGTTGCTTACACTTCAGTATAAAAATACACACTATTAAAAGTAACTTCTGCCATGAAGGTGTCTTCCAAGCGAGGTGAGAGCAGCAGCACCTGCTCCCAGGCTGTTGGGTGCAGCGGGGAAGCTGCTAAAGATCTTGTAGACTTCAGGCCCAGAAGCCCATGTGCAGACTAACCTGACAAGTTGTAAAAGTCAAATCCTCCCAAGAGATTTTTTTAATTAAGAACAGGAGACTGGCTTAGTCTGTTGGAACCGTTGGATCCCTCAGATGTGTCCCTAAGCTTAGGAAGACAAACACCCTAGAGTTACCACACAACTTCATTTAGCTTAGTTAGAAGAATACAAAGTTTCTTTTACAATTTCTTTTTACCTAAAGAAGCAGAGGAGCAAGCAGTTACTTCCTCCCCCATCCTTCGTCACTAAATAGTGACAGATTTCCCTGATCTCATCATGATTTTACATTACTGTAGCCAAAGATGTAATAGGAAGCCACAGCTCAGACATAAACTACAATCACGACCTTCTGTCCCTGAATAGCTGATGCTCCTCTGTAGAAGCCACAACATCATCATTCTGCTGTGAAGGAGAGGAATCTTTCCACCATACCAGTCTCTTACTGGTATTCACCCCTGCACACACTATCACAGTCCTGAACGCACCACACATTCCATCATTTCACTACCCCATGAATGAGACCATGTACACGGCAGGGAATACACCTCTGAAAGAATTCCTCTGTTCTCCTTTGCTCTAGTCTAGTTTCTGTGGGAAGAGGAGTTAAATACTTTGTAATACAGCACTTGGAAGAATAAAGCAGCAGAGGTTGTATCCAGTGCTGTAGATGTGTCATCAGAAATTCTCTATAGGTTAAAAGAAAAATAAAGGGGGCAACATTTGGATACCAGCCAGTTCCGAGATAAACAGTCAGATGTTAAGTTAAAAAAACAAAATTAAAAAGCTCACACAGGTCATTCTGGTATTTTCACCATACTCCCTGCAACAGTAAAAAAGCTTTAGTGCAAATACACAGGTTTCCAAAAGCTCCGAAAGTGTTTTGGAGACCTGACGGGTGATCACCCCTTGGCTTTTGTATCTCTCAACACAAAGTCTTCATGAATATCCAGCTTGGCCTGTACAGTCTTGCAGCCTTTATCAGAGTAGATTTTCTGCTCTTTGGGGAAGAATGTCATCTCATCAGCCACCGCTTGAACGATGTTCTCATCGACAATGTAGCCACGGGCTGTCATTTCAGCTCTGACGCACATCTTCACGTGCTTGTGCTCCAGGGGCAGAAAGGGGACAAAGTAGTCAATGAGGTTCCTGTCGATGAGGCTGCTGTGCCACAGTCCACCTGGAGGAGTCGGGGGAAAGGGAAAAGCAGGGCAGGGTCACGAGATGAAACCTGCGTTATGAAGTAAAAGGAACTTCCCGTTTTCTGGGGAAAGTGACTTACTGTTCTTGTTATTGAAGACTCCAACAGACAGCAGGGGCTCCAGGTCTTTCAGCTGAATCTCCTCCCTGCGCTTTCCACTTGTCCAGAAGTCAAGAGCTGCTTTATTAATTAAGTCACCACCTGCATTGCTATTCATAGAAGAAAAATGAACAGTGGTGAATACAGACACAACTGAACCAGAATTTCTTTTTTAGAAAGATACACATGTTGTTAATCTTCTCAACATCAAACAAATCACCAAAACAGCTAAAAATTTAGGGAAAGTCTCCGGTTCTTTAAATAGCCATCAGGGTGTGGTGGGTTGACCATGGCCAGCAGCCATGCACCTGCACAGCCCCTTGCTCAGTCCCTCCCGCCTCAGTGGGATGGAAGGAAAAAACAGGAAGAACAGAAGTGAGAAGACTTGTGGGTTGAGATAAAGACAGTTTAATAGGTAATGAAAAGAGGAGAAAAACAACCCCAAGGAAGGCTAAAGAAATCACTCTCAACCCCCACAGTCAGACTAATGCCCAGGCAGCCTCCAAAAAGCCATCAGCTAGGAAGCTGCCCCCCCTGTTCTTCTTTACCCCAGTTTTTATTGCTGAGCATGACGTTACATGGTATTGAATATGAATATTCCCCTGGCCCGTTTGGGTCAGCTGTCCCATTCTCTTGCCCACCCCAACCTACTTGCTGGGAGCTGCATGGGAAAAAGAGAAGACCTTGAGGCTTTGCAAGCACCATCCAGCAACAACCACAACATCAGTGCCTTATCAACACTGTTTTTGGTCTCAAATCCAAGACACAGCTCTAAACTGGCTGCTATGAAAACAGTTAACTCCATCCCAGCCAGACCCATAGTACAGCCATCGCAGAGAGCTTCCACAGAATGTGAGCTCCCATAGGATCCGTGCTCTGGGCCAGGCTCATGAGCTCAGCTGGGGCCTGATGCCCCACATCAGCCCTGCTCCACCACAGCCACAGGCCACGCAAGAGCCCAGAGCACTCCCCTCTCTCTCTACAGAAGGGGTCTTCGCTCCAGAGTGGTTCTTTTGCTGTTCTTTGAGTGAGGTCCCATAGGAACATCATTATCATCACACACACAGATCTATCTCGGTATCTCAAAATGACCGAAATAGGGGCTACAGACCTGAGGAAGATGAAGATGGCTTTCCTGTAGGACACCCTATCAACCTGCTCGTAATAGTCTAAGAATGGCTTGATGGCATCGATGAGACCTGGATGCATTTTGTCCATCTCATCAAAAATGAAGACAGAGTGGGGACAGGCAGTGACGTTACCCCGAATCCAGTTCTGTAGCTGTTCCTGGAACAAGAGATTGAAAAACACTGAAAAACTAGGTCTCTTGAGGAAGTACTGCAGAATATTTGTATGTGACAGCCTCTAGGGACACCCTTTCAAGTGTCAGCATCAAAACCTCAGTGGGGTTACAGTTTTTCCTGAAGAGAGGACCATAAACTCTGTGACTGATCCCTTTACCCCATGACACTGAATTTAAATGTGAATTCTTTCCCTGCTCACAGATAAGAGAATTTCTCATTCCTCCTGCTCCATTTATGGATAAGGCATGAAAACCAGGCTGAGATGGGAAATCTTGAAAAAGAGAAAGCTGCTTTTTTTTTGTTTTAAGAAAACCAGTGCTTCCTTTTTTTATACAGAAACCGCATCCCATCTGTTTTGGGTACCTTCAAACATGAAGATCAGAAATCTAATGTCCAGGAATGAAATCCCTTGGAAAATCTCTCACGTGGGCTACACTTTCTCATTGCACAGTGCATGGGGGGTTGACCTAGCAGCAGCCAGGCACCCCACCAGGAAGGGTGAGAGAGGGGGAAGAATAAAAGCAAGAAAACTCACAGATATTATGACAGGTGTTGGCAAGAGGGAAAAAAAAAACAAGCAATGGGAATCACACACACCCCCCCAACACCTGCAGACACATGCCCAACAAGTGTTAGAACACCTTGGAGGCCAAAACCCCTCCATTCTTCCTTCTTTTACCCCAGTTTTTATTAGCGAGCATGACAGCATATGGTATGGAATATTCCTGTAGCCGACTGGGCTCAGCTGTCCCAGCTGTGTCCCCTCCCAATTTCTTGCCCACCCCAGCCTGCTCCCTATGAGTATGGGGAAAAAAAAAAAGAAAAAAGTAAGTTTCGAGGCTGTGCAAGCAGTGTTCAGTAACCACCAAAACACTGGTGCGTTATCAATGCTGTTTTGGCTGCAAATTCAAAACACGGCGCCGCAGGTGCCGCTACGGAGAAAGTGCCTCCACGGAGAAAGTGCCTCCCTTCCCTCCCTCCCAGCCAACCAGTAGGCACAGTTTTAATGATGGGATTCTCTCCCAACAGTAAGCACGGCAGGAATCAGCAGATGGCATCAGTGAGAGGACAGCACAAGGAAATTACTCTCACTTTACATTTCTTGGAATTTTGGTGCCTCTTTCACTTTCTGAATGCGTTTCCTCCTCCATCTCTCCTGAGCACCAACTTTGGAAACACCCAGCTGTACACCTCCAGTTGTTGGATATCTGGGGGACTTGTACTGCACCAACTGCCAAACCCCCGCAGTAAGGGGGTGTAGAGACTCAGGGTAACGGGATTACCTTGTGTCCCTCCTCACCTTGTAGAGCTTGACTTGTTCTTGGTGGGGGAAGTGGAGGGTGGCCAGGAAGAGATGGACAAACTTGCTGCGCAGGCCAGCCGGGTGGACATGCTCCGCCAAGATCTGGCTGAGGAAGTTCTTGCCGGTGCCGGCCCAGCCGTGGAGCGAGAGTGTCAGCGGCTTCTTGGGGCTGGGGTTGTTGGTGAAGCCCATCACCGCCCTCAGCACCACATCCTTGGCCAGGTGCTGCCCGAAGAGCTTGGCATCCAGCTGCGCCTTCAGCGCTGTGGGGAGAGGGAGAGCTCAGCATCGCATGGCCACCAATGGGTGCTGGTCAGCGGCCACGCACCAAGCAAAGTTGGCATGGCCACCGATGGGTGCCAATCACCAGCCACACACCGTGCGACCTCGGCACGGCTACCAATAGGTGTTGGTCACCAGCCATGCACCAGGCAAGCTCAGCATGGCAACCCATGGGTGCTGGTCACTGGCCACCCACCAGACGAGCCTGGCATGGCCACCCATGGGTGCCGGTCACCAGCCATGCACAGGTTGAGCTCGGTGTGGCCCCTGCCAGGCACGGGTCTCAGCATGGCACTGCCAGGCACACCAGGCGCTGCCCCGAGCAGTGACCGGTTACCGGTCGAGCTCCGTGTCAGGGCTGGGGACCCAGCGCGGCCCGCCGCCCCCCGTCCCCCGCCGTACCGGTGGCGTTGATGCGGTGCCCAGCGCTGGGGCAGCACTCCACG
>JAHREE010000282.1:0-14178 GCA_033628505.1 Tringa tobata
TTTTTTTGAAGGAAAAAAGGCTCTACTTCCTACTCAAGCATCACCTCCACCTTCCCGGTGTAGCTGCTGAACGGGAACGGAAGCGTTAACGGCCAGATATACCCAGGAAAGCGTAGCACCACGTTGCACGCAGAGCTCCCAAACTGCTTTCCAGAACTTGGCTCCATCCCCATTTTCTTTTTTTTTTTTTTACCCCAAATTGGGTACTGAGGCACAGAGAGGTTAATAACAACAACAACAAAATAATAATAAAACGACAGTCTCGCTTCAAGTCATGCGGGGAGTCGAGTGGGAGCTGGGGGGAGAGGGCAGCACTTCCCACCCCCCACCCCGGGAAGGGGAGACACGGGCACTGGGAACGTGACCCTGCCCCGGCATGAAGGGTTGAGGGAAGAACAGAGGGAGATGGGACCAAAGAACGGGTGTGGAAGAGGCGGCAGATGGAGCCCTGGCCCCCCTGCAGCAGTGTCACCCCCTGGGACAGACACAAGGGCAGCGCCAGCCCTAGGGATCGGGGCAGGGAGATGCCCCCAAAAGCCACCACCCTTCCCAGTGGTGGCAGCTTTTGGTCACTAGACATGATTCCACCCCTGTCCTGTGCCAGGACCATGGGACATGCTGTCCCACCGTCGGCCTGAGCCAGAGAAGTTTCCCAGGAGGGGAACAGGGCGCTGGGCAGGAGCCTTGCCAAGGAGCGCAAGCACAATTCCTCCAAAAGCCCAATGGGCAGCAGCTTTGAGGAGCACACTGAGGACGACGTGTCCCATGTCACACTCAGCCAACGGACATGGGGCCCAGAAACAAACCACTTGGAATAACTGGTCCAGGAGAGAACCCAGCAGGCTCCACTGACAACCTCAGCAGGGGTAAATGGGGCAGAGATAGCTCCCCAGGGCACCAGGTTTCCCAAAGAGCCTTGGTTTGGACCAACGGGAACCTCTATCCGGACACTCCTTGGGGTTCTAGATCAGCAGAGACAGCCACGTCTGCTCTAGCATCAGCAGCACGCTTCCGAGGTGGCCAAGCCTTGGACTGACATTAAGTCCGTTATCCCCAGCACACTCAGGAGAACAGCAGCCAAACATCAGCTCGAGGGCAGCCGGGAAAGGCTAATAAAAAGTCAATGGAAGAAAGCAAGAGCATCTCCAGCCCTTGGAAAACTCGTTCTTCTTGAATCCGGATTTCTTTGGTGTAGCAGCAGCCAGTCTGCCTTGGCTGAGCAGCGAGCACTCCTTGGCATCTCTGCAGTGACAGGGATGTACTCCCTTGTCTCTGTCACTGCGAGGTTTGTCTATTTTCCGGCGAGACACGTGTGTGTGGTTTCACGGCGCTGCAGCTCTGCTGTCCCCCCTCTGCTCTGCCCCAGCCCCTCGGGGGCCGTCAGCCCCCAGCCCCAGGTGGAAGGCAGAGGGGTGACACGGAGGCAGGAGGAGAGGATGCCCCATGGGCTGCCGGAGCGCTCTAACCATGAATAATGGGCACGGGGAGGCCCAGCAGCACGATGGCGGCCACGGAACTAGTCCCAAAGATGGGAGAGAAGGAAGCCCAGAGGCCTGGGTGGCAGCTGCGGGGACGTCAGGGGCCAGTTCTGCAGCATGAGCAACCGTAAGGGGTTCTGTCTGCCTGCACAAATATACCTGGGTAGCAAGGCCCTGACCAGGTTACAACAAAACCTTCTGGGGCTCCAGGCTCGGGGTTTAGCAACAGGTGTTTTCTAGACTAACCTCACAATAAATGAAAATTCACTGGGTAGCTGCTACCTCCAACCCTGTCCTCTCCACCAGCATGGTCCCCTCAGCACCAAGAACCTTCTGGCCACCAAGGAGCCACAGTACAGAGCAAATAACCTGTTTTTAAGGGTGGGACTGCTTAAGCCCGTCTAATCATGAGCTGATGCATTCCTGCCGCCTCCAGCTTCCCCTTGCACTAGCGCTGGCGTGAAATCAAGCAGGACAGGCCCCCAGGGCAGGGGAGATGGGAGGGCGAGGTGTGAGAACACAGCCAGCAGGTCGGGAGGGGGCCAGGCAATAGAAACCCAAAATTCGGAGCAGTTTAAGCCTCCCTGGAATTGCACCCTCACGCCTGAGCGAGCACTTTGCAGGGGTAAAACAGAAAACTGAACCTGCCCTCAGGAGCCATTTTCCACAGCGACGGGGCGCTTGGGCATAACAGCAAGAAGTGAAATGATGAGAGAGGTGACGAGACACTCTCCCTGGGACAGGAGAGAGGAAGAGCCTGGAGACAGGGCAGCAGCCTGCAGTGAGGAACTCAAACAGGGGCAGACATGGTGCATGAGTTAAACAAACAACTGGGACCAGAAGAAAAACCAAAGCGGGAATCCCAGGCAAGCCCTCCTCAGCTCTTCCCGGAGGGGAAAGAGACAAAAGGTTTCATAGCACCAAGTTATGCCACACAGTGGTTCGGGGCAGTAAGGAACCCCCAGCTCCCATCGGAACTGTGGGTAGGAATTTAGCTGGGATATGGCCAGGCACCGTGGTCGCTGTTCCCTACCTCTGCCCATAAAGAAACACAACGTCTCCTTGACTGCGAGCAGCCAAGGCAGGTTTGGGGCAACTCATTTGTGGCACAACCTCCCACGCAGAACACCAAGGTCAAGGGGGAGATGAGCACCACATGTGGGATCACAGATGCCATCAGCTGCAGTTTCTGGGGTCCCCTCAAAGTGACATAACCACCAGGCACCTACACAGATACCAATGGGTTAAGCCAACCCCTAGAAGAGTTATTGCCCGCTCAGGGCTTTCAAGCAGCAGTTCCCAGGCACCAGAGCTCACACCAAGGTCTCTCCTGCAGTTGGGACAGCTACTCCAGACTCCCCATTCCTCCTGACCAAATCCGGTATGGGGATGTGTCAATGCTCTGTCACTGCATCCTGCTGAACCTCAACCATTCAAAACCAACAGCCAGCATCATGCCCAGGAAGAAACTGGGAGCCCCAGCTGCTACAGCCCAGCCCAAGGGGACACTGACAGGCCTAGACCACAACTGGAGAGTTTTCTTGGTCATGGACATGGTTCTCCCTGCTACCATCCTCCCAAAAAAGCTGAGTCTACTTCAGGCTGGACAAGGCAGCCCAGCCTGATCCCCTTCACAGGTGGGCCCTTCATAGCGGTGAGGAAGACAAGGAAAATGGGAGAGGTGGGCAGGGGGGCCCTCCCTACAGAGCCGCCAAGTGACTTTACAGAGGAGCAGCTGCCACCAAGACCCAGGGAACCATCTGTATGTGTAACCGTGTGCACTTTGATGCCAGCATGACAACTGAGCACAAAGAGAAGTGGTGGCTGCAGGACCTTCCCTCTCCTCCCTCCCTTCCCCTCCTCAGCAGGCCCCCTTCTGTTAGTCACTGTCTCTGCACAGGCGAGATGACACCCTGCTGCCGCTGAAGCCGACCAGTTGCACAGTGGGGACAGTTGTCAGGAAAGTAGCAGCAAGACCCCCTGTTGGTGTTTCTCCAGAGGAGCACTTCAGGACTCTTGCTTCTCGGGCTCCTGTAGCAGAGTCCTCCTGCTGCCTACAGACGCCCAGCGAGAGCTCTGACCTCCATTGCTGAGAAACACCACGGCAGTGAGTGGGGAACAGTTGGCTCCGGTCCTTTCGTGCAGTGCTTAGGCAGGGAGCTGGGGACAATCCCTGACTGCTGTCGGCAGGCACTCGTTGCTGGTGGCTCATGTATCCCTCCCGGCCCCAGGAAGGCGAGGAGACAACCACAGCGTCGGCCGACAAGCGCGTCAGGTTCCCCCCATCTCCAACGCTACCTGAGCTGAAGGTGGCTGAACCAGGTGCTGACAGCACAGTCCACACGCATCACCAGGGAGATCCCCAGCAGGAGGCAGATGCTGCTCACCACAAAGCCCAGCGACTCAAAGAGGAACCTGCAGGCACAACAGAGGCAGTGAGGACATCACAGCCAGCATGAACCACGAGAACAGGCTGCTGCCCTCACTCCCAGCAGACTGACTTTCCTGACAGTGAGAGGCCTGTAGCACCCCAGATCCTAAAACCTGAGTTACATTCCCTCCCTAGCAGTTGCTGCTTGCAACCTGGAAGCCAAGCATGCCTCTGGTTTAGAGGCCATTCAAGACATCACCCAGGTGGGATTTTGAATCCCTCAGAGGCTGAGGCCACCCCACATTCCTACTAGCTCAAAGGTATGCTAGGTTTAGCACTTCTGGGTATACCATTTCCGGTGTCCTCACCTTTGGCTCTCTGCCCTGAATATTCTTATCTTCCAGGTGGCATTGTATGTGCTTGGAAATCAAGATAAGGAGAAATTTCTAGGCTCTAACTCAACTCTAGCCTCTGAACTTGAAGCATAAATTAGTTAAGGACAGTCCTACAGCCTCTGCTAGGTAAGACGTCAGAAAGTTGATCACAGGGTCTCTTCCAACATTACTGTCTATGAACTCTAGTCAAGGTGTCAGGGATATGAGCCCTAACCCAGCATCAGAGCAACTCCTGGCACTTACTTTGGGGCAAAGACCTTCCAGACCATGAGGTGCCTCCTGAGGATCATAGCTGCACAAACACAGGCCAGAAGCTGTGGGGGAGATCAGGAAAAACAAGTTACAAGTGACTCTGGAGAGACCTCCTGGGCACTAGGTTCACATCTGAAGGTGGTACCAGGGGAGGGGTAATAGCTTCAAACTGGAAGAGGGGAGATTTAGATTAGATCTTAGGAAGAAATTCTTTACTGTGAGGGTGGTGAGACACTGGAACAGGTTGCCTATGAAAGTTGTGGATGCCCCATCCTTGGAAGTGTTCAAGGCCAGGCTGGATGGGGCTTTGAGCAACCTGGTCTAGCAGGAGGTGTCCCCGCCCATGGCTGGGGTATTGGAACTCTTATGATCTAAGGTCCCTTCCAGCCCAAACCATTTTATGATTCTACTGGACTGCACACACCCGAGAGGCTGGTACAGTGGTCATCAGAAATAAGCATGCCAAAGAGGATTCCCTTCCATCATGTCCTCGAGTCAGGCAACACAAGCAGCCAGAGATACACATGGGCCCTCCTGGGGCCAGTCTGGGACAGCATAAGGGAGGGCTCAAACTGTGACTAACCTCACCTAATACCTCACTGAGAGGGGCACCCCTGCTCTCCTGCTGCAGGGCTTGCCCCCTCCCTCGCACTGCCTCTGATCTGACCACACAGGAGAATGAAGGGCTAAACCCCAGAAACCTGTTCGCTTCTTCCACAGGATTAGGTTTCTAGTGTTTAGCCCCCTACATCAGCACAGCACAGGATCAGACGGAAACCAGGGCTGGTGCAACATAGATGGGCACGGCTGGGAAGAGGGGGAGCAGGACCACAGCCCGGCAGTTTCTGAACAGATGCTCCCATTACGGGCAGATGGGTATGAAAAGCACCCTAATCCATACTGCACCTTCCGCACTGGAGCCCTTCCCAAAGCACAGAGTAAATGGCATAGCTGAGAAGAGGGCCTGTGCAACTGCTCCTCCACCTGCAACCAGAGACAGGCCCAACCCTGGGCCTGTCTGTGCCCTGGCTGACCTATTTCTCTCATCAGAGTGCCCCACGGTTCTCACAGCACACCGATTTCCTCTTAGACAGCTTTCCCCACAGCCATCCTGCCTTCATCCGTACCTGTGTCCCAAGGACAAAGAGGTACTTCAGCCCCAGCTGCAGCAGAGCAGTGAAGAACTTCTCCGGGGACTCCCACAGCCTCATCTCCATCATGTGCTCCTCCGCCTCCTGCAGCTCCTCCCGGGTCTCCTTCTTGGGCTTCCTCTTCTGTGAGCTGGGCATCTCACACACAAAGGGCCAAAGCAGGAGCAGAGGGCAGCCGACTACCTCGAGGATAAAGGCACATGAAGTTACCGGAGCCCAGGAGGTGAGGAGCAGTCTAGGCTCTGCCATCATGCCCTGGATGTGCAGGAAGCATATACCCCAGCTCCAGTTTGCTGGTCAGGCACAACTGCATGGAGGCTGCAGGCCACGGGCAGCTCTGTGGCCCCCAGAAGGGGACAGCAATGACGCTGCTGTTCAGCTGGTGCTGGAGCCTTCATCGCCTCGTGCTCAGCCTGCAGGCCTCCAGACAAGGCAAAACAGTGAGCCGTGTCTGCTCAGGCTCAACTGCCCAGGAAGAAACTGATTTACCTGCAAAGAGGATATGGGAGGCAAAGGTGTTGGCGCCCACCAGGACAGCAGGCAGGAGGTTCGTGCTGTGGTCAAAGTGGAAGCCCACAAAGGCTGCATTCCAGTGGATGGCTGGGAAGATGGGCTGGTGGCCTGTGGAATAGAAGAACTGCGAAGCAGCAAGGATCCAGGAGATGACTGCATACCAGGGCACCGAAAAAGGCTCTGAGAGACAAAAAAAATTAAAGAAAAAGAGAGACAGAGTTATCGATCAGCATCAAGGCACAAGAAAGATACACAACCAAAAAAGGCTATTGACTTTTCTTCCAGGTTCCCCTTCCACACTCTCTCTTTTGAGAGACAGAAACCAGTCAGGGTCCCAGCACAGACACTGTGAGGGGCCAGGCTTTCCCTCTGCTGCCCGTCCTGCTACTGGACTCTCTCAGCAGCCATGGGGTTTGGTGGTTGCTCACACCCTGGGGAGAAAGAATGAGTGTAGAGCCCCCTTTCCCCAGCACAAGGGATGACTCCTCCAATGTTACACCCCTGCTGCACGCATCTCTCTTCTACTAGGGGATATAAGCAGCTCTAAAAAAACTAGAAGGATTCCTTGAGGATCAGGGCACCGCCATTCCCCAAGAGCAGAGACTGGGTTCTGCTTCTCTCACTGGAAATAAGACAAGGTCACTGCATATAAGGCCCAGGTTGCACGTCAAGAGTATGCTCTACTGAGCCCTGACTCACCAGCATCTCCAGCAAGGCCCCTGGCACGTGTGTGGATATGCAGCAGCACGAAGGCCTCCAGGAAGAGGAGAAGGAAGGCGAGACTCAGCCGCTCACTGTGCAGGAGCATCAAGAGGAAGCCCAGCAGGGTGAGTGCTATGACCAGGGCTGCCGAGTACACACTGCCCAGCCCGTATGCTGCAACGGTGGCCTTGCAGCTGCCCCGCTCCAGGCGACTCTTCTGAGACTCCTGCATCCTCTTGTAGATCTGAGGGATGACGTGGAGGAAGTCGACTTCGGAGCTGGGAACCCCCAGGTAGGGAGTGACGATGGATCCTGCCGGCTCCCGTGTGTCCTTTGCGAACACGGTCATGGGGTTGCACAGCAGGAGTAGCAGCCCCACGGATGCTAGTCCATAGACAGCCCACGGAAAGGCAACCACTGCCACCTGCACCAGCTCCTGCAGCTTGCCAAGGGAGTCATCAGCGCTGGAGGCAACGGCCCAGTAGCAGGCGATGCAGAGGACCACCAGTGGGAAACCCCAGCGCACGAAGAGCACGAGGGGGTCTGAGCTGTTCAGGTTGCCGTAGTGTCGCAGCCAGCTCCGCACTGCATAGACCAGACCAGCCAGCAAGGCCACGCACAGGAGGTAGAAGAGGTTCTTGGCCCGCGTGTTTCTCAGGCTGGCAAGGGGGGAGAGGAAAAGAGAGGGCCGGCACTGAGGGATTTCTTCGCGGCACTGGTGGAAGAAACCGGAGAGGCGCACGCAGACCAGGAGCATGGCCACAAGGCACAGCAGGTACCAGATCTCTTTTCTGTAAGAAGAAAAGCCAAGGAGCTGCTGCTTGGGGCCTTCTGGCACAGTCAGGCGACCGTCCCAGTGGAGCTTCCCTACCAGCAACATCACCAGGGAGGCCAGCAGGAACGGGGCCACCCGGGCCTCGGCCACCACAAAGCTATCGGAGAACATAGCTCCGCAGCGGAAGAGCAGAATGCTCATGGGGAAGGCCAGCCCCAGCCACGCTCGCAACCTCTGCCTCAGGCCAACGCTGGCCAAAGGTGGCTGACTGCCCGCCAAACGGGTTCGCTTGGGGTGCCGGCCCCACCAGTGCCAGAAAAAACCCAGCTGAGAAGCTGCGGCTGCCCATGATGACACCAGGAGGAGATCCAGCCCCTCCTGGGTGAACGCACGGGCCAGCCCAAGCAGAACAGCCACCGCGAGGCCCCAAAGCAGCGGGTACAGGAGGCAGCTGCGATAGAAAGAATCGGATGCTGCGGCCAGCTCTGAGGTCACGTAGCAGAGCAAGCAGGAAGCAGCAATGAGGGTGCAGCCCCCCACCATTCGCAGGGGATGGAAGCGGGCCCAGGACTGGGTGCACACAGCCCGTGCCTCCCGCAGGTAGAGCTGGAAGCGACCGATGAGGCTTCCCAGTCTGGACTCCAGCTCTGGAGGTGCCAGCGTCGCTCCCTGCACCTGGGCCAAGAGCTGAGTGTGCTCCTCCACGGCGCTGGAGAAGAGCTCCTGCAGGCGCTGGAGCTGCTCTGCTGGCAGGTCCTGAGCCACCAGTGAGTATGAGTGCAGGAAGCGGTCCACCTACGGGAGAGGGGACACAGGGTCAGACAGCGGCACTGGGACCACCGGGAACGGGATTTGCTGCCTCACACAGCCCCTTCAGAATGGAAACAGCCCCAAATCTGCCAGCCCCTGCTGGGACAGGCTTGTCCCCAGCCGCATCACCCAGGGATGGTCACCCAAATCCAGGATATGATCGGTAGGAAAAAACACAATTTCTCTGCCAAAGTGACACCCTTCTCAAGTGACATATCCACCCCAACAACCACACCGACTCCTCTCAGCTCTTCACCTGCAAATGCACCTCTGGTAACGCTGTGCATCACTAAGGGCTTTTATGCAGAGACTTTGGCAACAATAAGGCAAACTTCCCCCACAACTTTGAGTCACTACTAGTTATTAATCCGCACCTGATGTCGAATTGACATTGTGCGTCTGAGGACAGACATCAAATTAAAGAGCTTATAGTGGATCACATCAAACTGCTCCTTCTTCTTCAATACAGGCGCATTAACCCATTGTACCATAGGCTAAGGAGAGCGTAGGAGGACAGGAACAGAGGAGCTATGACGCCAAAGTCACAAAAAAGAGTCTTACAAGGGCATTACCCAGGACAGAGCAACTGTAGAAACACCCAGCTGCTCAGCAGCATAGATCTGTTCAAGCCCTGAAACACACCAATACTTTAAAACATGCTTCCCAGTCACCTCAGATCACAGACAGAATCAGCCTGTCCCTGCCCATGAATGGCAAACATAGGCAGCAGCTCTCTCACAGGCCTGCGCGACCTCCCTGGTATGCAAAAGCTTCTTCAAAACCAGCGTGATCTGAGCCAGAAACCTCCTCAGACAAATAGGTGCAAATATTTAAACAGGCAAGACTGAATACCACTAATTCCTAACAGATGATGATCAATATCCTCAGTGACTAATGGACTATCATATTTAAATGACAAAGCACTCTGGTGCTCTGTGAATACAGAGCGGAGAGGCCGAACACTTCTGTCTTCCCATCAGCAACCATGTCCTCTCCAGCTCCTCACTGACTTGCACTAGTGCTGTACAGCTGGCATACCAAGGAGCTAGACGGGGGCTGGAGGAGTTATTTGTGTGCTCCTGGCAACCCAGGGGACCCTCAAAGCCTGGGTGGCATTTAGCTGAGACACATGCCTTGCAATGCATCCAGCAAATCTGGTTCTGTACTGTGCCCAGAGCTGCAACAGATGACCTTCACACCCTCCATAGAGGCTCTGGCTTGCCCTGGTAGATGGGCTGCTCCATTGCCTGGGCTTCTTTTACACCTGGTATAATCACTCTTGTTCAAATTTTGTCATTCAGCTCTTGAGGACCTATATTTGGTTGTGCTTGGTGTAAACTGTTCCTTCTCTATCCCACTCTGCTGTCTTCTTCTTTTATGTAGCTCTTTGCTACGGTTTTCCTTCTGCCATTAATCTAGAAAAACTTTTTAGTTAACATTGTTTCTCCTCCAAAACTGAAGCAGCACTGAAACATCCATTTGTACTCCTGAATCTCCATCAAGGAGACCTGCCCCTAGTCATCTTCAGCTCTGAGGAAACAGCCAGGCTCCCCAGTTACCAAATCCACCTCTGACTGCCTGGGACAAACCCTCATCTACAAGCGAATGCCACCTTCCCAATCAGTATTATCCTCACCACAGCACTCGCCACCAAGCACTAAACAGGTGTCTCCCACTCCTCTTTTGAGAAAATGGTGCTGCCTTTTACTGGAGCAAACGCTGCAAAGAGGTAACTCTTCAAAATAAGTTACCCACAAAACCAACACCATGTCACTGCCCCATCTTCACCAAACAGAAGAGGTTTGTGCTTAAAAAGTCATTTCTTCTCCTCTCTAGCAAAATGGGGAGGCTTGCCATAGGCTGTACCTGCTTGGCGTTGATGTGATAGACCGAGAGCTGCTGCAAGGCTGCAGACACAGCGTCGCCATCCCCGGAGAACAGCTCAGCCATCACCTCCCCGATGTTACTGTAGGGAATGGGCACACCCAGCAGCAGGGCCACCGTGGGCACCAGGTTCACCTGGGGAACGGCCTCAGGCTCCTGGAGAGACAGGGGAGGAATCGGAAATTCAGAAAGAACAGAGCAACACAGTTTTTCAGTCAGGCTAGAGGATGGTAGGGAAGGCATCCCAGTTCAGAGGGGAATGTAGGGAGGCTGGGAGTGGGAAAACACAGGGGAAGGCAGAGGCACAGCTCAGCTCCCCCTGAGCACCCTGTGGAAGGGAGGATCCCTGTCACGAGCTGCAGGTCCTTGGATCTGGCCCTGGCTGTTTAACAGCTCACCCAGCCCCACAGCTGGAGGGGCCTCAACGTGGGTCCCACATGCTTCAGTCACCTGCACCCTGTGTCAGCCTTTCCACTCTTCTCTTGGGAAAGGTGACAGACTCCCCACCCCTCTCAATCTAAACAGTCCCATTTGGTTGCAGTTTTCACCCCTGATGCCTCCCTAAGGCAGTGACAGCTAAAGATTGGCTTCTTCTCACCTCTGGAGGGCCCGTGCCAAAGAGAGGCGTTTTGCTGTACACAAATAGTGCTGCATTCACTTCCTTCTCGCTGTCGCCGCCATGGTCCCCAGTTTCTGTCATGCCATGGTCCCCAGCCACCAGAAGAAGGGTGTCATTCCCCAGGTGATCCACCAAGGACCTGTCACCGGGATAAGAAAGGTCAACCTCTACCTGGGCAGGGCCCCAAATAGCCCAGGTGGGAGAGGACACGTCCTCACCAAGCCTGTCTGCACCACCAAGATGAAACCCACAGAAATATGTGAGCTAAACTAAGTGCTGATGCAGAGCTGTAACAACTGAGCCATGGATGAGGGCAGTGCATGCCTTAAAACCCAACTGAAAATTCAGAGCCCCGAGACAGAGTGGACTGATCTTGCTTAGGTCCCCAGTCAATGGTGGCTGACTCCTCCGTGCCTTCAGGGATCTTGACAAAATTCAATTCAGAGGAAAGGTTCTCAAAAGGAGCACATTTCAGGCTGCTCCTAACTGGGACTTGCCTATTGCATCATGTTGTGTGAGCAATCTACTTCTTTTAAGGAAAAAACAGAGGTGACTGGTCCCTAAAGGATACAGTAAATCTGACAAGATATATACTGCACTCTCAGATGCAGCAGGGCAAATCACTCCTTCCGGCAGCAAAAATTAAAGCAGTCCTAAGAGTCAAAAGCCACAGCATTCTGATCTCGGGCACGGCTGTGTGATCAGGATTTCTGGATCCCATTCTGCACAAAGATGCAACTGACGGGCCTGTGCAGTAAACGCAGCACTCCCTAGCCAGGGTTCTCCAAGTGATTCTCAAACACCACCTAAACCTCAATGTGACAATCTCAATTTTAAAGATGGAAAGAATGAGGCTCAGCTGTACTCCAGCTGCATCATCACCTTATGGTTCAGTTGAGAAGCACATCTCTAAGACTTGAAGACAACCTTACCTTAGGGCAACCCCAAGCACAAATACAGGCTAGGCAGACAATGGATTGCTGAGGAAAAGGACTTGGGGTTCTTGGTGGATAAGAAGTTCAACATGAGCCAGGAACATGCACCTGTAGCCCAGAAAGCCAACTGCATTCTGGGCTGCAGCAAGAGAAATGTGGCCAGTAGATTGAGGGAGGTGATTCTGCCCCTCTGCTCTGCTCTGGGGAGATCCCCCTGCAATGCTGTGTCCAGCTCTGGGTTCCTCAACAAGGACATGGACCTGTTAGAGTGAGTCCAGAGATGACCAGAGGGTTGGAGCATTTCTCCTATGAAGGCAGGCTGAGAGAGTTGGGGCTGTTCAGCTCCAAGAAGAAGAGAAGGCTCCAGGAAGACCTTATAGCAGGTTCCAGTACCTAAAGGGGGCCTACAGGAAAGATGGGGAGAGCCTCTTTATCAGGGATTTCAGTGATAGGACAAGGTGGAGCAGTTTTAAACTAAAAGAGGGGAGATTTAGATTTGACCTTAGGAAGAAATTCTTTACTGTGAGGGTGGTGAGGCACTGGAACAGGTTGCCCAGAGAAGCTGTGGATACCCCATCCCTGAAGGTGTTCAAGACCAGGTTGAACAGGGCTTTAAGCAACCTCGTCTAGTGGGAGGTGTCCCTGCCCATGGCAGGGGGGTTGGAACTTGATGATCTTTAAGGTCATTTCCAACCCAAACCATTCTATGATTCTATGTAATTCTTTGAAACCAAACCTCTTGTGAACATGTGTCTATGCAATCAAAACTGCTCCACAGCTGGGGGTTTCAGCTGCTGCTGGCCAAAGCAGTTGTCCATGTCAGCAGACACAGCAAGCATTCCCTCTTGCCCTCTGCATCTATAAATTCCCTGCAAAGACCCCACCAGTTTGGCTGAAAGAAGAAGTCAGCTGGCAGCCCCCCACCGCCGCACTAATTACCTGAGCATCTCATTCATCTGGGTGAGCTTCTTAGCCATTTCGGGATGGTCAGGTCCATGCTTGTGCCCACAGTGGTCCACGCCGAGGAAGTGAGCAATCAACATGTCCCATTCACCACTGTCCACTGCAGAACAAGAGCAGTCTTATCACACACTAGCCTGGGATCCAGCATGGGCTGCTACAGCCTTCTGGTTGCCTCTGGAAACTGCCATTTCTTCCCCTCCCACCATCATCACCCCAGCTCTCCAGCAGATCAATGCAGGTTTGAACAGAGACACACTCTTGGTCTGCGGGTGCCTGGGTGCAATGTCTTGGGGAGCTCAACGCCCAGCAAGTGCCCACCATCCATGGTTTTTGTTCACCACCCCTCAGGAGGGGAACAGCCCAACGTCACCCAAGTCACCTTGAAATACCCTTACCTCAAACTGCCACAAACTGAGCTAGCAAAAAGGAGAACATTCAGGAAAATGAGAACCCAGAACTCCAATCCTTCCAGACGCATCAACGTACCCCTCTGCATCCCGCCCAGGACGTGGGCCTGGCACACCAATGCTTTCCCTAGCTAGAAACTTACCCCAGCCTCTGCCCTCTGCTTCAGGGCCTCGACACAGGAATACCAACATACTTGAGTTAAACGTAGGGAACTGCAGCTCTCCCACAAGGACTTCACCATGAAAGGCCACTGCACCCTTAGATTTGTATCAGGTAAAGCAAAGAGCATTCCCCTCAGCCCCAGGACCTCAGGGAGGAGTTTGAAATCACCTAAAATTCACAAACCAACCTCACATTTCACCTTCTTCCCAAGACCAGGAGCAGTGCTGTGCCCCAGCCTCCCGGCAGGTCGCTGCACTCTTGTGTATTTCCCAGAGCACTGTGTGCCCGCCCAGGCAGCCACGTATCAACAGTTAAGCTGCTCCTCCTGCTCCACCTTGGCAGTGTATTTCTAGGACAGATATTGAAGTCTAACCTCATTCCGTCATGCTGCACTCTCTCCCAAAGAGAGGGAAGGTATTTACAGAAACAGTTTATGGGCCCCAAAAGTTGGCTTCTCTGTGGAAATCCAGCTACACTACTGTAATGCCCTGGTAGCAGTGTGTGACTGCCCAGCGCCACTCCGTAAGAGGAAAAAAATCTTCAGTCCTACCCCAAACCAGCAGTAGCACCCCCATAAAACATAAAGAGTTATCCAGGCCCTGGGGAAAGAACTGCTTACCTGTTGGATAGAGATGCTGCAGAATCCCATCGTCCACAGTGTGAAGATCCTTCACGTTAAAAGAAGGGAAGAAATACGAGCGGAAAAACTTCTTTGGGAAGAGTCCTTCCCAAGTGTCATCTCCCATGAAGACCACTCTCC
>JAHREE010000282.1:24044-34968 GCA_033628505.1 Tringa tobata
GCATCTTCCTTCCCTAAATCTCCCATCACCTTGTCCCCTGCCAGCATCCTGGGGACCCCATGCTCCCCTCCGCTGTGCTGTGCTGTCTTGGTGGCCACATAACTGCTCTGCACATGCTTTCTGGCTGCTGCCCTGCCAAACAATGTAATGGAGCATATCCACCCTGGGGGCAACCAGAGCCCACCATGTGCCCTCCCCAAAGAGCTGACAGAGACCAGGGGACGGATGACTCACCACTTGGATGGTTCCAGCTTTGGGGACACTGTAACCCTTCTTTCCCAAGGCCTCCAAGTTAATCACTCCCTGAGGAGGCAAAAGAAACAGCACGTGAGACGGAGAAAGCCCATGGAGAGCCCAGCTGGGACCCAGCACGGGGCCACGAGCACCTCTCATTGGGAACACCTGGCACAAGGTGGCACGAAGTAGCTCAGCTCAGTCCCTCTCTAGACCAAGGGATGAACAATCAGCAACACAGAGGTGACAGCAAAGCAATATTCATGAGACAGCACCCTGCCTCTTTGCATGCCTGCAAGGGTTCCCTCTTCATTCCCTCTTTGCTTTTGGGGTTAAAAACTGCTCCTGGCACAGCCAGCAGTCTTCTCAGGGAGGTGGTTGCTCGAGCCACGCTCTCTGGAGAGGGGCAGCCAGACGTTCAGTGCCTGGGTACAGCCCCCGCTCACCTCCCCCACAGTCCCAGCCCCTCATGCACGTACCAGGAAAGGCGAGGGCACGCTGTGCTCGGAGATGTCGAAGTAGGTGACGTCAACGGGCAGGGTGACGTGTTGGGGGCAGTAGGAGCCGCTGGCACCAATCTCTGCTGTGAACCCCTCGATCCTCCCCGATGGTGCAAAGCGTCCTTTCAGGATGGACTCCTGAGAGAGGAGGGAAGCCTTAGGGGCCTTCAAACACCGGTACTTCCCTTCACTTCGAAGCTCCAGGTGAGATCAACCCCATCTCCACCACAACCACGTCTGCTTGCCCTTGCGTGTCTCCCAGTTTTCTGGAGACCACCCATGAGGGACCCTGGCTGCTCGCTTTGAGCCAGACGCATCCTGAATTGGTGGGCTAAATCCAGTCATCTAACACAGAGAAGCCATGAGAGCACCCAGGCTCAGCACCGCAGCAGCCATCTCAGCAGGGTTCAGAGTCCTGGCACATCACCCAAGGATCTGCTGGCTGAGATAACCTGCTGGTGGCTGTGTGACACAGCCACCACACACCAGGCCCTTGGAGACAATCACCCCAGCCCCACTCTGGGGATCCTGTCAGGTTCAGCCTCTCACATCTGTCGCCAGCCCAGCCTGGAGACCCTGGGACCCACCTCCCTCCGGGGCAGGGGAGTGCCATTACCTCAAAGTTGCCCAGCAGAGCATGGCTGAAAGCGGTGGTGGCCCAGGACGTTGTGGAGGACCTGGTACCCCTCCGGAGTCTGTTTCGAAGATGTCGCCTTTGAGAGAGGAGAGAAGATTGGTGTTGGACTGGAGTGCATGCAGCCCTGGGCTGCCCCCTCCAGGTCCCCCTGTCCCTTTGGTGGAGGTTGAACCCACTTTCCCACCCACCAGGGGAAGAATAAACCTCCCTCTGCCCCACAGCCTGGGGTCTTATGGAAGGGAGACACTTGGGGCAGGGAAGGGACCCAGACAGTGGGCTGTGGGGTGCTAGGGTGGCTGAGCAACCCAAGCCCCCACATCCATTCCATGGGACCACCAGGACACTCACAATTTGAGGCGCAGCCCGCTCTTCAGCCTCCTTCCAACTGCAGTGCAACCCACAGAGCTCTGGAGGGGACACGAAATAGAGAAGGGTGTTAGGACAGCACCCGGGGACTGCGCACCCCCAGGAGGTGCCATTGCCCCTTGCCCTGCCCCACAAGGTCCCAGCAGATCGGAGGTGCTCCCATCCATGGGGAGCCATTGGCAGCCTCTGCAAGGGTGGCCAGCAGGGCAGCGTGAGGGCTGCGGTGTCTGGTGGAGATGTGGGGCTCTCCCAACCCCAAGGTGGCTCCGCTGGGGGTGGGGGTGTTGGTAGCCAAGCTGAGGGTGCAGCACACAGCTCCCACCTTGCAAAGCAGGTGTCAGGACCATCCCCAGTGACAAGGCACCCCCACACAGAGCCAGGCACCAACACCCCCTTCCAGCTCCCAGGGAAGGGTAACACGTACGATGAAGCTTCCTGATCAGCCCAGGAAAAGTCCCATCTCCTGGTGATTCATGCAGAGTCCTCCATAGTGCCGCTGGGCAGTGGCCTGTTGCCCGCCCCTGCCCACATCCAGGCTCCTACAGCAGCAGGGTTAAATCCAGGGCCACACTGCAGCCCCCTTTTAAAGATGTCCCCTTTTCAGGGGCTTTCTCTTCTGGAAGCCACACAAAGGGCAGCACAACACAAAGGGATGATGGAGCTGGCTGGCATGACCAGGCTGGAAAGCCCAGGGAAGCTGCTGGAGGGCTTCACTCTGCAAGGGCAGTGCTGGGGGCAGCCAGGCTGGGGGACAGTCACCAAAAAGGGCAGGTGAGCAGGGATGGAGCTGTGCCCCATGAAGAGGGTGCCCTGGTTCCAAGCAGCAAGAAGCCAGGGCAGCTCTGCTGTTGGTCCCTGCAGTTCCCCACACCATGGGATGCCCCAGGGAAGAAGAGGAACATGCCAGCTCTGGTGTGAGCCTGCTGCAGCCTCAGCTGGCAGGCCATGGTGAAGGCAGAGAGCTGGCCAGGAGGGGCTGGTAAGCAGGGAAGAACCACAGGCAGCTCCTGAGCTGCCAGGGTGGGTGCAAACCTCCGGCATCTGCTTCATTTTTGAGTTTGTGGCACCCTGGGGACATGCCATGTGCGCCCCAGAATTGCAGAAAAGCCAGCAGCATCTCTGCACACAGCACTGGGGCTCCCAGTACCTGACCAAAGCACATCCAGTCCCACCCCCTGCCACCAAACCCTTGCCCTGATGGATAGATATCACAGACAGGGACTCAAGACACCCTACTCCTCTGCCCTCCTCCTCATCAGACAGGCAGAAGGCAGCCACTCTTCCCAAACCTGCCAGTAAGCCTGGCTTAGCATGACTTTATCAGACACTGAGTGTCACCCCATGCCACGTGTCCAGCTCCCACTGTCACAGGGAGCTCGTGTCATGTCCAAGCAAGGCTCTCTAGACTAAAAGAGCTGACTGCAAGCAGTGGATCCAGTGACTAAAACGTGTCAGGAGCGACAGCCTGTACACCACGTGTGCCAGGGCTGGCTGTCAGCCAGCGTCCTGCTTACAGCAGTGTGGTGGCACTGGGACAGGACAGGATGCTGTGCCACGACGGACCGCATGGCCCACAAGGACAGCCCTGAGCTCTGCGTGTCCCCAGGCCATGCCCTGCCTCTTGCCATGAGCGACGCTCACCTTGGCGGTGGGAAGCAGGTGATTCCAGAACGGAGCCCCCTTGGCATCAGTGCTGCGGCAGGACGTGGGCACCGGGTGGCACGGAAGGGTCCTCTTCCTCCGTGCTGGCGGGGACAAGCTCTCGTCCTCAGAGCAGGAGTCGGCCACAGCCTCGCCAGCGGGCAGCAGCTTCCTTTTGGCCGGGCAGCTGCTGCTGCTGAGCTGGCTGCTCCCGCAGGGAGTCTTCTCCAGGGAGCTCAGGTTGCTGGGCTCGGGGCTGAGCGCTGTCTGAGGAGCTGGGGGCTCCTTGCACTTGTTGGCTGCCACTGGCCACTCTTCTTCTCCGCTAGCCCTGCTACTGTGAGTTGGGCTGCTCCCCGCCTTCTCTCTCTTCCCACCAGCGTCCAAGCAGGCTGTTTGTGCAATATTGTGCAAATCAAGTTGAAGTAAGTTGTGGCCACTTGCCCGCTCTTCATTCTCCCCACAATCTGTGGGCTGATCCCCAGATGAGACAGGGCAACCGTCTCTTTTGTGCAAAGTACTGCAAGCAATGTGCTGGGGCCAGGAGGAGGAGGAGGAGGAGGACGAGACGACATCCTGTGACTTGTTCTCTCTGCTGGCCTTGGGACTGTGGCTTGGGCTGCCCTCACACCGGTGCTCCACCACCCGCAGCCCGCTGTGGGAGAAGTGCTGGGCAGACCCACACAGGGATAACTCCTCCACCAGCAGACCATCCTCAAAGGTATCGTCATCGTCCAGGGAAGCTTGCCCAGGGCCTCCATCACGCTTGCTGTCCACCCCCCCGCCACCCCAGTGAGTTCGTTTGGGATCTCTCACCCCCTCTGGAGTTCGCTGATCGGGGTAACCCCTCTTGACGGCCGGCCGGCTGCCTGCCCGCTGCTCCGTGCTCTCGGAGGAGCTGGAGAGATGGGAGAAGATGGACACCTGGTAGACCTTCTGGCGCTTGATCTCTGTCTCGTTGTAGCCCATGAGGATGCCACGGTGGGTGCAGCGCTGCGAGGAAGGTTCCAAGGGTGCCTCTCCACTGGGCTGGGACAGGCTGGGGTCCGTGCCGCGCTCCGGGGGCAGGGACGTCTCTGTGTGGATGTGCCGCATGGAGCCTTATTTGCCTGGACTCCGAGCGGAGCCAGAGTCAGAACAGCCCATGCAGCAGCAGGAGGGGGGCCGTAAAGTGCCACAGGACAGGGGATGAGGGCAGGGTGGGAGCTGGACCCCTCCTCACTCAGGACGTCTGGGTGAGCGCTCCACTATGGAGTACACTGCAGCGCAGCATCTGGAAAGAGAGAGCAGGAGGACGGAGATCAGTCTGGTATCCCTGTCCTCATCTGGGATTTTCGCTGCAATGAACCTGCTGGGAAGAAAGCAGCTCCCCCTCAGACCTCCCTCTCTGGGGACAGGAAAAGGAACCAGGCTGGTGTGGCTCCTCGGGGAACCCTGGGGCATCACCCACCTGCAGGATCAGCACTTCCTCCCCGGCCTGGGCATGGAGAGAAGTCTCCAGCCAGGCTGGAGGCTACTGAGGACAAGTCCGGACAAGTGAGGAAGAGGGGGCCTGTCCTCTGCCAGGGACTTGATGTGCTTACGCTGCTGTGGAGCGCATGAGTCAGGCAGGTCAGACCAGTCCTAGGGGCTCAGGGCTGTAATCACACTTTTGGGCAACAGCGACAAGATCTCCCAGCAGTCACCAAGATGACCTGCCCCAGCCACATGTGCTGAACGAGGCAGGGGTTGTGCCCTACACTGCCAGTGCCATGGCAGGGACATAAACCTGGCTCGGCAGCCTGGGGAAACCCAGACCAGAGACCTCCACCACCTCAGTTAGCAGCTGGGTGGTACCAGGGGCTGCAGAGCCCATCATGGGCCCCTGTACCATCCATCCACCCCAGCCTGCCCTGAGGGCCTGACCTCCTCTGTGCTACATGGCACCTCACTTTTGATTTTCAGCCCAGTTTGAGAGCTGTGAGAATCCTGGCCACAAGTTTTTCCAGCACAATAAATACTGAAATGGCTGCAAGAACCGAGGAGATGCATGAAGTCACTGGCAGACCGAGGAGCCCCAGAGCCTGACAAACTGCCCATGCCTGGCAGCTCTGCCCTTTGCTTGTCCCCACAGTTCTACCTGCTCTTGTGGAGCAAAGGCTTAGGGGCAGGGGAGCAACAGGGGAATCAGTTCTCCAAGTGGGTCAAGGCTATCTGGAGAGCAAAGCTGCACATTGCATTTGGACCTCTGCCTTGATGGGGATGGAAACGTGGCAGGCCAGGGTGGTTGAGGCCAGGGATTTTGTTTAAAAGGAGTGATGAAAGGTATAACCATGCACCAAGATGTTCTGAGGGCCGACCAGCTGGAAAGCACCTTTGCAGAAAAGGGCCTGGGGTCCTGGTGGACACCAAGTCAACCATGAGCCAGCAATGTGCCCTTGTCACAAAGAAGGACAACAGTATCCTGGGCTGCATTAGGCATGGTGTTGCCAGCAGGTCGAGGGAGGCTCAGCACTGGTGAGGCCACACATGAGAGAGTGCAGCAAAGGTCCACTAAAATAATTAAGGGACTGGAACACTTGTCCTATGAGGAAAGGCTGTGAGGGCTGGGACTCTTCAGCCTGAAGAAAAGAAGGCTCAGGGGGATCTTAACAATGAATTATTATGGATACCTGAAGGGACAGTGCAAAGAAGATAGAGCCAGGCTTTTTCCAGTGGTGTCCAGTGACAGGACAAGTGGCAATGGGCACAAACTGGAACACAGGAGGTTCTGTCTGAACGTCAGGAAACACTCTCTTTTTACTGTGAAGGTGACTAAGCAATGAAACAAGTTACCTAGAGAGATTGTGGAGTCTCCATCCTTGGAGACATTCAAAAGCTGCCTGGACACAGTCCTGGACAATGGCTCTAGGTGGCCCTGCCTGAGCAGAGGGGTCAGGCCAGATGACCACCAGAGGTCATAGAATCATAGAATGGTTAGAGTTGGAAGGGACCTTAAAGATCATCGAGTTCCAACACCCCTGCCATGGGCAGGGACACCTCCCACTGGACCAGGTTCCTCAAAGCCCCATCCAGCCCGGTCTTGAACACTTCCAGGGATGGGGCAGCCACAGCTTCTCTGGGTTGGGAGGTCCCTCCCAGCCTCAACCCTTCTGTGTAACCCACCACACTGCAGCCTGTCCTGGCTGCCCCCCACACTCACCCCTCTGCAGCAGAACCATGCTTTGCTCTGGATTAACCTCCTTGTCCCGCAGCGGGCGGTCGTTGGCACAATTAGCTGAAGACACCTGCCAGCGAGGCACCCCCCAGAAGCGGCGTGGCTGCCGTGGAATGGCTCCCACCATCACTGTGTGCCTCAGAACCTCTGCAGTGCTCTCTCCACCTCTTCAGTTTCTACAGCAGCTCTGAAGGGAAGGAAAATGAGAGATAAAAGGCTGGAGTGATTCAGATGCTTTCCAGGAGAAGGGCAGGAGAATACTGCCTGCCTGTGGGGTCACACGAGCAGAGAAGGCAGCATCAAGGCTCAGCCTCTCCCAACCTCCCAAACACAAAGGCCATGTACATCTCAGCCTTTTCAGGCAGTGCTATTACCTTGATTTCCATTTAAACCACAAATGTTTTAAGCTAAGCTGTGAACTCTCACACCTGGCTTGTACTTTACATCCCTTTTGCGTGTGTTTCTGTATGAAAACCTGTGAATATGAATAGATCCCTGCCTCCTTCTGGTGACCATTTCATGTCTTGCTTCCCAAGACACTGCGGTTCACCAGCCACCTCTGGGCCTCCAGCTAGATGCTGGTCTCACACTCACCTCCCGCGCCTTTCACCCACAGCACAGCACACTGTCTGTCCCTACAGACAAGGAGAAGAGTTTGCAGTTGTTTCCTTCCAACAAGAGATGCCTGTCAGGGAAGGCAGAAACTGGGAGCCTGACAGCCCTGAGCCGTGATGGCCCCCCACCAGCTTCCCCCAGCGCAAAGATAGCATTCCTTTCATGTGCACAGCACTCACCTGCTCAGATGTGCCCTTGATGCATGACAGAGATTTGCAGATGCAACACAGCTCCCCTGCAGTCATAATCCACCGGCACTGCAGCTTTGATGCCTGGAAGAGGGCAAGGAGGAGCGTCAGCACAGGCAGCAGCTCCTGGTGCAACACCTTCAGAGTGGGCAGGAGCCCTTGGGCATCTCTGCCCTCAGCCCCTCTGTGGCAGGGGCAGCCCAGGAGCTTTGCTGGCCCAGGAACCTCCAGGAGAAGGAGGAAACGCTCCTGCCCATCCCTGGGGACCATGCCATCCCTGCCTTCCTTGCCATGCAGCCCTCAACTGGGCGCTGACTTCAGCAGCCATCCAGAAGGAACCCACCACTGAGCATCCCAACCCAGCAGCAAGTGCTGCCATGAAGGCTGGAAACAGGCAGATGAACAAAATCCCTGAAGGGATGCTCAGAGGCGCCAAACACCAAATGCACCTCCGTTCTGGCACCCTGGTCCAGGAAGTTCTCCATCCCACCATCTTGCAGGTGGGAAGCCAGCTTCAGCAGGTCACTCACTGTGCTCGCTGCCTGACCTCACCTGCCCCAGGAAACAGGCTGTTTTTTCATTATATTTCAAATAGGATTTGAAATTAACAGGCAGTCACGGCCAGTCCCTGAGAGCTGGCCAGCCCAAAAGCCACCACCAGCAGAGCTGGGGAAGGGCACTGCCAACGGCCAGCCAGAACAGAGGTATAATACACCACTCCTAAGGAGTGCTTGCAGCAGGGCAAATCAACACCGTAGCGTAACAAACCTCTGGTCCAAAACCTCAACAAAAACTCTTTGTAAAGATCAGCTCCTCCTGGCAGCCCACATGGAGCCTGCACCAAGGCAGGTAGAAAAGCAAGTGAATGCCCGCAGCTGTGGGCGGATGCCGAGGTGGTAACATGCTGTGCTCTGCCTGCCTTGAAGGTTACTGCTTCCTTCCTCCAGCCCTGGAGGAGATTTGTGCCATGTCTTGTGTGGCACAGTCAACCAGAGGGAAGGAAAATCAGAAAACAGCAGCAAGAGTCAGTATGGTGTGAGTGGTAAAAAGCCACATCCTTCCTGCACGTGTCCACACTGGGACAAATACGCAGTTTCACCTGCATCCTTTCCTTCTCCTTCCCATGTCCCTCTGCAGTCACAGCCTTTCCCAAATCCTGGTGCAGGTAGGCTGAGCCCTTTGCTCCCCAGCAGCAGTTGCCTTTTGGGAGAATGGGTCCATCAAGAGAGGCTGACATGCGGACACCACAAATCCATCCCAGCCGAGACCTCCACACCAGTCACCAGGTGATGCCAGCACCTGCCAGTAGTGCACACTCCTAGCACAAGGGGCTGCACCAGGTTTTGCCAGCCCAGATACTCGCCCTTGAAGCATCGTGCTGGGAAATGCCAGGATTCCCCAGCCCACCCCAAAAGTGTTGCCAGACCCTGATGCAGGATGACATCAGGTGTTGCTTTTTGTTTGTCGTGGGTGTTTATTTTTTTGTCAGAATTAGGTTGAGGGTTGGACAAGATGATCTTTAAGGTCCCTTCCAACCTAGAAGATTCTGTGATTCTGTGACAAAGCCAGGCCTGGAGGAGGCCGGGGGGCTTGGCTTACCTGCTGGCTTCATTCCAGGGGCAACCCAGAATTAACAGACCGTGGTCTCAGTCTGGTGGCAAGAGAGCAGGATGGTGGTGGGTGAGGAAGGGTCCCTGGCTGGGCGATGCAGCTGTACCACATGCTGGGCTGCAGCCTGCAAAAGGATCTGTTGCTGTTGTAACTGTACTGTACCAGCCAGAAAGGAAGGGGGATGGGTGTGGGGCAGCTCTGCCAGCCAGAGGGGCATCTGTCGTGGGGTAGGACCAGCAGAGCCCTTGCAAAGGGGAGCCCGGCAGGGCTGGCAGCACAGCACTGGTGCAAGGAGAAGAGCAAGAGTTGTGCCCGCTTGGCCACGATCACCCGGTGGGGATCCAGGCAGCTTCCCAGAGCAGCACTGCCAGAGAGTCAAGGGGACACACAGCTGGTGGAAACGGGCTTTGGTCTGGGCATTGCTGCCTGGGGCAGAGTGCCATGCCCAGGAAGTGGCAGGGGTCTTTGCACCATTTAGACTGAAAAAAAAAGCCCCAAACCAACCTCAAACTAGCCAGCTTTTTCTGCCTTCCTCCCTCCTACTCCCTCTCCTGGGAAGTGCTAAGGAGACCGTCGCAGACTCACTGGGGGTGAAGCAGGAACCACATAGCCAGGAAAGAGCGGGGCTGTCACTGCAAGAGGGAAAATTATCATCTTTGGCACAAGCAGAGAACAAGGCAAGAGAAGAGGCAACAAAAACTGTTGGAAACAGACTGCCTGGAGCACAAGTCACAGCTCCATCGGTCCTATCTGAACCCAAGGAGAAGGAAGGAAATCTAACCAGTGGAAGTGCAAACCCAGAAGCTCCCTGGCACAGGCTAAGTGCAGAGCTTGAGAAGCGTCAGCAGGCAGAAAGTTTCCATCACAACCCTGAAGGATGGCAGCATCAGCAGCAATGCTGCCACCAGAGAAGGGGTTTCTCCACAGCCTGGGTGATCAGGCATATCACTGTCAGCAGAGAGACAGACACATGAGGCTGGGGACCACCTTCAGCACTGTCCGCAGGAGAGGTGGCAATCCTGGAGAGAAGATGGTTAGAGAGATGCTAGAGGAGCAAAACTGTGCCTGAAGGGAAAGACAACCAGTGTGAATGTGGCTCTGGCACTCCCCTGGGATTCAGGTTGGGAAGGAAGGAGCTCAGACTTGGTGGAAACAAGGGAGAGGGAGGATGCAGAGGGAGGAAACATCCTCACCCCACTGCAAGGGCAAGTGCTGCTCTCTGGGGTCCTTGGGAAGTCTCCTGCCGTGCCAGATTTCTGCAGCTGCAGAGCCTTGCTCAGAGCTGGCCCCTGTGCTGATAACCGGGGAGGAAACCCAAGCCCTGAGGGGGAGGATGGGGCAAGAGGCAGTACCCATGTTAGAAGTGCCAGCTCCTAGAAACCACCAGATAGCTTCTACAGCTTCTACAGAGACAGATCCAACACCTCCCTCTGCCCCACAGCACCTGTGTTCCTGAGGTACTGCTGCTGCTCTTCCTCCCACCCTGCGGGAAGGGGGTGCAGAAGCCCTGGGGACAGAGCATCCCTCCCCACAGGGTGCCTTGCTGGGGCTCCAGGCTACAGCAGGCTCCTGTGGGGCTGAGGTCTGCCCAGCGACGTGCGGTGCCTCCCGAAGCCCCAGCCCCACGCACAGGTGCCGCAGGGAGGGTCCCCTTCTGCTTGGCTGGCTCAGGATAACACAATGAAACCTCTCCTGGGATCCTGGGGAGCCCCGGCGGAGGTCCCAGCCCGGGGGCTTGCCCCTGCCCCTTCTGATGCCCCACGTCTTGGCGTGGATCGCCTCCGTACACCTTGCCCGGGTGCCTCGCATGCAGGCAGCGACGCTGACAATAGCCTGCAGCTGGGAAGGGGGGCTCGCAGGGTCTGCAGGCAGATCCTGCTGTGCAACAGCCACCTGTGTAGGGGGGCTTTCCCCCACGTCCAACCACCCCCCACCA
>JAHREE010000282.1:35364-55868 GCA_033628505.1 Tringa tobata
ACCACACCCCTCTACTTCCACCAGCCTCCCCTCCATGCACGGCTGCCTCTCTCCCCAGGAAAGCGCGGCCAAAGAATGAAAAGCAGCCTAAAACCCGGCAGGACAATCGGGCAGCTCTCCAAAGCTGGCAGCACCCCCTGCCCACCCAGCACCAGCAGGCTCAAACCTCAGCGATACAGCCCACGGCCGCCCAGCTCCAGCCTTCCACCGGGAGCCCAGGAAACCTGCAGCAGGCAGGGGCAGGGAAATCCCACGCAGCAGCTGCTCACGGGGAGGACAGCCCAGGTTGAGGACAGACCTTTGTCTCTGCCTGCCTGTCTCTCTCGCTCGCTGCCGGAGGAGGAGGAGGAAGAGGGGGGCGGTGGGGGGACAGCGAGCAAAGATAACACCCCTAGGAGGGATGTCACAGCCACGTTAATCACTTGGAATTCCAGCCAGCGCAGACCCGGGCGCCGCAAATATGGGCAGCAAATGGAGATGCTCAAAGCTCTGAAATAATTGGATCCTTTCACAAGAGCCGAGCCCAGAATCCAGCACAGGAATTCAGTCCCCGCTGGAAGTCGGGAGATCAAATAGACGGAGAGGCAGGCGCAGCACACAGGCGAATCCTCAGCCACCGCCGTATCCGGCTCCGCAGCCCCTGGCGCGGCTCTAATCTCAGGTGCCTTCCCAGCAGGAGCAAGGGAAGGACCGCAGCGGAGAGCCCGAGCCCCCAGCGGAGCCCAGCCGAGGACCAGCCCCTTCCCATCCAACTTACTCTACTTGTGGCAAGGTGCAGAAGCGCTGCCAAGGCGAAAGAGGGTTGCGCGGCGGAACCCAGCGGCCTCGAAGCCCTCGAAGCCCTGCAAGACCCCTTGAAGCTGCCGGCTGGCCCCCGCAGCCCTGCCGGGGAGATGGCCAGCCCAGCAGGCTTGCCAGCCCGCATCACGTTCCCAGCGAGACGCACACACGGCACATGTAGGCTCCTGCTCGGCGCCTCAACGGCAATGAAAAGGCACAGAGGCTTCTGCCAGAAAACAAAGAGGCAGCGGCAGAGCTGGGGGTGGGGAAAACTCTCCGCTGCCCAAGAGGATCCCTGCAGAGGCAGCACCCCCACCAGCGGCTCCACCGCAGCTACTCACCCCCCTACCAGCCCGAGGTGGCACCCACTGGCCTGGCGCAGGGAGTCCGGGAGGGTGGGCCAGCCCCCGGTCCCCTCCCCGAGGCAGCGCGGGGTGGGAAGTGCTGGAGGACGCAAGCCAGGCCCAGGACAACAGCTGGCCACAAGGGGAAAATTCCTCCGGGCTGGCTCCGCTTCATAAAAAGCTGCGTCTTTTCACCTCGGGGTAGCCGCCGCGCACCACCGCTCCCGGGGACACGGCACAGCCGGCACCGCGCCTGCGGTGAAGCTCCGGTGGAGCTTCCACACCAGAGCCATCCACCCAGCCCAACGGCGATGACCTTGCAGCGGCACGGTGGCCGCGGCAGTCACCCCGAGGCAACAAAGGAAGCACCCACAGCAAAAGCAAGCCCCCTGGCCACCCAGGCACAGGGGCACACTGCCCAGCTCCCTTCCAGTCCTCCTGTCCCTCTCTGGGGGCGGTGGCCCAGGGGAAGGGGCACCTCGGCCACTGGATGACCACGCAGACGGGCTGCTCCACTCCAGAACTCAGTGCCAGCTGCACCCGATGGAAAATTTTCCACTGTTGGTGATTACAAAGTCATGCGTGTGTGCAGCCGGTAACAGGATGGCCACGAGAAGGCAAATGGGTCCCGGCAGAGGGGCAGGGACCTCTTCCCCTTTGCACTGGCAGAGCGCCTGGGGTCTCTGGCCATGACGAGGGCAGCAATGTACTGCTTTTAAGTCCACTAAGGACATTAGTCCAAGGGAGGCATGCCCCAGGTCCAAGCAGAAGCACGCCCTCACCATACTAAGTGATGCACAAATGTTAGCATTAACAGTCCTTTTTATCTGATGTCCCAAGAGGAGGAATGATGCCCTGGGATTGGTGTTTGCACCAGAAGCCCTGTGAACCCTACCCTGATGTGTTTAACTCAACCCCAATGGAAAGGCAATCACTTACTGGTAACTTCCATCTCATCAACTCCCTGTCCCAGGCTGTGTGCTGTAAGAAGTGCAATCTAACTGTGCAGCGTGAACACCCAGCCTGTTCTCCATCACTATGAGCTGGGCACAGAAACATGAGCCTCTGACAGGGAGGTCCGGTGGCAGGGTGATGCTTTGCGAGCCAGAAGAAGACAGCACAGCAATCAGCAGGTGATGGGACCCTTTTTGGTCCCACCTCTGCCGTCTCTTCTCTTCTCCCTCTGGTCACCATCGCATACAACCACAGCCTCACCTTCCCTCTTTACCAAGCCAGCTCCTTCTGTACCCTGATGCTGTAGCCATCCACACTGCCTGATCCCAAACGCACAATACTTCACCTTCCCCACATCCTTCACGTGGCAGCTGGGCTCTGCATCCCCACAAGTGTGTTCCTCTTCGCTCCCACCCCAACTCTCCACTACCATCAGACCCTGCCCTGTTAACACACACACCCGTGCATGTCCCCAGCTTGCCCGGCTCTTTTTACCTGCGCTCTGTTGCCTCCCGATTGCCGCAGCTGGTACCATAACTTATGGTATCCTCCCCTCACCCTCGACTGCCGCCCCATCCTCCAGCCCTGCCAGCTTACGCCTCCTTGCACACACCCCACTGATGAGTCCCCAGCACCCATCTGGAGAGCCACAGCAATGCCACCTCTTGTGGTACACTGCCTTTTACCCTAAGAGCCCTCCAAAAGGGAGGTGCTTGGGCACGGCCACCCAGGCCTCCGGCTCGGCATCACCAAGCTGCAGCCTGCAGATAAGCCTGCAGCAGCTGGGTTGGGGGACACACATCCAGCATCTTGTCCACTCCCCGTGCTAGACATCTAGGTGTCGCAGGGCCAGGAGGAGATACCACTGGCACACACGGCCGCGCACACCCACCCAACTCACACTTTTCCAGCAGCGATTTAGAAAGTCCCAAGTCCAGCACAGGCCAGAGCATTGACACGGGCTGGGATTTCGGGCCATAAGGGTGAGGCTTTGTCCATCTTTGATTGTAAAGAGCTGGACACAGCCAGGGCTACTGCAGGGAAGGAGGATCTCCACCATGAACTCAATGTCCTGTGCTTTGCCACAGAAAAGGAAAGTCTCTCCTTCCAATGGGGTTGAAAGCAAAAGAGAATCACCCTGCTGGCATTAGGACAAGGGTGTCAAAGCTGTCACCTGAACACTGACACTGTTGCCTGTAATGGAGGCACAAGGGTGCACAAGCCCGCTTCGAAGGGAAGCAAGGGGGCAGGAGGGACTGGCATGTATGTCTGAAGGCAGGCAAATTCATGCACAGGGCAGTAGGAGACACAGTCTAGCTCCTATTTCATCCCATGAAAATGGCAAATCCTGATCCATGCACCCTGAACCACCCGTGGGCTCCCATTGACAGCAGAGCCCTCTGCCCAGTGCATCCGCCACCCCCTCCGTGGGGGCTGGGCTCCAAGGAATGCACACAGCTGGAGGTGCTTTTGGGATGGAGGGGGGAATCCACCTGACATGTTGCATGGGGATGAAGGAAGCCAAGGCTCCATCCTTGCTTCGTGTCAGGCAGAGGCCGGAGGGGACATCGGCTCAGGGCACTGGCATATCAGCATCCTCTGTCTTCACAGAAGCAATAGTGAACAAGGACAGGGTCGAGACACAGCTGTGTCCCCAGACAGCCCACCTGCACAAGACATGAGCCCCCACGTCAGTCCCTGAAAGACGTGAAGGCCCCCATGCAAACTCTTGCTTGCTGCCACTGTTGCAGCCCATGATTTGCCGCGCTGCTCCTGTGGAATCACACAAGACTCAAAGACCTCTAAAGCCAGCTCATCTGTGGCAACTGGGGCCAAAACACCTTCAACCCTGGTGGTAGCCATGCCTCTTGGGACACAGATGCCCCCCTAGACTTGACCCTCCTAGGTACTGCTTATATGTCCCAAGGATATACGTCCCCGTCACATATGACGGGACACACAGGAGACCTGAGAGCTCTCCACGTACCACCAGGAACCAGCTTGTCCCCAGCCGGGCAGTGATTTACCCATGCAACGGGGAACGGACCCCAGGGGCCTCTTGGCTCAGAGCACCGCACCCTGGTACTGCTCTCGATGCGTGCGGGTGTTGTAACGGGGATATCCAAGTGCCCAGAGCAGGATTGAGTAACGAGAGGACTACCAGGGAAGGAAGAGCACACAGAGCTCAGAGCCAGACTGCAGCCCAGCATCAGCGAAAGCCCAAGGGAAAGGCCGAGAGGAGCAACTTGAGAAGGGATCTGGGGACGAGCACAGGCTCATGGGAATGTCCTAGACCTTGAAAATCCACATAAAAGCATCTGGGGAGCCTGGACATCCTCCCAGCCTCTGCCAGACGGGGAGGCAGACGTAGCTACTGCTGCGGGCCAGCTCTGCCCGGGCACCGCGGCTACACACAGCCCCCTTTGCTCTGGTCCGTTATTCTTGCAGACGGGACAAGGACAAATATGAAATAAAATCTTTGAGCACTTACATATCGGACACGGGCTTCTGCAGTATCAGGCACCAGGGTCAAAGCTCATAGACACAATAAATCTCAGAGCGAAGTTGTTAATGAAGACATGGCTGATAAAGCTGCCAGCAGCCAGCCTTGCAGAAGGACAGGATCAGGAAAAGAGCAGCCTTGAGAATAAAAGGCTGGCAAAGAAACAGAAAATACTGGGAGCAAGTAATTCTTTCCAGACAGTCCTTTGGGCTCATCTCAGCCTCCATCTGCTCCCTATCTGCTCGGGATGGTCAGGCAGCTGCAGCCTTTAAAAAGGCTACTGATGACTTCTCCTGCAATCGCCACAGTCTCTGGGACAGGCACCACAAGGAAGAGAAACCTGGAGCCCTTCCAGCTGGAGGGCTGGGGGCCAGCGTTCTCCCAGCCTCCCCACAACGCCAGCACCCCCCTACAGATCACAGCTCTGCACTGCCAGCAGAGCAGGGAGCATGGTTTATTGTCCCCTGCTTTACTGCCAACGGGCTTTTTGTGCTTGTGCAGGGAAGGGAACATCGTGGACCTCTGGAGAGATTGCTAAGGTAGGTCAAGGCAAAGCAATGAGCTGGGCAATTCTGCTAAAGCAGTGCCTCCATCCCCCAGCACTGCTAATACTGTACAGACAAGGCAAACCAAGCCAGGACAAAAGCGGGTGGACAGAAGAACCTCCTGAGCCCTCCATTCACCTATATACTGGTCAAGTCCAACAGGCCATGAGCTATTACATTGCCAAACACCCTGAGAACAGGGAAACAACAATGGTGGGAAGGGACTTCAGGGGCTTTCGGTCCAATCTTGCTCATGGCAGGGCCAACGTCAAGCAAGTTGCTCAGGGCTTGCCCCTGCCAAGAGCTGAAGGTCTCCAAATGTGGAGACTGCCCCTGCCTCTCTGGGCCCTGCTCCAGAGTCCAAGCGCCATTGTGGGGAAATATTTTTCATAGTACCCGATTGGAATTTCCCGTGTGTGCCGTTGCTTCTCATCCTGTCCCTGGGCACTTCCCAGGAGAGCCTGGCTTTAGCTTCTCTCCAAACCCACAACTGCCGGCAGCGGCGAGAGCCCCCTTCTCTGCGTTGCCCTTCCCAGGCTGCACAAAGCCACCGCTCCCAGCCTCTGCCCCAATACACTGCAGCAAACCAAGAACCCCATGGCAGGGCCAGAGCTCCAGGGCATCTCTGGAGAGTGCTGGAGCTTGTTTGTCTCCATCCTGCCCAGCCAAGGGTGCCACCAGGGAGGACAAGAGGTACCCAGCAGCCAGCCTTGAGCAGCAGACACCTTGGGGGGTGCTGAAAAATAAGAGACTCACCTCAACTCTGACACCAGCAGAAGTTTTTTCATTCAAGTATTTGATCCTTGCTCTTGTTGGAAGCAGTACCAAGCACGTATGTCAGTGGCTGCTGCAACACACATCGGCTACCCCGAGCCAGGAGTCCCAAGTACCTGTTCCGAGAAGTTTGCTCCTAAATACAGAAAGCCTTGGCTTCGCCGCTGTGACACCAGCCCCACCTCTGTCACACCCACGGGGAATCTGCCCTCAGGAGCAATTTGACCATCAGGAGTCAAACTCAGCAGCGACCAGCTGGGCTAGATGGAAACTTAGCAGCCCAGAACAGGTTCCTGGATGAGGGAAGAGGCCATCCACGACTCCTCCCAACATGCCCCCCTGGGTCTGCAGCAGAGTCCAGATCACACACGGGATTCTGGAGCCAATGACCAACCACATCCCCAGATCTGCAGCACATCATCCCTCTCCCAGCTCTCCCCTGATGCTGCATTCCCTCAATGCAGAGCTATCTATTTATCCGTCTCTGCCCCAGCAGGGATCATTTATTTTTCCATCCTCTCCCTGCTCTTTCAGTGCAGATGGAAAGGTTGGTGTGCAGGATCTGACCAGGACAGAGACCTGCTCAAGTGTGCCCAGGGCTGGCTGGACACCCCATTGCCCGCATGGGGACAAGGATCTGGGATACCTGCTCACCACATTTCTCCCTTGCAGTGCTCATCTTCGGTCCCTCCTGGGAAAGCCTGAGCACCACGGATGGCCCAGGCCCCTCCGGGACAGGCAAGTACCTGTGGCTGGAGGAGATGTGGGCACAGAATGGTTTTGGCACATGGCTGAGCTGGATCCCGGCCCGTTCCCAAGCCACAGGCACTGCCTCCACCTGCTAAGCCCCGTGGATTTCCCAGCTCTCCTCCTCACCCCATCACCCAGGGGACTCACCACGGGCTGCCAGGCCCTTGGGCTCCCTTAAAGCCCAGCCCTGGGCAAGCACCTGCCCTCTGCTCCCCGCTGACTCATTTCCCTGTGATTCACCCCCTCCTCCTGCCTGACTCACCCACGTCTGCCACAGCCCTGTGCACACACGCGTATGTGAGCGTGGGGTGTGTGGGGGTGTGTGTGTGCACAACCCAGCTGCAGTTGTTGGGGCAATGGCACAAGCTCTAGAAGGCAGCAAACTGGGCAGGGAGCCCTGTCCTGCCGCAGCACCCAGCGGCAGGAGGGGCAGAGATGACTACGCTGGCTCAGGTCCACGGGCAGGGAGACGGGGCAGAAAGGCAAGAAGGGAGCCCCACCATGTGCCAGCGCTGCCCAGATAAGCAGCCGTGCTGGGGGAGGGCTTCCTACAGGCTCCAAGGCTGCCTCCCAGGCGAACCCATTCGCTTTATCAGCCCTCCGGCAGCCTGACCCCCCGCCGCTGGCTGAGGGAGGGTTACCAGGCGCTGCCGCAGCTCAGATCCACAGGCGAGCTGTCTGCCAACTAATCTGCCTTTGGGAACAGCCCCCCCGCCCCCTGGCTGTGCCTCTTCCCAGTTTGACTCTCCAGGGTGGAGAGCTTCCAGGGAGCCAAGAACGGATTTCCTGTGAGCACGGCTATGGTCGCTCAGCATCAGCACTGGTGCCACGGGCCCATGCACCACAGATGTCCTCTGCAGGCTGCTTCTTCAACTAGTAATGCCAGCTCAAATAGGCTTTGCCCCACATCCTTTCCTTTCACCTTTCCCCCCAGCATCTCCCCCCTTCCCCAGGGCTCTCCAGATGACCAGAGGTGACCAGAGAGGTGACAAGAGGAAGGCCACCCAGGCCAGCTGCTCCGGAGCCCATCGAGAGCTGTGGCACACACCTCCCAGGCGGCGAGCAGCTCCACGTACCGGAGCACATCCATCTGCGTCAAGGAGCTCACCAGAGCACCGGTGCGTGCAGAGGACGCCGGTCGGCGCAGCACACCCGGTCACGGACCCACGCCTCTGCCTGTCATAGCTGGAAGATCCATTTCCCATCGGCTACAGGAGAAAATTACTGGGACCAGACACGGGGCTCTTCTCTCGCCCTTTCTGCTCCGCATCCCACAGGTCAGAGTCACCCTGACAAGGGGCTCTGTTCCCTTCCACCCAGGAGCACTTGGCCAGCTGCAGTATTTCACCTGCAGCCACGTGCAGGTTACTCGGGACAAGCCTTTGCTGGTGCTGTAATAGGACAAGTTGGTCAAGCATCACGTCTCCAGCAGGGTCACACAGCCCTGGCCAGGCTAGGAGGCCCTGACACCTAGGAATTAAAAAAACCATCCTTTGGCCAGAGAGGGAGGGGGGGACAATGTTTTGGGCTGGGATGTCACGTATTAATAGGGACATAGAAAAATTTTCTGCCAAAACTCAGGATTACATGTCAGAACTGCTGCAGAACTTCTCCCTGAATTTTTACATTCCTGACCCTCACCATGTATGCACAGAGGCTTTCTCTCTTCTCAGAGCAAAGAAAACCAATTTTTTGTCACACAGAGTCCCGTAGGCTCCAGCATCTTCTCCTGACACCACACCTCCTCTCATCAGGATGCTCCTGTCCTCCCCGGGATCCCTTCGAGGGAGGCAGGGTGGGAGATGCTTAGTGCTCATCGTGTGTCATCAGCAAGACCAACAGCGTGGTTACAGTGTCACAGAGGTGACAACACTGGGAAAGCACCTGAACAAAACTCAGCAGTGACCAGCAGGACAGACCCAGCAATATAAATGTACATGCTTAAATCAGCCTGTCACCACTGAAAAGATGGGGTACCCTACAAGTCCCGGGAGCCCCTAAGAATGCAGCAATAACCTATGTGATCTCTTGGAAAAGGCTGGCGCCCTGTTGTAGCCCCCAGGAAAAGGGGAAGCCAAGGGATGTGCCCAACACCCAGTTAGAGCAGCCAGGGACTGCTCTGATTTGGGCCAGACTCTAACTATTTCCTGGCAACCCCCCATTTGTGACTAACAGGGGGGTAACACCCCATCTGCAACACCCCCCCCTCCAGCCAGGCTGGAGTGAAGAGCAGAGACAGCCAAGCTGCCCTTGCTTCTGACATCTCTCCCAGACCCAGGGGATCCCTTGCAACTGCCTTGTGTTCCTCTTCAGCAGCCCAGGTGGCTAAGAAGAGTGGCAGAGCGTCCCTTCAAAGTAGAGTGACAAGACCTTGCTGCCTCCATATAGCACGTTCCAGGTCAGCAAGCTGGAAACTGTCAGCAGAGAGGACGCAGTTTATTCACCCACCTCTCTGTTCGTGGCACGCTTCTGCAGCACAGGTGATGCCAGAAGACAGGACGAGAAGAGAGAGAGTTTGGGGCAACAAGAGATGGAGAAGTTCAGGCTTTCTCAATGTCGATGCTAAGCAGCGAGAAGTACACGAAGTCGACGCTTCTGCTGAAACAGCTCCTGGTTACAAGGACAAACATACAGAGCACGACTCTGAGAACAGGCCATCTACTAAGGTGAACAGAAGATGTTATGGTCTCCCAGAGCCCTGAACCAAGCCTTCCATTTCCAAGTTCTGTTTCTCACAGCAGCTCTGTGGCCCCTTTGTGGTGCTTGAAAAAGTAGAGCAGCCTCCAGGCTGCTAATTCAGGTGACAGCTTCAGTGACCCTCATGAAGTACTCCCTGGGACCAGCTCTCATCTCCTAGACAGAGCCCAATGAAGCACCATGCCTTTGTTCCAAAAATCTTATCCAAGGTCATCTGATCTAACATAAAGACCAGATGTGGAATTTCTTTAAACGAAAGCTTAGATGGGGGAGTACGCCTGTGCCAGGGGATGGAGCTGAATGGTCAAGTTTTAAGGACTACACTGCCTTTTCTGGTCGGTAACACAAACCTGAGTTTGCTAAAATTGGAAAAGCCCACCGTGTGGTTCGCAGCTGGCGCTCACCCTTCCTGCAAGCTGGAAACACCTATTGTCTCAGCAGCCCTGATCAGCCCCCTGCCCTCGGCAAGGGGATGCTCTTGTTGACTCAGCACATCCTGCAGCCCTCCGAACACCTCCTGGGTGGGCCGGCTGGCTGGCTCACGCCGTCTGAAGCTCAGGATGGAAACTGGCCATGTCTTTTTTCCACCTTTGCTGTGGGGAGGAAAACAGAGGTGTCTGCCATCCACCCCTTCCCTAGCTTCTTTTGCTGGACCCTCTGGTGCTGTGCCCCACGGGGCACCCTGAGCAGACAACATTAAGCAGAGGGGCCAGGACAGCAGATAGACTTGGGCTTCCCGGCTTAACTCACACAGAAAATCCAGTTTTAGCTAGGGCAGGCATTGAAAAGCCAACTTCCCTCTTCTGTCAAGGCAAAAACATGCCTGCAGGCACTTGGGATTGTCTCCTCTTCTGCATTTTGGAGAGATCCTCCCTTGCAGGCATTGCCTTTAACCCTCCGCAGCCTTCATAGGCTCAGAGCAGGTTGGAGAGGCCCAAGTGCTGGCTACACCAGTCACACTGCAAATTCAGGTGCCATGTGTGGAGGCAGCTGCAAATGTAATACTGGGGGGGGGGCGGGGAGGGGGGCAGGGAGAGAAGAGAACCAAAACCAAACCACCCAAAAATCCCAGGACAGAAGGCCTGCACAAAGCCTACACTACTGGCCTCCTGGCTCCCAGCCTTGTGTTCAACACTTATTCATCCTGGGATACAGTTCCAGTTTTCACTCTCGTCTTAAAGCTCCCCATGCAGTTGCTCTCACTGACTTCCACAATTCCTTTTCTCTCTGCCCCACTTCCAGCGGGGACCTCAACCGCTGCAAAGGGGTCTCCTACGACCTTTGTAATTCAACACACTGGGAAAGGCTCAATCCCTTCCCTCTATTCCTAGCCCAACACAGGCCTTAAAAGCCTTCTTTGTTCCGGCTACAGACCCTATCCCGCAACTCTGGCTTAACCCTTAGGGCACTGCCTCAAATAAAGAGTGCTTCACAGAAGCAAGGCAGGTTGCAGCATCCATGGGAAGCTGGACCTCCGGCTACAAAAGAGCTGTCCTGACAATCTGCTGGTGGCTTGGCAGGATGCGTTAGATACACACAACGATGTGGGTGTGGGGAGATGTCTCTGACCATCCTCCTCATCGGTACAAACCACTACCAAGATGTGCACGTAGGGACGCTCTGCCCCACACCGCTGCAGCGACGCGGGCATGGGGTAGGCTCGCAACTCGTTGTAGTCTGATGGTTTTGCTCTGCCTGCCCTGAGTTCAGCAGGTTTTTTTCCAAAACACGCTCCATGCAGGCAGATTTGGGGCCACACAGAAGGAATAGGGGTGAGGAAGGAAGCAAGGGGGACCAGGCACTCCCCTTGTCACTCCTGCAAGGACTCCTCTGCTCCTGCCCCCAGGGACGGCCATTGCTCCATGCCCAGGTGTGAAGCAGAGACAGCAAGGGATGCCACGCCATTACCTCCGCAGCCTGCACGTAGATGAGAGAGCAGTGACAGCACTCCTGACCCTTGCCTTGCCTGAGATAAGCTCAGACCCACATCCCGAGCAGCAGCCCACAGATCACATGTTGGAGGAAGCCGTGCCATGGGACTGTCTGTAAATCATACGCCCTGCACATGGGAACGAAGAGGGGAGGGAAGATACAGCCAGCCCTCCCTGCCCCAGCATGATCCCTGGCACGGGAGAAGGCAGTAGGGACCAAAGGCTGCTTTGTGGCATCCAAAAATGCCAGCTCTGCGGCTGGGATGGGACACCCTGAAACACCAGCTCCATGGCAGACAGAGCAGGCTTGCACTGCCGCACCCCGAAACACCACCCCTGCAGACAGGATGGGGTAGGGCCACCTTGCAGCACCCCAAAATGCCATTTCCTACCAGCTGCTGTCACTTCCCCTCTGCCCCTTTCCGGTCCCGTTCCACCCCTCCCTGCTCCCCAGGCCACCGGGAAACCGAGTCACGGCGAGCTGTCCCTGTCCCCGGGGAAGGAGGGCGGGTGGGCAACCCCAGCATCGGCCACAGCCCGGGGAAGAGGGCAAGGGTGGTGGCCACACCTCTGAAAACCCCAGCGATGGGGAGACATAAAAGCACCCACATGTCCTGCACTAAGCAGCTACCTGAATCGCAACCCTCCTCTGTTCCCACCTCCCTCAAAAGCAGAAGCTGGCCCTGCTCTGCTGCTGGCCCTATGGACTGCACCCAGCTCTGCTGGGCTACTTCTGGCCCCACAGACTGACCCACATACACTGCCCGGCAACAGAGGGGATGAGCTCTGCACCAAATGCACATAACTTAGCACGGCCCAGAAAAGAAAGGTAATGCCACATAGGAAAAAAAAAAAAATTAAAGACCCAGATAAGAACATTATAAACCAGAAGAGCAGCCTGGCTCCTAAAAGGCTGGTAGTGGAGTGGACGCTTCCTTGAGAGCGGGTTGTTGCGTTCTTTACTCAAACACGTGAATCTTTCTAAAGACTTGGATTCTCTGATCCAGGCCTAGGAGCTGATATGTTTCCAGGTACTGACTTTGGCCTCTGTGTTCACCACACACCTCCAAAAACCCTTTTGAGGGCCAGCTCATCAGCTAAGCTTCCCAGGACCAAGTCCACAGCAGCGCTCACCCACACCAGCATCCTTTAAAATCCCTATGTTGGATGCAGTAGCAAAGCACCACCCATCTGTCTATCTTACAGGCAGAGAAGCTAAAGATAAAGATTTGTCCATTCAGGCTCCGGGTCAGACAGTTCACTAATGTTATTAAAGTTACAATTTCTTTTCTGCATTTCTCGAGATCGCAAGGAGATTAAGAGCCCAGCGCTGCCCGGTTCAGCCGGGCCACTGAATGGGAAGGCAGAGCTCAAGCTCTGCAGAACAGGCACAGCTGTGATGGACTGCTCACCCCCTCTGGAATCTTTCCCCAGGCCCGTGTCTCTGGGTTGCCTCCCTCCACTTTTCTGGGGACTCTCTGGAAACAGACCCTTTCATCCCTCCCCAGGGAAGCGTGTTCAGGTGGCATTTGCTGTTGTTGTCATGCAAAGTATAACGTTATTGGCAATACCCGTGCCCCAGCAATATCTCCCAGGACAACATAATAGTAGATTAAACACATTATCCCCTATCACTTTATGGCACAGTCTTTTCATTTCTCTATTAACACACATCTGAGACATATCAAGTTTCAGGCAGGCTCACTCCAAAGGAAATTCCCTGCTCTTTCCTTACGAGGATTTGCGCAAGCAATACCTTTCCTTTTTGGTAGGAAAAAAAAAGCCCAAACCACCACCAAAAAAAAATAACCAAAACCAAAAAACACTCCGAAAAAACCACTTGGAGGGTCAGTTAAGGACAGAATTTGACTTTTCTTTCCAGATCACCATTTTGGTCAGACCTTTCCCAGGCTCTGGAGGGCAGCATTCTCACTCCTGCTTACAGGGCTGCAGCTCCATCAGAGGCGTCTGGAGTCGAGCAGTGAGGAAGCTTTCAAGGGTGAGATGCCTTTTACCTCCCAAAAGCGACCAGCACATGAACACAGGCATTTCCTGGTAAACTGTTCCTCCTTGCTTCCAGCCTCTGCTACAGGGGTGGCCTCTGATAGCAGCCTTCCTCCGGAAACACCGCTGCGTTCTGCTCAGTTACTCTAACAGTATGATATTGTAGGGAAACAGAATTAAACAGAGCTGTAATCTATAATAAATCATTCCTACCGGGCTGCCAGGGAGATAGCCACACAGGAGAAAGAGTGGAGCTGTAGGTCTGTTTCCTCAAGAAGTCCAAGCCGTGAAACAGCCCTTTGGTTATGGGGAACAGGCACGGCACCAAGAGGAACACTTCCAGGGTGTTGCCGATTTTTGTGTTCTCTCTATCCAGATTTATCACACGGCGAGGAGAGATCATTGCAAATAGCTTAAGATCCCACGCTGTCAGCCCAGGCGAGAGGTCAGCAGCCCAGCCCCAGACAAAAAGCCTGAGAATATTCTAGTTCCTCAAAAACTGCTCATATATTTAGCTGTTGCTGCTCCTAGAAGATGAATTGAAAGCAAAGCTCAGACCTGCTACTTGATGCTTTATTTTGCTGGCAGCCACAGCAGAGAGGACCTTGAGAATTACCCTCTTTGTCCACCCCTGGCCCAGCTATGCTAATCTCATCAGCAATGCAAACACTGGTATAGAAAGGACTGGAGTGACTGTGGTAACCTGTCTTCTGCTCTCCCTGCATAGCTACGGCGCTGCTGACTGCCAGTAAGAAAACCCCAGCCAGAGTCCAGGAGTTTTCCCCAGGTCTGGCTGAAGTGAAAAGTTGGCTCTTCCAAGCTATTCCTTATCCATCCCCCAGACGCAGGGCAAGCTGCACAGCCCTGCTGGGCTCGACTGTCCTCTCACAATTTAGGGAATGCAAGTAGAAAACACCCACAAAGTTTCCTCTCGGTCCTAAACATCCATCATCTCTCTGCTGAAATCTCAGCACTCTTCCCGCAGCAGCAGCATTAAAGTTGTTCCTGGTGTCTAAAGGGACACTGGCCATTTTTTCCAGAGTGACACTGCTTAGGATGGTGTCCCCATCTGACTACCAGCAGGTATGCGTGTCCCAGGCTTGCCTGAGGCCAGGGCAGCAGCAAGGCGCAGCAGCACGTAACCCACACTGTACTTTCCAAACTTCAATGCCATAGCTCAGCCAGGAGGAAATCTCTCTTGGCTGCCTCCCCCTAAATGCTTATTCCAGCACTGCCTGTCTTAACTCCTCCCCAAATCGGGAGCAGAGTATGTGACCCCACTGCCTTTGGGCTTTTCTGATCCTCTGTGCTGTGCTTAAAAACGTGTAGTATGAGCACGCAAGACAGAAGAAGAGGGAGCAGCATTTCAAAGATGACATGATTGTAAGTCACTGGGTCACAGGGCCCAGGAGCCCAAGTCTTGGGCAAGGATCTCGGCAAGCGAGGTGCTGCACATCTCAGGGCTTCAGTCTGGAGGAAAGCTCACAAACAACAGGCTGTGGAAGTAGGGTCAGAGGGAACTACGGTGTGGCTTGGTGGATTCTGACTGTGCTCCTGCCACCATCAGCACCCAAAATATACTCTAACGCCAATTCTTGCACCAAGTGCTGAAGGTCATATGCATGAAGAGCAGCGTTTGTGCTGCTGACCTGAAATTGCCTTCCGTGTCAGGTACCAGTGTCCCACCTTCTGCTGTGGGAAGGAAGCTCCAGCCGCCAGTGCAGAGCAAGCTGTTCCCCTCTGAAAAGGGAAGGAACCTGTCAGAAGCAGGAGGGGGGAAGCTCACTGCTTTCCCAGAGGTTCCCGTTCCAGCTTCCACCCCCATGTTTGCTCTCCCTTGGGAACATGAGGCTCGGGAGTCCAGGGGACATCCTGCAAACGAGTATAGCCCATTTGGGGGTTTTAGGAAGACTGGAACTGTAGCACTGGACAGCACTGGGCAGTCTGTATAGATCTTATACTCACTCTAAATCAGAAATGGACAGTATATCAAACTGGAAATGGTGAAATGGTTTTCAGGGGGATTTCTGAGGCTTGTACCCTGGTTCAGAGCTGGATGGAGTAGTCTTGACTCAGGCAAGGATCGTGACATTTGTGAGCACAGGGCAGACCAAAGACAAGCATCCTTTCCCCTCCAGTTCTGCCTAGTCCCAGGCAAACTCCGGCCACAGGCAGTACAGCAGTGTGTGCCATCCCACAGCAGGTCCACACAACTGACCTTGGAGCATCCTCCGAAGGTGGTGGGGCAGGCTCTTTCCCTCCTCACCCTGGGCTGGGCACAGAGCTGCAGGCAGGGCGTTGTATCTCACTGCGAGAGCTGACCTTTGAGAGGTGTAATGAGAGAGGTTTACAGCTCACGCAGCCACCCATGCTGGGATGGGCGAGCTGTGCTTGCTGCCAGCCAGTCCCGTCCCCCTGGCTCACACCCAGGACTTTAGGCACACACCACGGATGACAAGTCAGGTCTCAGTCATGCTCACATCATGGCCAGGCTGGAGCCAGCTTCCTGACCTGTTCTCTCCACACAGCAGCACCATGTGCCCTGCTTCCTCCAGCAACAGGAGCCAGCCCTCTACCAGCATCTGGCAAGGGGTTTGCCCAAAGGCAGCTTCAGAAATGTTTAACCTCTCCTTTAACTGCCCCAGAGGAGAGTCTTGGACCATATCAGAGGGTTCACTAGAGGGTCTGCTCTCCATCAGAGCACAGGCACCACGGAGCAAGGCAAACTGGCTGTGCGAGGTGGACAGCAGGGTGCAGGGTCTGGCACTCTGGGAAGTTGCAAGCATGGCTGGAGCCACTTACATTGATTAACCAAGGATAAGCAAGGGCAGCAGAATGACTTGCTTTCCTCCGTGGTACAGTGAGAGGGCTCGGGAGACTGGTGTCTTTCTGGCTGGGCCTGCTCTGCAACTCACGGCTTCAAACAGAACAGCTCTGCAAAGAGGAGCTGCCTGCCCATTCCCCAGCGAGGGGCGAAAGAGGGGATAAGATGGACAAAACACCCCTGGCCACCCACCCTGAGGCTGCTGCCCAAGGAGAACGGCTCCAGACACCAAATTGTCACACAGGAGCCCAGCAGGGCCGAGCCCATGGCACGGCTGGGACAGCGCTGCATCAGGCTGCGTGTCTGCCCCAGCTGCTTCTCCACCTTGTGCTGCAGAAATCACAGCACGGGAGATGCTGTCAGCGGCGAGTTGCCATAGCAATCCCCCCAAGCATGTCCCCCTGCCTCCCTCCTTTGTCTCCGCTCCCCCAAGCCTTGCCGTCCCCTCCCCGCTGCCCCACACATAAAACACGCTGCACAACACCCAAAAACCTCAAACATGCTCTTAAAAGGCTATTCATCACCCCAAAGAAGGAAAGAGGGGGCAGATGTGGAAGCCCTCCCCCCCGACAAGCCATCATCCCCACCTGCTTCATGGGCAAGGTGCCTGCTCCAGACCCGCGTGCATCACATCCCACCGTGCCTGGTCCTGGGATGTGGCACAGGAGAGCTGGGCACCCCAGCTGGGCAACTTCTGGGGTGCAGAGGCCTCTCTAGCTGCACCCCAGGTCGTGTTGTGGCAGGCAGGGATGCTTCAGATCCATGGTGGTGACACGCAGCTCCTGCCCAGCCCGGCACAACTGGCTGCCTGCACGTCAGAAAGCCCAGTGAGCTCTTTCTACCTTGTGGCAGCACCAGGTTTGGTGGCAATGGAGGTCCCAGACTCTTCTTGCTGCAGCCTGGCAGCCATCTCCTAAGTGTCTGCTCTCCACTCCCAGCCCATTTCCACTTGGGGCAGTTCTGTCTTGCTGCACTGAACCTCACTGTGGCTTGAACCGGAGACAGGATCCTGCTTCGCTTCCTGTCCTAAAAACTGTTGTCTACTGTTGCTACGTGCTGCTAAACAGTTACCCAACCCGGCCTGTAAGCAGAGCTCCTCTCCCATTCACCTCTCCCACATGGGCACAAGATACAAAGAGAAGATAAAGGTATCACGCTCAGGTATGATACCTGCCAATATCCTTCAATGAATGAATTTAATGGCTTAATGGAAGGGATAAACAAAAACCCCAGTTTCTAAACGCTCTGCTTCCCTCCACCACTCTGCCCTTCCCCAGATCCAGTAAGGCCCACCACAACCGGTTACATCACTTGAGGGTTGTAGCAGAAGCTAGTGAAGACTCGGTCCTGATCCAGGATGAGTCACGGAACTCAGGAGACCGTGCAACTTCCTTCTGATACCATCAGCCATGTCTTACCCTGGCTAAAAATAAAGATGGGCCAAAACTGCAGAGCCACGTCTTGCCTCAACACGAAACTTAGCAAAGCTCAGCGCTAAGCTCAGCGCTGCTGGGAAAAAAAAAAAAAAAAATCACCTGAGAAAGTGGAAACCAAAAAGTGCAGAGAGGCCAAAAGTCTTGGGTGTACAAAGAAGGGAGAGGCCGGGAGGCCTCACCCCGTGCTGCGCTGGGCCAGGGGACAGCAGCCACAGATGCCAAGCAGCCACCCAGCCATACAGAGAGGGCTAGAGCTGGGCTCTCGTCCCACTCAGCCGTGGGCTTTGGAGTATTTCCACATCCACGAAGGCTGTTTTCTGCACCGCACGTGGCTACCCGAGACAACAGGAACCGAGTCCTGCAAACAGGAGGGAGGCTGCATTTTTGGCCGGCAAAGGCTGGAAAGCGGCAGCCTGCTTGCCACCACACAGTGCCTGGGCACCCACAAAGCCAGGTCCAAAGGGTGCTTGGTGCTAGGGCTAAAAAAAAAAAAAAAAAAAAAAAAAAAAAGAGGTCACACGCACATCTGATATGGCTTAGACGCTTTAGGTAAGTGAGGAATTCAAAGTTCTTCCTAATCCCTGGGACGCTATGCCCCAGCAAAACCTTCGCACACAAGGATACGGGACTCTCACATGGCTCTTAGCAGGGAGCCACCGGATCACACACAAATAGGGGCTCAGAGGGACACCGGCAATGTTCGGGCACCTAAAATTAGCCCCAGCAGATGATCCTCTGCTCCATTCTTGGGAGCAGCGAGAACCAAACAAGGATCCAGCTGTCCCAACACTCCCATGAACAGGATCTTTGAATGCCCGACCTAATTGCAACAGAGATGGTAGAGCAAAGAAGGGATTCCTTGCATAACTCCAGTGCCAACACTCATGAGGAACCTCGCGGTCCATCTCTGAAGGAGGGGTCAGCATTTTCTTGGGTTTTCCAATGGAAAGAAGAACTACTCCTAGATCAGCTGGTAATACCAAAGGGCAAAGGCAGCCCATACATGCTAAGAGCAAGATGGAAGACATTAGCAGACCACTTTCTGCTGAAGATATAACCTCCATTTTGCCCAGTCTTTTGAGTTTGCCAGCAAAACACTCCCAACAGGGCACTGCAAGTCCATCCAAGGGTCTCCAAGCTGTACTGGCTTCCAGATTACTGCCAGCTGTGCTAAACTGAGCTAACATGCTTAATTCTGCCTGAATACAAGTTCACTGATGTCACCTGGGTTAGGCAATATCCAAACCAGGGAGAAGAGCTTCATGCTATGACTAAGCAATAGAAGAAGTTGCTGCATTACACAGAAATGGAAGATTTGCTGTCCCTGGGGGTATCAAGCCATTTGGTCAGCAAGAGAGTGTTGGGGGAAAAAGTGGATTTGACACTGTGAGCCTTGTATTAAAATGTCTCTTGTCAAAAGGCAGTGGAACCCTGATAGGATGCTGTGAGTTTGGTGGATGGGAACTGCAAGCATCTCCAGCAGAAGAAAGGGCAAACCTGTTCTCTGGTCTTTGCCACATAACAGATCTCTTTTCCATCACTAAGCGAGACAGAAGATCTCAGCGTGGACCAGTGTCCTGGTTTGAGCAACACAGGACTAACTTCTCTTCTAATGCTTGGGAAAACTGCACTTTTAGAAGAACCTGGTGTCTGAATTCATAAAAATATTTACTTGATAGCCAGTTATGCTATGTGGGATTCAACGTCTCAGTGTTTTTGAGCCTTGCCAGGTGCAGGGATGAGGAGGAACGAGGCCTGGGCACTTGACCCAAGCTGGTCAATGGGATCATTTCATACCATGAACATCACATACAAATTAGAAAGTTTGCTGCATAGTGCTTGCTGATGGCGGCAACCCAGAGAACTTATTGCCCCAGTGCCAGACCCCCGAGTCCTTCTATTCCTCCCAAAGCCATAGTACTCACAGTGTCCCACATTTGCTGTCCCCTGCTGGGAATGCACAGCTTCCTACTGATAGATTTGGCTGAGTATAATTCTTGTATATGTTATATTAGTATCGAGATCAATACTGGGTCTTTAGTATTACTGTTGATTATTTAGTCTTATCCTATTAAATCTATTCATATTTCACCCCTCATGTTTCCTTGTTTTCCCTGGTTCCCCACCCCAGGTGTGGAGGGGTCATTGGGTGACACAATAATTGTCTAAATGACAATAAATTGTTATGGGTTTTTCCAACAATAAAAAGCAGGCATTAGTGATTGTCACAACTCAGTTGGACAAAAGGGCTGCTCTGCTGCCATTGCATCGTGTTTCTGGGAGTCCTCAGCACACAGCACTGACATGAGCGAAAGACTGCTTCCTTCTTTCCTTTTAACTTCCCAGCTGAATCCATCCTTGCCTCTCTCACTGTGGGTACTACTTCAGCATCAGGCTGAAGGAAGAGATGGCCCAGTCTCCAGTTGTCTTTGGACTGACCCTAAACTCCCCTGGCAGATGCTTTGGAGGAAGAGCCACACTGTCTGGGCAGCCAGGTGTCCTAAACAGTGGCTTCCCCATGTAACCTCTCCTGCCCAAATCATACCTGACCCCTGATGTGAGAGAAGGGCTTGTCCTAGCCCCCTGGAGGCACAGTGCTCCCAGGGACAGGCACTGCTGGATCCCAGGCAGGCATGCAAGCTTCCAGGCACAAGGACGGGGTGGGAAGTGCACAGGCATCTCAGCCCACTGCTTCCCTCAGAGCAGCAAGGGACTGACCTTCACACTCCTTGACAGTGACAATACAAAGACTACCAGCCCTGCCGAAACACTTGCCTATCGCTCTAACCCCCATTTGCCATGGCCAAGGGCACCCTCGAGCTACAAAATCCTGGGAAAATGCAGGCAGAGCTCAACTGGTTCCAACAGAAAGCAGGGTCGTGTCCGCCATGAGCTCTGGGTGAAGTCTCAGCTCTGTTTGTTCAGGTGAAGGACAGAGAGCAGCAGAGACCAGCAGCTGGGA
>JAHREE010000282.1:90631-198269 GCA_033628505.1 Tringa tobata
TTGATAAGGTCTCCCCTCAGCCTTCTCTTCTCCAGACTAAAGAGCCCCAGTTCTCTCAGTCTTTCTTCATAAGGGAGATGCTCCAATCCTTGAATCATCTTAGTTGCCCTTCACTGGACTCTCTCCAGTAGTTCCCTGTCCCTCTTGAACTGGGGAGCCCAGAACTGGATGCAGTACTCCAGTTGTGGCCTCACCGGCGCAGAGTACAGGGGGAGAATGACTTCCCTCGACCTACTAGCCACACTCTTCCCTATGCAGCCCAGGATTCCGTTGGCCTTCCTGGCCACAAGAGCACACTGCTTGCTCATTGTCATTTTGCTGTCTACCAGGACGCCCAGCTCTTTCTCTTCAGTACTTGTCTCCAGCAGATCCATGCCTAACTTGTATTGGTGCCTGATATTCTTCTTCCCCAGGTGCAGGACTCTACACTTTTCCCTGTTGAACCTCATGAGGTTCTTCCTTGCCCAGCTCTCCAGCCTGTCCAGGTCTCGCTGGATGGCAGCACGGTCCTCTGGGGTGTCAGCCACCCCTTCCAGTTTGGTATCATCAGCAAACTTGCTTGGAGCATGGGACTGGTAGGTACTATGTCTCTGTAACAGCAAGGTGAGAGCATCTTAAAAATTAAAGGAAATTCTGCCAGCTAATGGTTGTGTCTTGGCTTAAGTGTCCCTTTAGCACATTGCTCTTGAGTGTCGATATGCTCATCCTTTTGTCAGATGAGTTGGGTGGGATTTGGAAGGAACAGTATGGGAGTCAGGTACCTGCATGCAACGTGGAAGCGTATGGTCAGAGACCTTCAGTTTATGGAAATCCTATGCTGAGAGAAAATAAAATTGAGGTGCTGTCAGGTATATATAAACCTCACCCGCTTTGTTTGCAGGATTTATTTTTACTGGCCAGGCTTAAATTTGTAAAGGTCTTAACATTGCTAGGCAGGGTGCCTAAGTTAAAAACTGTGTTAAAGAGATTTGAAAAAAAAACCCTGGTTTTGTTCCCTTTTTGCATGCCTGTGTTTGGGGAGCTGGGGTATTTAGAAGCATAAAGATGGTATAATCTTTCAACATCTTTGTGCTGACCTCAGACTCATGGTTCTCTTCCTTGCAGTTGAACATTCCATATGAGTGGAAAGTGAATGGGACTGGAATATCATGTCTGATGAGGGATAAGAGGAGGTGTCTTGTTTAAGATAATCACTAGCCTAAAACTGTTGGCGAGTTTTAGAAGAAGTTTGGCTTCCAGCCTTGACTGTGTCCCTTTAAGGAATACTGGTTTTAACCTCATTACTTAAAGCTCCTGTGACTTAAGTCTCTTAATTCTTTACAGCTAAATGGTCTGCTAAACAGACTCCAGCATTTCCACCACGGAGACATAATTATTAGATATAAAATAACTGCAAAATTACATTTTTGAGTATTGGTACGCTCAATGCTTACTTTTTCAACTCAGGCTAATGTGGCAATACTCAGTTTAAGAAACATCATTAAAAAAATAAGTACATGCTAAATGAATTTTTGGGTCACCCCTCTGTCCAGATGAAGTCTGCAATTTATAACTAACTTGCTGTTGTCTTTGTTGCCCTCTCTGGAGGAAAGAAATTTGGGTCTGGAGGTCATTCTTTTAAGCTTTTATGGCAGCACAGTGGTGCAGGCCCTGTGGCAGCGATGCTTGAATAAGGCAAAATGAATTGATGCAGGAACTGCATCCCCTGGAGCCTGTTTTGGAGGGTGATGTAAGGCTGTTGTCCAAGGCCTGTGCTGGGAGACAGTTGGTTGGCTTGGAAACAGACAAGGGTTGTTGCTTGAACTTCTGTGATGTTGTGGCAATTCTGTCCTGTGTTGTCCTACTGTGTGATGTTTTTGTGACTTGGTGCCTCCAGACATTCTCTCTGCTGGGCTGTTCCAGGGCAGCACTTGAGCTGGGAAGCGGCGTGGGTAGTGGTGCTGTGCAGAGAGAGCAAACGCCCAGAGTCAGGCACTGAGTTGGAGCCTCCTGTGCTGATGAAGGTGCACTGTGCTTCTAAACCTTCACAGGACTTTTCCCTGACCGCCTCGCTTAGCTTGCTATAATTTTTGGAGTTGTGGTAGATTTATCTTATATTCTGTGCCACTGGATGCCCGATTGAGGCCAAGTAGCTTTATAAACTGCAAACATGGAGAGATGTGTGCTTTATTCTGTTCTCTACTGATTGTTGGCATGCTGAGTATCACAAGAAGATTACTGTAAAGCTTTTTTTTTTTTTTTTTTTTAAGTTCAGGAAGTCCTTGACCAGATTGTTAAAAAGCTACTGTGCAAACTCAGTTCTTTCAGAGTTTTGTGGGTTTTTTTTCAATTGTTCTAAAATACGTTTTAAGGATATTTCCAAACAGTTCCATATAGTCAGGTAGTGATGGAAAGGCTAGGCATGAGGAAACTGGGTCAAATTTCACTTAAGCTATGTTGTAAACTGATAATTTCTGCTTAGCAAACGTAGCACTTTCTAAGGAAAATATATACACACACACATATATATGTGAGAATATGCAGATTTTAAAGTTTCTAGAGAGAAATGCTTTAGAGACATTTTCCTTTCCTGAGGGCTTGTATTAACCTCAGAATGTATTTTCAGGAAATGTCCAGGGATTTCAGACTTTCAGTACCTGTGATGATTCACATTTAGTTGTCACACAGTCTTCTGTTGCAACAACCACAGCCCTTTGTAACTGAAATCCCTGTGGAGCGTTATGGCTGCAATTATACACTGGAGATCTACAAACTGTTGTTCTGGAAATATTTAATAACTGGGTTTTTTTCCTATAGGGCCGGGAGCACCAGAAACTAATTCAGGTGATGCCAAGGTAGTTTATCATCTTTAGGTGAGGAAGGAGTTTTGCCTGCTGAGTAAACTACTACACACATTTTAGAAAATTATGTCTCACTCCTATTTTGCTCACCTTCCCATTTTCATGAGTTATTCTTCATCATCAGACTTCTTTAAAAGCATGCAGGTGGCATTTTTCAGAAGATCATTTGGCCTGTGTGGAAGGCACAGTTCATGTGACTCCTTTGAGAGTCTGAGAGACCATAGATTACTAGAAAGCTGAGATTGCCTTCATTTTTGGATTTGGGAGTTCTAACACTACTAAAATCATAATGCTGTTTCATAGATTAATAAAGTCTTGTTTTTTAACAAAATAAATTCTTGTCACTTTCTTATTCAAACACACCCCAGCCTTGAACTCCTGATGTGAACCTAAACTCATAGTATGTGACTTGAATTTGGTACACAACATGGGCATAGATTGGTGGGGAGGGTAAAATGAATGTGAAACAGTAATTTTATTTCATCCTTTCCTACCTGGTATAGCTTGTTGCATGTGCAAAATTTTATTAGATTTTGACATATCAAATTAAGTAAGTGGAGTCTGTGTATGCTCCATTTTAGTAGGAGATTTTTTGAGGAGATTAACTGCTTAGAAACTCTATAGTTATAAGGCCAGAATGGATTGTTGTAATCATCTAATATGACCCCCTGCAGGACATGGTATTTTCTAGTTTAACATCCTAGAGTATTCTAGATAAAGATCAGATTATGAATTAAAAGTGATGAAAGATTTTCTGTAGTTCTTGACACCTTTGTGTTGATTATCATCATATGTGACAAATTTATGCTTTTTAGACTGAACTGGTTTTCTAGCTTCAGCATCACAACAGCAGAAGTTGGTGTGCCTTTCCTTAGGCTGGAGAAGCTACTGTGAAATTTGTACTCCTCATCCTTCTAGTACTTAAGGATTGGGAAAAATTGAGTTTGGTAATGTCTATTACTTGAATAGAGGTAGGTGGCTGTTGTATTATGACTAATGTGACTGTAATGAGAAGTGTTTATGTATCTTTCCATGGTTAAAAAGAGATGAAGACATGCCATGACCTATCAGATTGCAGTGTTAAATAAGTATTTTGTTACGCTTTGGCTAGGTGGGAGGAATGTGGTTTTAACAGAGCTCTACTGACAAACCTTTTACTTCTATTGTAAACTTGTGTTCGAAGTTACTGTTCTGTATATGCCTGACACTTTGGTCAAAGATGTAGAACTGGTTTTAGGCTTTATTGGAGCAGAGCAGCATGTGATAGGAGTCTGAATAATTATGAGTTAACATGGTACATGCTGCTGGGGGCCTGCATTGTATTTTTTTTTCCCCTCATAGAGCATCAGGAAAGAGCTGGTGTTGGAGATGAAACAGGGATTACACAATCATGAAACGATAAGCAATACAGTTATATAAAGTAAATGGTGAGAAGCGTTTTAATAAGTAGTTTTGAGTTTGTTTCCAAGCATTATAAAGCTAAGCGGGGAGCTTGTGACTGAAGTAATGGGAAAGGGAGCTGTTGGTGTAAGATTCAGAACTATCCCTCATAGGGTTAGCAGGAGCTTTGAGGAGTAGGGGTTGTGAGGGGAACAGAGATGTTCGGGGGGATGCTGTGCTCTGGAAAGAGAGGAATAAAGGTGACTAGGAAAATTCCACTGTGTGTTACTGATGCAAAATTGTAAAGCAGCATTAGTGTGGATAAAGGAGAACCAGCTGGGCTGAAATTGCTTTGGGAAGGGCTGATAAGAGATTTTGCTGTGATAGCGCAGGAGATCTACCGCACGTAGTCCAGGATTTACATGTGGGTAGAAATCTCGTAATATGGTTAGAGGGAAGTATTTCTGGGTATTGTCACTGTGGGAGGCTGTCTCCCCACACCAGAGAATGAAAGCTGTTGGCAATGGCTGGCTACAGAGAGCTGTGTTATCTGGCAGTTTCATTATCAGACAGTGACTGAAGCAATAAATTCAATAAAGTTAACTGTAGATGTGGCTTTAGGAAGCACAGAAGATGCTTCAGGGAAGCTGGACATAGAAGCGAACTTGGTTTGAGTGATCACAACTTAATCTAGGTTAGGTTAAACAGTTAAACATGTAGACCTGCAACTGTGGAGCCTCTAGGGAAACTGAAGGACCTTTTTGGTGAAGAGAGATGCTTGGATATGGAGGAGGGCATGAAATTCACTGAAGCCACAGAGGTAAATATTAACATCTCAAATAACAAGAAAAAGCTCCACCTAGGAAATGACCCCAGAGCTTATGATTCACCTGATCATTGCGTCAGGGTATGGTGAGCAAACAGGGAACCTCTGAGAGGTGTGGGCAAAACAATCAGTTTGTAAAGGAAGGTGTATCTTGAGGACCAGAAAGTCCAGGGCTAAGACAGAGGATTCCATCTCAGCAGACAAGGTGACGTCTTGCAAAGAGTATTAAAACAGATAAGAGAAGGTGCTTTGGTCACATGAAGAGAAGCAGCCAGTAAGGTATCGGACTGCTGTGCACAGGGGCAGGGAGTTGAATAAAGATGTTTTGAGAATCATCCCTCAACTGTAGGAGTTGTTTCTTAGAAGAATGACACTGAAAATGATACAGATCTATGGGGTGGGAGTAAAACCTTAACACTTTGAATTTGAGACTGGTACTCTATAGGCCCAAGTGCTAAACATGCAACACTTCAAATCTGGACTGTCTTAGCAGAAGTTTAACTAATGCTGTGAGCGAGCAGTGGCATCACCTAACCGGAGAACAAGAAAGGTGGTTTCTGTGGTTTGGCAGGTAAATAAGGAGATGGGTGATAAATGTGCATAAATATGGGTTTTGACTTCGAAAGCAGGCAAGGCTGTGATAATATGCAAGGTTTAAAATAAACTTTAAAGAGAGAATAATAAAAACTTTATTGACAGGTGGAAGCAGCGCAGAAGGTCGTTGGGTATAAAATGTGGTGTGGGTTTGCGAGAGGAAGATTGTTCCGGGTTAACCTACTTCTAGATGAAAGTGTGTATCTGTTTGGACTTCTGTAATATCTCACAAATCACCATAGCAGGCATTTCTTTTTGAAGAAAATTGGAATTGACAAAAGACATGTAAACTGTCTAAGGAACTGGCTGTAGCAGAAGCCACGAAGGCTGGTGGGAGAAGCAGATAGATGTCTTCTGCTTGTGGTGAGCCAAGAAAAGTAGGAATGTGTGTGTCAAAGTTGTTTTGCTGTTTTTTTGGGGTTTTTTTTATGACAAGTCCTAATGGTATAATCAATTTGGAAGTAGGTAATTATAACGCATGAAGTATTCAATGACGTTGAGGACAGCAATAATGAAAATGAGTTGATATCAAGTAGAAGAGCTGTGCACTTAACAGCAAATGACAAGAATTTTTGAAAAATGCAAAGCTTGATGAAAGGAGGAGCGTTGGGGAGTCCTTGTGACTCAGCACCATGGTGTCAACCAGTACAGAATAGTTGTGGGGAGAGGAGGAGGTGATACCAGTATGTGCTGGGGAAAGTATTCCTGGCAGAGAGGGAAGGACAAAGGCATGGGTAATTTGTCCTTGCATGCTGTGGCCTCTACTGGCTGACCTTGTTCAGGTAGGGTGAACTGGGTAGGACTAAATGGAGAAGGTGAAAGAAAACCTTGGCTGTCTCTCTCTTCATTTCAGTCTCTATGGTAAAAAGATTAGCAAGCTGTGGCTTCTTTTGTCTGATAAATAGAAACTGATGAGATCTATGGCTTCTGTCCATTAAAAGCATCAGGAAATTAAATACGGGGTGAGGAAAAACATTAAGGTGGAGGATAGTGTTGACATAAGATATAGAAGGTATAAGCGTGCTGTTAGTTAAAGTATAAGCTGGAAGATAGGAATGATTTTGAATGGCTGAAGTGGCACAGGGGATGGGAGAACCAGCATTAGATTTGGTGACTCCAAAGGGGTCCAGTCATGTAATCCTCACCGTACTCACTTCATTATGATGTGAATTACTGCTCTGACAACTATTTGCTATAGACAGATTGTATATTAAGGTAAAATTTTTATGTAGCATCTTGCTTAGATGTAAACTTTAATAATAAAAACCCCAATCTGCTTCTGAGGGAACTTGCTCGTACTCAGTTGTTCCCTAAGGCTGTTTATTTTAGTTAATGATTTTGATTCTAATGGCATTTGGCCTAATGGAATTTCACTTATTATGGAGGCCCAAATGCAAGCAATCAGAATGGGCTTCAGGAGAACATTCTTGGGCATACTCATCATTTATGTCAAAACAAAACTATTGGTAGGTGAATGCTAATATGTTTGGGAGATGCACCTCCTTCAGGTACTGTAAAACTGCCATGGGGAGTAGCCATTGAGCTGCTTCTCCCAGATAGAGTTAAAATCACATGCTTGCTCTGATATCAGTCTCAAGGCTGAAATTTATAAAACACATTCTGTCTTTACAAACTTCACTAAAAAAAAAACAAACCCAAACTAAACACCCCCAAACCAAGCTTTTCTGTTTCCTTCTGGGGGAATACTGTAAGTGACCAATGTCCCAAAACTTTAAGCAAAAAATCTCTGCAAAAAAATGTTGAGCAGTCTCTCTTATTTCTACAATTTGTGTGCATCCTCCAGGGACTGGCGTTGTCTGAGCAGTTTGTGAATGCTGCGAGTAAAGTCTGGCTGCCAAAGAACTAGACTGCAAACAGTGTGCTGTTAGATGTCCCCTTCCTGCCTAGGAATGTCATTCAGTTACACTGTAACTCCATATCCTAAACAGTTCTTTTACTCCTGCATAATGCTCACAGTCAGCTTATTTCTGTCTCCTAGATACTAATCTTTTCCCTGGTTTGTCAACTCAAGCAAGTAAATATTTAAATAACAGAATATTAATATTTTCATTAAAAATATTTTTCAAACTAGATCAATCCTGCTTTGTTATTTGGTGTAGGAAAACACAGGTGCTGTTTTTCCTGGGAGTTTATAATTTGCTGTAGTATGGTGGGATGTTTTTGCTTTTAAAAACAAAAAGTTACTGAATCCACCACAATTGTGCTGTTGCTTTATTTTTATTTCTCTTTTGGTGAATAAGCTAGGCTTCTGAAGTTTAAGAGTGGTATTTGTTAGTATAAGTTCTTAGCTGGATGCCTTTGAGGGCAAGCTTGTGCTCAGTCCTGCTTGACAAGTAGCTGTGTTCCAGCTGGCTGACTGCATGCAATCCTGTAACTTAAATCGAAACTACCAGAAAATACACCAAAGGCTGTGATGAGGTGGCGATCACTGCTGGTGTGGTTAGTCAGCAACTCTTGTTGCAGGGTGCATCTTGTTTAAACTAAATCTGAACAGGGAGTGTAGAAACCTGAGTCATTCAGGAGACTATACAGATAGGATAGTCACACTTCAGTGCTTTTGGTGACTGAGAGAAGCACACGCCAGCCGAAGGAAACGCACACAAGTTGTTTTATTCTATCTGCAATTCCTGCTTTTTCTTCTTTGTTTGGTACAGGAGTACTTGTTTCTTCTAGCAGCTGTTCCCTCACAGTGATCAGGCTGTGTGATTTGACCTAATAACTCTGGCAAGTTCCTAGTAATTTCAGTGACCTTTATCTATATGTACAACATCTGAGCAGCAACTGCATATGCTTTGTGTCTTGGGAGAAATTATTCTGTAAAGAGGTGTATCTTATTTTCAAAATAAATAAAAAAAACCCCAACAACTAAACCAATTTGCCCACTCATCTGGTTTCAGAATTAGTTTTAAGGTTTTTGATAGTGTGGTTTGGTTGTTCTGTGGTTTGTTTTTTTGTTGATTTTTTTGTGTGTGTGTGGATTTTTTTGTTGCGTTTTTTTTTTAATTTTTGCTCTTTGGCTTGTGGGTTTTTTGTTTGTGTTTTTTGGATTTTTTTTTTTTTTTTTTTTTTTTTGCATTGAATCTTTTCTTATAAACTCGTTGAACTATTAGTTTGTGAGCAAAGTCAGTTTAGCAACTCAGACTTGCTTCTGGCAGACTTAATACATTATCAGTCTGTCTCTTTTCCTGACTTCTGGTGCAAGAATGTGGCTTTCATTATGCATATCTTGTTAGTCTTTGACAGCTGGCAGCATCTATGAGTTGAAGTCTATTTCATGTAAAATTAAGTAGCATGGGTTTTGTTCACTTATTCAACTAAGTCATTTCCACTAACTTAAAATAATATATTTCTGAACCTTATAGAACTTGAAAGAAGGGTAATTTATGCCACTGAAAATTGGAAGCTTCCTTTGTTCTCTGCCCAGTAGTATTTATCTTCTGTATCTAAAAATTCTGAAAGATTTGATGGATTTATCTTTTTTCATGATTCAGGAGTAGGGATGCTGTCTCTTCTGATCATAAAACAGTTAAAAGTTCAGGAGAAATTTGTAACCTTCAGGGAATTCCTTAAAGCAAAGTGACCAAAGCTCGATCTAACAGAATACATCTTCTGAGAGAGAGAGTCACAAACACAATAAACTCACTCCAATGTGTTGCACCCAATCTGCTTTTTTACTAATAAAATAAAATAAAGGCTGCAACAGAATATTGGAGAGAAGGGGCAGCTTGGATTACTGTTTAGTTCACCTCTTCGTTGGGGAACCAGGTCGCCTGACAGAGTTGTCTGTATTGCCAGCGTCAGGAGGATTAACCTCTCATAATCTCTGTGATTTGAATAAGAGATTTTGTTCCTGTCCTCACTGCTCAGTTCAAAGCAGCTGCTGAGCAGAAACTTCAGTGAATCTTCAGCAATGTGTCTGTGTTGGTCAGTCAAAAAAGGAAGAAATAGATGTTAGAGAATTTCTCCTAGCAATGCTTTTTAGCAACTGCTTTAGTGTTTGGATGGTGTGTATAGGTGGAGCCGTTCTATAGAAACGGGGAAGTTGGCTATATCCTCAGTTTCCTTTTTGTTTGAAAGGTGTTCTGTTACACAAATAGTATCACATCCATTTGTCTGTCACCACACTCTGCTTTCCCACCCCTTAGAAAGCTAACTTTGGACAAAAGCCTCATCTCTCTAGTTTGTAAGCACAACATGACAAAACTTCTGTCTGTGTTTGTCCTCCCACTTCTCGAGAAAAGCATAGCTGATCCAGACCAATCAGAGGTGATGCTTGCCTGCCTGCACTAGGTCAGGCCAAAGCTCGGAGGGATTACTCAGTCAACTAGCATATGTGTATCTACCCTTGATGAATGGTGGTGGTAGTAATAAGGGACTTAGGTCTGCTTACAGCCTCACAAAATTTGAAGAAGGATTTTCTTTTGTATATTGTGGTTGTGGGGTTTTAGGTGTGGGGTTTTTTTTGGTTGTTTTTTTTTTTTTTGGTGAAAAACAGGCTGTATTTGCTATGTCAAACAGGTAGCAAGACATCTTGCCTTTCTTTCAGCAATAGTCCCTTTCCTCTCAATGGAGAGTGATACGGGTTTGCTTGTGTTGTCTGTCTGCTTTAAAACATCTGGTACCATTGTCAAGTGACAGCAAAGATGTATAGCAAAGAGGCTAAATTGTGAAGCGAGGTCTCTGAAGCATGTGTTCCCCCTCACTATTGAAAAAATACCAAAGTGGAATTCACCTGAAACTGCCGTTTGCCATCCTTAAGTCTTGGTTGCATTGGGGATGAAGGAGATTTGCTGGTAGAACTGACTGTATGAGATTCTACTTTCCAAAATGCCACTTCTGGGTCCTAAGCCTAGAAGCTGGGAACACGTTAACACAGAGTAGGTACTGCTGTGTCATCATGTCGTGTTCCTTCCTAGGAATTGTCTAGGTGTTTGTATGGACAAGATACGAGGCTAAATGGGCTTGTTCTGCAGCCTTTCCCGTTGCAATATGACTTCTTGCAGTGCAAACTCCTGCTGAAGGTGTGCAAAGAGCCCCTTGGCCTGCAGGGCAGGAGGCATCTGTTTTGGGACCCAAGTGTGAGATGTCATTGGTGTCAAAGTATCTCTTAAGGAATTCCAGGTTCGAGTTTGAGCAGTGGGACTCAATGATGGATTTATTCAAACAACTGATGTTTTGGGAACAGTAAACTATGAATCAGACTGGTGCTGGTGGGGGGAGAGGCAGTGAGATGGCAACATCTGTGAGATGGCAAAAAGGTCTTTGGAGTCTTGTTTGTAAATACTCACATGTGACTTGGTTGCAGTTCTTATTGGAGAAATAGGGCAGGAGAACTGACACTTCAGAGCCTTTCACAAGCAAAGCGCAATTCTGAATAAGCATCTGAGTATGTTGGCTCTCGCCTTGCTAGAATTAACTTGTCAGTTTGCATTGAGATCACAATTATTGTCAGATAAGTTGAAAAGGTGAGTAATGAGGTAAAGGGCTCTCTGGAGAGCAGCATGCAGACTTGGTCTGTCTTTGAGGCACATTGTATTGGAGCACAGGCTGTGGGGCTCTTGAGAGTTGGAGCTAATACTTTCTGCACAGCCTTTAAGGACGATAATGGGATGCATTGGTAGAGGAGAGATTTTTGTCTGGGCACTGGGAGTCTGTCATTCCAGCAAGTCCCAAAACCAGCAGAAGATGGCTTATGGTTCTCAACTTGTTCTAGTTGCCTGAAAGATGACTTGAGCTCAATGGGCTGATCTGTTTTGTTTTGGCAGGGGAAGTGTGCTGAGGCTGCCTGCCCGCTGAACGGTGTGGGACCTTGCAGGCAGGAGAAACGGGGTAGATCACCCCACAGCCTGGAAGAGCATCTGCAGTGATGGGAATTCCTGGAAGAGTGCCCTGTTGTGGGGGCAGCATGACATGTTCCACTCCTTTCTGAAAACTGCCACCTCCTCCTCTCTCCCGTGCAGCATTTAGCTAAGCAAGCTGCCTGGAAGCAGTAGCTTCTGCTCTTCTGTTTCCAACTATGTTTCATGTACAAACTGGAAAATACTTTATGGGCTGTTGGCACTCTGGATTCACTGGCAGTGCTAATCTGTTTCAGGAGGTTGTAAAGTTCAAGAGTTGCATGTTCCTACTTTCTTTACTGCTACCCAGCATCTGTTTCCAGCTTTTTTGGCTGTATAGTTCATGAATATGCTTTTTTTTTTCCCTCCCAGATAGAAGAAACAATATTGCCAAGTTTATTTCAGCTGCTGCTTATCTGAAATCAATTGAATGCTTCCTACTGCCTTTCAGGAAGCGTTTTCTGGGATCAGCTCTAAGTAAACTTCTTGCCACTTCCTTACTGCAAAGCAGAAGTTTGACTAAGTGCTAATGCTTAATGTAGTACTGATTTGAGCTGTGTTTTACAAAATAGCTTGTCAATGTTTTAAGCATTTTATTGGTACGATCTCTTCAGGCTTTTGGCATAAGAAGATCTGCATGTTTTAAAACAGTGGAATCCTTTTGCAGTACCTGATAGTCATGGTATATTGATCATATTTTGCCAGTGTAGATCCTGTTTTTGTGGTAGCTTTTTAGTAAAACCACTGTATCAACTTACAAGAACAGAGATGACAGGAATTCTGGGTTTTGGGACCTGCTGTTTTGTGAGTCTTCTCCCTCCCTTCCTCTCTGTGAAACTATCCTGTCCTAGTTGCTCTACTTCAAATTTTGTTTTCAAACCAAAAAATAACAGCATGACCTTGCTGCATGATACTGTTTTCCACAGAAATGCTGGTGTAATGATCCTGGAAGAGCAATCTGATGTCTAATCTAACTTCAGGGATGGAACCAGTTGCAGACTCTGTAGTTGCTTCTTGCATTTTGTTCACTCTTACAGCGGCTTTCTACAAGTTGCATATGTAGTTTCCGTTCCATTTTCCCTGTACTAAATTCTTCTATACAGGTTTGATGTTTCTGTCCAAAACTCTGTTCACAACTGTGATACCCATGGTGTATCTTTTGCAGCACTATTTATAAATTTTCGAATTTCTGTAGCATTTTTTTTCACGTGTTGCTGAAATAGTTCAGGGACTATTTCAGGTAGGTGAGTTCTTGAGCTAAGCAACAAACAAGTGTCCATATGAAACTCTTCAGTTCAGGAGGCTGAAAATCTGTGTGATGTTAAGTCAGTGTGTCAAATCAAATCCGGTAACAGATTAACCTGTAAACGAGACCCAGATGTCTCTAACTGTCTGAATCTATTTTGTCATTGAAAGTGTTTAGAAGCCTACTTACATTAACTGCCTACTACATTAAACCATCATAGAAAGTAAATTGAATTGTCGCTCCTGTTGCATGAAATACCTTTTAGAGAAATAAGGTCTCTTAAGAGAAAGCTTCTTTTGCTGATGAGAACTGAGTTTTATTTTAAAAACCCCAGCAATTAAACACCTCTTGTTAAAGGGTCTACAAAGTTGGTCCTCTGCTCCAGTGAGAGGTTTTGATTGGAGTATTTACAGCTGCCAGAAAGGGTTTCTTACAAAGTATTTTAATTTGTTCTGTTTAAGTTATCCAGTGTCTTTGGTAAGGATGGAAGAAGTGGAGCACTATGAAGCTCTGATGCAATCTGAGCTGTGCTGTGTACACTTAAAAAGTTTTATGCAAAAGCTGAGCTGAAAAGTGACAGGATGCATGAAGTTATCTGGTTCACTAAAGTGATCAGACTGGATGATTCGGCAAAATAGTCAGACATATCTTTCATTTGATAGCTGGTTCAGCACAGTGTATTAGCTATGGATTTGCTCAGTTTTGTGTAGATTTGCCATCATGTTGTCCTGCTAGCTCTCCCAAGTTCTTGTGGAATGGAACATTGGGAATGCTCAGATATCCCGCCACTGTGCTGTGTCACTCTAATATCCATGGGCTATGTCAGTATTAGAGATTTAGACAAAACAATGATATATAGCTTTTGTATGTAAAAGCTAGGCCTTTTCTGGGTAGACTTAAGTACTCTGTTCATCAAAGTTTGGCCCATATAGGTGGTGGGACGCTGAGCCTGCGAACATTCTGGCAAGAAACAGATGTTGGGGTGAAACTTAGTAAGCAGAAGCAGGCAGCAGCTGCAGTGTCCCATTGGGATTGGAAAGGACTGTCAGCCCCAAGATATGGGGTGTCTGGACTGTGGAAGGAAACAAGGAGTGTGCAGTCTACCTGCAGGTTGTGACACTTATGTGTGTGCAAGCCCTGGATCTCAACTGACCAGAGAATTTACAGATGACCAGGGGAGCATCTGGTGGGGTTTGACATTGTGGAGGGTTATTGGGAGCACTATTTATTTAGGGCTTTCCTGGATTTCCTGTATGAAATGGTGCTGAAGTTACATGGCATGAGTACTGAGTGTGTCTCCTCTTAGCACAAGAATCTGGAAAACCCTTCCAAGCAGTCACATGTGTCCCAGCTGCTATCAGTTACTGTCCAGTGGGCAGAAAGGGTGGAGTGACTGGTTGAAAGCTGTTTGTTAGAAATTGTGTTGTAAATCAAATAAACTTAGTTGCTTTGTGTGTCAATAGACAGGTTAATGAATTTGCAGATCATGTGAGCAGGGAGATGCTAATTCATGTGAATTAGGAGGCATTCTAATCCATTCTCAAGACATCTGGCAAAATGGAAATCCCTTGGGTAGATCAAGTTACTACCACAGGCAACAGAATAGAATCCCTTTTTTTTTCTTTTTTCTTTTTTTTTTTTTTCCTCCTCCTTCCTGAGAAGAATCCAAGAATGATAGTAGTTGATTTTTTTAATGTGGTTGGTTGCTGAAGGGAGCATACCTTGCTTGATATGGTTCCCAAGGCCTTGAGAAAGGCGAGTCAAGTTGTCCTGTGGGCATTTAGAGTGGTCAAATTGAAGAAAGTTCTTTGCTACATGTAATGGGAACTGCAGTGTAAAAGTGGCGGGTTGTTTGTTTTTTTCCATTTTGATGAACTATTAAAAATTAATGGACTCTTATTGTGTCTATCCATTCATCCAGGACTACTTATTAAAGCAGATTGATCTCTTGGTTCAGTTTAGGTAGATTTAGTGATATTGATGGCTTGTCGTTAAGGCTATCTGGATTCCTTCATAGTTGTCTCAGTCAAACAGGTGACAGATTTTTTTTGAAGGACTATTTGAGGTACTAAGTCGGGAAAATTCTGCCCTTAGATGCAACCTTAGTTATTTGAGTACTGATGGAAATCTGTGCTATGTTCCTGCTCTTTGGCAGTTACCAAGCAAAGTGGCATTTCACAGTGGCTCTTCTTCCTTCTGGCACCAGAACAGTTATTTGGTCATCCCAACCCTCTATTCACATCAAGAAGTAGCAAAATGTTATCCTCTGTTTGCTGTGAATGCGGTCTCAGCTTTTATCTCTACTGGTGCATGAAGATACCCACTGTGTTTCCATCATTCTTGAAGGGACTATGGTGGGGTGTAAAGTGCTCTCTTCCCCACTCAAGTGGAACAGTGTTTGTATGTAAACCAGTCATTTGTTTTCTCTGGCAGAAAAACAAAGTATAAACTGATAAATGTGACTTAAGTCTCTTGTCTTTCAATGGCCCCTGAGGCTGAAGGAATCTCTCAGCTCCAAAACCCACACCAGCTAAGCAGGGCTCTGCTGCGGGGAGATGAAGCCCAGGCGGATTCTGCTCTGGGCTCTCAGAAGTTACAGCAGGGGATGTTGAAGTGCTGCAGAGTGCTGGCAGGTCCCTTGGGCCTCCTGTGCAATTATCCTTCCTCTGAGCTAGTTAATGAAAATCTTTTCCTTCTGAACATAATTTAGCTCTGAGTGTATGAAAATACAGTGGAGCCTTTCTTTTTAGACCTGTCTCAAACTGGGAATAGCAAGGTGACTGTGATGTGTTGAATCCTTGTAAGAGGCCTGGAAAACCATTAAACTGCTGTTTTATGCAGCTCTTTCTTTCTTAGAGTTATTAAGGGATGAGAAGAGTTTCATGACACAGTACTGCTCTCCTGCTGTGGCACATGCAATTCCTTTTAATAGTGTGTCTTGGATGCTGCTGGGCTTTTATAGGGATGATGTGAAACAAAACAGTGATTGAGTTAAAATCAGGGGTGAAGTCACAGCACGGCCTCTGCTTCCTCCAGCCTGGAGCTCCTTTTGGGCTCAGGCAATGACTCTCAGGTGGGACATGGGGATGTGCAGGGGCTTGTGCATGTAAAATGTTTTGATTTCCAGAGGAGGGAAGGTACCTAATGTGTCAGGCTGGGTTCCCCAGGGACAAAACAGTCCTTGTTCTATGCTACAGTCTTGTGCCCCTTGCCAGACTCTCAGGGATTTTATAACAAGCTTTCAAGAAGTGCATAGGAGGTGCTGAATTTCTGACTCTGCAGTGAGGACCTGTATACTACAGCTGTTGGGGCAGGGTTCAGACAGCAAAATTATTACCAAAGGCTCAGTTACAGAAAATGTAACAGACCTGAAGGGCTAGAGCACTGCCCAGCCAGGGCTTCCCTCCCTTCTGTGTATGTGGTGCAGGGTGCACAGGCTGTGAATTTGGTGTGTTGACTTAGTCTTGGGTAGTATGAGCATTTTGCTGTGGTCTCTTATTCCTGTTGCATAAGCAACCTTTGCACCTACTGCTGCCTATCACTGTGCAATGAAGTCTGAGCACCTGGAAGAGGTGAGAAAAGCACAGAACGAAATGGAAATATGTATTGATTCTTCTGTTCAGCTGGGGATAGTTACTGTAGAAATTAGAGTGCTCTTGAAAACACATTAACATGACGTTCAAGTTTCACAGGGAAGAGGAAGCTATTTGTCAAATTGCTGACCATGAAAATGCGTTTTGAATGTTCTGCTTTCAGCCCTGCATTTTTTTAAAAGCACTAATTGAACTGTATCCTTTTCTTCGTCGGATTTCTCCCACAGCCCCTACATGGTGCTTTATTGGCCTCTGTGTAAGGATGTAGATTTTGTTGTAGTGTGGTGAGTGACCAGCTCGTAAGTCATGTGCTGGATTTAGTTAGGATGTAATCTTTTGGCCATCTGCTCAGGCACTCCCTGTGTCTGCATCCCTCTGATTTGCAAGCAAATATTGAAGGTGAGCTTGAATCTGCAGATGTTCAGAACACCCAGGTTCCTTTAACTGAGTGCGAGCATCTTCCCACTTAGATTTGAGCAATGTATTGTCTGAACCTGGCAATAATTAGGCATGCTCGCTTTTAAGTCTCTGGCTGGTGTGTGGGGCACCTAGACAGCAAAAAAAAAATTGTCTTTCAGACTGATTGAAACATAAGTGGATAACAAGAATTTCTCTGTAGAACTGAGTTTAAGAATATTCTGGTATAAGTTCTGCTGTTGTTTTTCCACCTTCCCACAATGTTTCTGAACCTTTTTCGGAATCTCTGGCCTGTATTTTCCTTTCCTAGTCTTTAGGAGTCTGCATGACTCTCCAGCCTTTGGTAATTGACAACTGTACAGCATCTGTATCTGTCTGTCTAATTTGTGTTCAGTTATTTCAGTGCAGCCTGTAGCTCCTTGAACTGAGGTGAAATAACTATGTCTCTCATATCATAGAGTCATAAAATCGTCTAGGTTGGAAGGGACCTTTAAGATTATCTAGTCCAACTATCAACCTAACTGATGAAAAACCATCAGTAAACCGTGTCACTAAGCACTATGTCAACCTGTCTGTTGAATACCTCCAGGGATGGTGCCTCAACCACTTCCTTGGGCAGCCCATTCCAATGCTTAATAACCCTTTCAGTGCAAAAAATTTTCCTAATATCCAATCTGACCCTCCCCTGGTGCAACTTGAGGCTGTTTCCTCTTGTCCCATTGCCTGTGACTTGGGAGAAGAGACCGACCCCCACCTCCCTACATCCTTCTTTCAGGTAATTGTAGAGAGCAATAAGGTCTCCCCTCAGCTTCCTTTTCTCTGCACTGAATAACCCCAGCTCCCTCAGCCTCTCCTCATAAGAAGGAGGCGCCCAAGTCTCTTCTATCATTAAATGAGTCTTTGTGTGCACACAGAGAGGAGGCACATCTCCCTGCATCTGTATCGTGCAGTGCTCACACACGGCTGTGCAAAGCTCTAGGTCTTTCTTACCTCTCTAATTTTCTGTGGTTTTCATTCCCTCCCTGCTGTCCTTCCCATACAGTGTTGCAGGAGGATTAAACTTAGCATAGTCCAGTGTTTGCTTCTCAATGGCTGGACTTTCTGTGCTGCCCACTTTGCTGAGAGAAGGCATTTCAAACTGAATGGAATTTAACATTTCCAGATAGTTTAAAAATGCGGCTTTTCCAGAGCCCAGAAGTGCCTGCGGGGTAAATGGAAGTGAGACAGGAAATCTCTGATCTGGACCTTTGGCTTACTTTGTCTTCAGGGTTTTACCTTGTGGCAGCGCAGAAGCAACTGTATCTGCAAAACTTGATACTGGTGAGCGCTCTGTAGAATGCTTTCCCTTTGTTTCATAAATTCATAAATTTATTTCATAAATTTGCCTGGTTTGATTTTGGCCTGCTGTCCGCCTGCCCCTGGAGTAGCAATGAGTTTTCAGCCTTTGTTGCAACGCTGTAATTAACTGTTAATGCATTAGGCTTCTTCACTACTCGGGTACCCCTTTGTGTTCTTTCTTGAGCGCTTGGCATATAGGAGCTCTAGCCAGACGGGATGAGCAGGTATGGGTACAAAGGTTTCCCCAGGGAAGCGATCTTTATTGTGCCTTTCCAAAGCTGTGGTCCTTTGGCGGTGGCATGGTGCATGCAGTTCTGTGAATTCCTTGGGCTGACGAACAGGCTGGGTCTTGGCAGTGTCTAATGGCTCTTTCCAGCTCTGAACTCCCTGACACTCACCCTGTTGTATGGGGAACCCTGCGGTCTCACGGCCAGTCCCAATCCTGAGATGCTGTGGGAGCTGCACCTTTGCAAGGATTTTCACACATCCCTAGGAAGCGCTTTCCAGTGGGCTAACAAAATGAAACCATGCCCATATCACTTTTCATGGGAACTTTTTGGACATGCTGTGTAAACTTGCAGCTAGAGCACAAGAGTTGCTGCTGAGATGACACTCACAGATTTGTGATCCAGCTTTTATAAATAAGCCCTGCTTCTGCAGCTAAAGGTGTAATTTATTACATGTGGTTGTCCGGGGGGCATGGTGTTCGTTCCTGGTAGATACTAAAGATACAAGACTCCATTTTGGTTATGTGGGTCCATAGCAGGCTTGTGATCTTCGTTCAGTCTCGCTGCTTCCCCAGAATATCCCTGTTGCTGCCAGCTGTGGGACAGCTCTTGATGAAGCCCCACACGGACACTCTTTTCAGCACGCTGAAGCAGTGAAGGGTTTGCTGCCTTTCATCAAACGAACCTTTTAATATTTAGAGGCTGAAGGCACAATGTACAGACAGCATCTGTCTCTTGGTTTGCATATCACTTGCTGCAGACAGTGTCTCATCTCTGTGTCTGTCTAGGAGCCCACTCTGGCTGCTTTTTGACAAATAACACCTAATTTCTGCACTGGGAAATTTGGTATTATTTGTATCTGCTTCCCTGCTAACAGCAGTGGACCCTGTTATGAACAGGGAGAGAGACCAGGTGAAGCTTACTGTGCGCATCCCCTGCCCTCTTTCTCCTTTTTTCCTTCCCTCAAGCACATGCACTTGTTCCTTTGTCTCCTGCTTCTTGCAAGGGAGGGGAGAGGGGAGGATCAGAGACAAGCTGGTGTCTGCCTACTCCAGGGCAGTACTTCATAAAATGCCTGCTTTTGTGTGGTATCAAAGGCACCTAGAAAGTGGGTAGATTAGCCTGACTGTTTCTCAGTGGTTAAGCAGACCGATTGATTTGGAGATTAAAAAGGAATCTGCATCTTCGGTCAGCAGGATCACTGGCTCCCACCTTTGTATGTTTTGCTTGCACCATTAGGTTTTGCATCAGGAATGCTTCAGGCCCTGAGCCTGGGAGAAAACAAACCTGTTTATTTTGGACCTAAAGGCTCCTGGGCCTTGGCAGTCTAAGCAAAAGCTACAGCTCTTCTAACTTCTGTTTGGGATGCCTCTAGCTCGTACCATACCTGGTACAAGATTTGCTTCTAGCAAACGCCTACAGGGACTGTAAATGCTGGCAAAGGAGAATCTCTCAAATAGCAAGGGTGTTCTCCAGCATCACACTCCGTTGCTGCTGTGTCCATGTAATGGCGTAAGGGCCATTATTTTATTTTAATTTTCTAATGTTCCTTTCTAGAATATTTATCTTGGAAGTTGGACTCTGTGAGCCTTTAGTAAGCGTTGAGTGCTCTGTTTTCTGGGGGAAACTTCACCACACCAGTTTTTATATCTTTTTGCCCTCTGGTGTATATTGCTTCTTTGCTTGTTAAGTATGTTTTTGTCTTAGTGTTAGTTTTCCACTGGGAAAGTAGCTGGAGCCTATATTTGTCTTTTCTTAGGGCTTACACTTAGCAATACTAGTGAGGATATGAGCTTGCAAAAGAGAAATGTAAACAAAATCTCCCCTAGGTAGACATGGACCTTCTCCATCTGGTGAGATAAGAGCCAGCCAGTGCTGTTTTATATTCTAACCATGGTTCTTGATAAATACTGTCTTGGAATTAAATTAACAGAGGAGACCTCAGAAAAGTGACATCTGTGTTTAGGCTGGTGCTTGTTTGGCATAGTGGGTTAATTTGATTTTCAGATGTCATACTGTAGAGCTGTTATTCAGGCTTGATTATTTTCAAGCTGTGGTTGAAAGTCTGCGCTGTTGAGGAGAGATTCTTTGTTTTTAAAGAAATGTTTACAGTGTCTGTAACTTTGCAAGTGAGGTGGTATGAAATGACATCTTGCTAAGCAGCAGTAACATCTAGTTGCAAAGGACTGATTTTGAAATTGCTTTGCATTAGCCACATCACTTTCCAAACATTAATCCTATGATTATTTTTAAATGCACTGATTTAGAGCATTGAGATGGGATACAGAAGAGCTTTTGCCTCCAGATCTGTCAAACTATTAAAATAAGTGCAGGTTTCCATCTACCAGTCCTCAGCTGGGGATGTTGGCCAATTAATGCAGTGCCCTGTGACGCTCTGACTCAAATGAACCTGTAGTAGCACAAAATCACTAACAGCTTTTTTCTTTTTTTTTCCTTTTTTCTCTTTACAGTAAAAAAAGCTAAACTCCAAGGACCACCAGGTAAGCCATGCTCCACTGTTTGTTTGCAGCAATGGTGACACCTGCTCTCTCACTCCTGCTCGTGCTGCACCCTCCAGTTTTCACCTGCCTCCTGTCTGCTCCTCCATCTTCTCCTTAGGAGTGACAAAAGCTACCCTGAGAGTCCAGGCAGCCTAAGTTAATAGAAAGCTTGAGACTCTGACTTAGTGTCACAGTGCTAAGAAACCTCTACCTGCTCACCTGACCTGAACAGGAGATGGATGAGGAAAGATGTTCCTCTACTGTCACCAGTTCCCACCCCACCCTGCCCTTTCCTCTGTTTCTTCTTCTGTCCCTCTTAAAAGCAGGATCTGTAAATGTCCACCAAGTGTGGTGGTGTCCACTGGTGTGTGCCTGTCTGGATTCAGGGCCTCCTCGATCCTGATTGGGGTTGCTGGATGTCATGGAATTGATTCATTCTCTTATGTGGCAGTTGATAATGGCTGTGCTTGAGATTGCAATCCCATCCACCAGGTTTTGTGTCTGCATAATAAAATAAAAACAAACAGCTGGTGACACCCAGAATTTACAGTCTAGGCAACTATTTCACTGTGGTTCAGTAACTAGGAAGGAATCCCTTAGCAGGTCAGTACATTTATTGAATGAAATTTGATACACACTTTACAAAAGAATACGCAGTTTGCTTCTGGAATAACACCTATTCAGCTGTTTAGATCTGAAGAAGTGGCACAGCTGTATTCATGACTTATTTTTTCAGCTTTATTCTCTTGATATAGCCATCCTCAGCCTATAGTAGAAAGCTTCCCAGGTCTCCTTGTCCATACTCTGTGCCAGGTCAAGATCTGTGTGTGTACCAGCCTTGAATTTCCATGGAAGGAAAGCTGAGTGCTCAGACTGCAAGGGAGAGGGGGTGTGCTTTATCCTTTCTCTAATCAAGAAGCCTGCTCATGGCTGCAATGTATTTGAGCTGTAGTCCAGGTTTAACTTAACTGAAACGTCTGGTTTCACTGATAAGCCCAGTGTCCCAGGAGGATGTGAGTGATGTAGCAAGATATGAAGGACTCTGACTTTCAGTGACTCCCATTTCTTTCTCAGTTTCTGGATCACATAGTTTCCCTTTCCTCTCTCTCTGCTAGGATATTTGAAGGTAGATGCTGGGAAAAGCTATAGTAGCCCACAGCAATCATGCATACAAATTTTTGGCAGTATTAAAACCGACTGTGATCTAACTTATTCTGGGAATAGATGCAGCAGAACATTGAAGTATTAAAATATGTACACTGCTTTCTAGCTACTTAGCATATGTCTTGTTCCAGGATTGATGAAACTGATAGAGAGGTCTGAGGTGGTAACTCCCCTTGAAAGGCAGTTTGTTCATTTTCAGACACTGATATTCAAACTTTGTATGTGTCTGTGCTTGACTGCTTTTGATTTTATTAGCAAAGAGATAGCAGCAACTACAAAAAAGTTTGTTCCAGGCCTTTTCTTCAGATTTAAAATAAAGAGCAAAACATCTAACAAAGCCTGTCTTGTCAAAATATGAGTGTATTGCGGTTCTTGTAGGTCAGCTGATTTAAGCAACACAGATCAGTTTTAGCATAACGTGAGTGAGTTCACTTCTGCCCTTGGTGGATCTGTAAAGTTCTTTGTGGATTCATGGGTGGAAAATCAGGTTGGAACTAGGAAAGCAGTTGGGTGAGAAGGAAAGATGCGATACGATCTACCCAACTGCTGCTTGCTTGTATGTTTTGCAAGATTGTTTTTTTTTCTGCATGGTAGGCCCTTCGGATTGTCTTTTATTCCTCTTGTCTGTATTTCAGCAACAGTGTCTTACACACAAAGTGTTTGTGTTATTTAGGATTTTACACTCTTTGTCCCTGACTTACTGCAAGTGCTTAGTTGCCTGGTGTTTTTGTTTGTGCATGAATTTCTAAAAAACTGTGACTGAAAATTTGGCAGGTGAAAAGTATCTTGAATGTTTGGCTGCTTAATGCACTGATGTATTCCAATATGGACTTTTCATTTTGGGTCCCTCTGGGACCCAACGTATGGACTGAAAGCCTTGAAGTCTTGCATTTATGTGATGAAAGGTTATACTGAAGGTGGTAACTTTTTGCCTTTCATTCCCCAGATAAATTCAATACATATGTGACCTTGAAAGTGCAAAATGTGAAGAGCACGACGGTGGCTGTGCGTGGTGACCAACCTTGCTGGGAACAGGATTTTATGTTGTAAGTACAGTGTTGCGCATTGATGAGGGGCTTGTGGTTGAGTCCTTCCACAGCGCTGACGTTTGTATGGAGCTGCTCTTGTGTCGTATAAATCGGAGTACTTCAGTAGGTAAAATGCACAAACCTGGTGACAACCTAAATCATTTGCTTTTCTGTTGTACACATGGACCCGTGCTGAACGAGAGGCATGTTGCAAGATCGTCTCTGCCAGCGTCAGGTCCGTAGTGACGAGGCGAGTCTGGGGCTGAGCTGAGTCTGGGTCTGGATTGAGAGAGTCCATGGGCAGGCATAGCTGCAGCCAAGCTGCAGACAGGCACACCTACAGCATAGCTGAGTCACAGACTGAAGGCCCATATCTGAGCTTAAGTGGAGCTTCTGCTCCTTAGGAAGAGGGCATGAGTGGAGACCACTGGAGGGGCTGGTCAGGGCAATTAAGGGTTGCTGTTAGGGCACTCAGGGCTTCAACAGAGTGATCCTGGTTACCTCAGTGTGGGAACTCCTCTTGTGTGTTTATGTTTTCTGCCGTTGGCCTGGTGCAATTGAACGTGTTTTCCAGCTCCCCTGCTGCAGCTTGAGGGGCTGCCAGTCCCTGCCATGAGCAGCAGAAGCAGTTCCAGCTCTCTCAGGGTTTCTGGTGCAGTTGGCACTTTTGATTTGCTCTGGTCCCCAGTAGTCCTGACGTGCATCCAGGGATTTCCCAGTATCTTTTAGAATAGTGGGGTTTTTTCTGGTGAACAAATGACTTATGGATATATTGCATCTGCTTCTGCTTCTAATAGATTTGTAAGACAGAAGGAACTAAATTTACTAAACCCTGAACTCTTAAGATCTTTTCTTTGAACCTGGCACGCACACTGCTGTTGCATGGGAAGTCAAAGTTAGTGTTGCCGGTCTTGAATGAGTCTGAGGTGTTTACATAGTATCTGTAGCAAGAGACCCACCAGGGATTTTATGTTTCCCAATCCAGCAGCGGTTGGTTCTCCTCTGCTGAAATGGGGAAGCTTTTGCCTCTGGTTGGAGGAGTTCACCTGGGTTGGTACACTGTTGCCATCATACAGCTGTGCTCTCATCTCCCATCTTGGGTGGCACTCTGCTTTTGGAGGACCACATGAGGTGTGTGCTTCTGCACCAAGAGACCAGAGCCTGTCCTTTTGCATTTGGTGAAATGTGTGCTCCTGAACACCACCACCTTCTGCAGTTCCTGGTCAGGCTAGACTGTGGCTAGTGCTGATGTAAACCATGCAGGACTGGGATAAGGCTGGGGCAGGGAATTGTACCTGTCTGCCAAATCACATGCCCATACCCAAGCTACTAACCCATTCTTCCTGTGATTTGTGCTTGTCCTCTGGGCAGGAACTAGCTTTAAACACAGCCAGCTACAGAGGAGGCTGCTCACCAGGGATTTTAGAATGGCACTTGTTTGTACTGGATGGCAGGTCTCACGGTTGCTCCTCCTCCTTCCCCTCAAACAGCTCCTGGAACTGCTCAGTGCTATCAGCTGGGAGCTTAGCTAGCATGCTGTAAGGTCACTGTGCTGCTCCGTAATTAGTTGCTAGGGGATATGAAAGCAGAATATTAGCTGAACTACCTCACCATTATCTCTGCTTTAACCAGGCAACAGCACAGTTGTTCTAATGTCTCTTTATAACAGAATTATTACACGTGGCAGGGAACGTGTTTTGCATGATCCTGTGTACATTAAGTTGTCCCAGGAGAAATTACACTGATATTCCAATACTACTATTCACTGGTTTGCTCTTTTTCTTTCTGGAGTTGAAAAAGGCTTTTAAACAGAGTAGTTTTTCCCTGAGGGAAGGATGCTTTTACTGTCTGTGTTTGTGTTTACATTTTTCAGGAGGTATAGTAGAAGAATAGACTACAATCAACAAAATGCTTTCTATCTCTGTTGGTTGTTTTTGCTTCCAAACTCCTTGTGAGACATAACACTTCAAAATTTGGGGCTCTGGGGCTGTTTAAGACTTGCTTATTTACCTGACCAGTAAAGCACTGTAATGTATTCTTTGGGGACATCATCTAATTTTGAAGCAGCTTTAAAAGGAGTGCACATTTGCAGCAAGCACTCCTTGAGTGAAAGTGCAAACTGGTGTTTAGAACACGATGGATTAAATCAGTGTTAGAAATGGCTTTCATTTAAATTCTATGTGCATGTGGAAAGTTAAATTCTATGTGCATGTGGAAAGGGAGGGACAACAAATTCCAATCGCTGCTCTTTTGTTCTTTGAAGCCATTCTGCATCTAACCAGAAGGTGGAGAAAGGGAGACACAAAGGCAATCAAAGCCACTGTACTGCAAAGCCACTGTACTGAAAATCTTTTTTTTTTTTTTTTTTATTCTTATCTGGTGATGTGTCCTGTGGAGTTTTGTGCAGGAGTCCATTGGGTGTCTTATGATCAATGTCTTGCTCTGTCAATGTATGTTGAAACAAAGAATATGGTGTGCTTGAATTAGAGTATTTCTTCCTTCCCTTTCTGGTCTTGGAGTGGTCTGGCCATCAGAAAATCAGTCGTTTCTGTTGTTATTGCAAGTTTGTGCAATCAGATAATTATCGTCTTCCAAGAGGCAAGCAGTGGGAGGGCAGAGCAGTGATAGTGCAGGTGGCTAGTTGTTAGTTTGTCCATATTGAGTAGCCATATCCAAACAGGAGGAGCTGGAGAGTCGATTTCAAGATACCAGCAGTAAACTAATAATAAACTTGTGTAATAGCTTGATTTTGAACTATGTAGACTGAGTCACCCAAGAACTGGGCACTCTTGACTTTAATTCCTGTGTCTTAAACCAGAAAAGGAGCACTTGGCTTAAAATAGATATTAATATGCTTTGCTGTAGCTATAGGGTTTGTCTTGAACTTTGTAGATACAATATTCTCTTTTAAAGTTGTAAGAAGTCTCTGTGGCAAAGCTCAAATAAATGCTGGGATTTGCAGCAGTTCTTTTTTTTGGCCATGATGGCAGTCTATAGAAATCAGAGGCTAAAGTGCTTTTGCATTCCCTTGATAAACTTAATGTGGATACATTTGGTAAGAAGGATAGCAGGCAGCAGCACTGTGTGTCCAAGATACCTGCTTCGGGGAATTAGCAGTTGCACTAAAGGAAAATCCCTATCTCAAAGAAGTAGGAGCAATATCCTTCTTCATGGTAAGTGTGAGACAGCTCAGGATTCTTCTCTCCTTCGTTGTTTTTACCAGCATTCAGCCTGTGTGTGTGTTACGCTCTTCTTAAGTAAGCAGGTTAGAAAGCAGCATGGAAGAGAGAGGCGTAAGTGCTGTGAAGCACTGGGAAGAAGTGAATTTGAGATGCATTCTTTCCTGACTGAGGGGGAAGGTGTTCATGAAAACCTTCAGATAAATTTTTCTAAGAACTTAGCACTCGGTGGTCCTGTGGCTGTATTGCTGCTTGCTGCCAGAGATTTGCACGGCTCAAGGTCTTGCAATGTCATACAGGGGAAGAAGCTTGTGCTGGAGCAGGATGGTGCAGCGCAGCCCTGAGCAATAGATAGTGTTGCTGATGCAGCTATGCTGGGTTTGGGATTGTTACTCCAGTTGCAGATAAATTTCTGGCAAGTTTGGACCTGCCAGGGTACGTTTTTGCTGCTGGGCTGCCAAGCGAAGGGAGACACCCAGTTTGTTAGAAACAAGGTGCCTGATGACAAAGACCAGCTCACCTCTAGGTTTTGGCCCCAGATATACTTCCTCCTCCTGTGGGCATAGCTGCAGAGACAAGTTCCCAACTGGCAATCCATGCATGACAATAGTTCAGGGGTTTAATTTGCAATCTTTGTGTAGTTAGTGCTAAACTGTAAGAAATCGGTCATTAGAAACTAGTGTTCCCTTTGAGTATGAGCTGCCTTCACCACATGCTTCCAGAAGCTCTCCATGGCTGACACAGCTGTGTGGAAAGAGTTCACTGGTACAATCATGGTGGTAATGCACCTAAAGCAGAATTAGAATGTATTGTGTTTTTTTTTTTTCCTCACCTCTGCTGACTTTTCTTTTCTTGCAGTGAGATCAGTCGACTGGACCTGGGCCTAATTGTTGAAGTATGGAACAAAGGACTGATCTGGGACACCCTGGTTGGAACCGTGTGGATTGCTCTGAAGGCCATTCACCAATCTGATGAGGTTAAGCTGACACAGAAGCTTTATTTTGACAGCACCAATGTTGGTAGTTAACAAAATCTGTCTGGTGCAGCCCAGGACTGTGCTCCTCAGCAAAACTTCCACTTGCAAAGTCAGGAAGCCTGGATGAGAGGAGAAGGCTATTGGCATCACGTTGTTGTTTTTGTTTTTGAAGGAGGCTGCAAATAGTGAGACCAAAACTCAGATTACATAGGGGTCTTTGGTCTCATTTCACTCATGCAGACTTAAAAAACTGAGGCTTAACCTATTAAGGAACACATATAATTGACAAGTGTCTGAAGTCTTAAGCAATCAGCAGACTGATTGCTTAGTCTGATGCTCAAATTTTTATGAGTTCTTGCTAATGTCGGAGGTTGCCCTGATAACAGAAAAGCTGGCCGTTGAAGTTGGCCCAGATCATGACTACATCACCATCTTAAAACTTCTGGTTACCATGTTAGCAGGTGTATACTAGTGCTAATATGACTTGAAAATATGGGAAATGGGATGTGCCAGTATCTGTAACTGCCCTAACTACTGAATTTGGTGGTTCTTGCAGCTAAGCAAGACATGTTTGTTTTTTTATGTCAAATTTCGGGGCGTTTATTTAAAAGATTATTGAATTTGAGCAGAGGGAGAGAGATTATATTTTCCATACAAGCAAGAGAGTGGGGATGCCTAGCAGTGTGGCCATAAGGTCTAGCTGATGCTCAGCTCCTCTGGCTGTCCAGGCACTCCTTGGTGCCTGCCTTTGCAGTTCCACTGAGAAGGCAGTAGTTCTGCTATAAGGCTGTTTTCTGCTTGTCTTGGTAAAGGCCTTTGAGATTTGGAAGAAAAGCTGCCAGCATGTGCTGAATGGATGTAATTTGATGTTAAAATCGGGTACCAGGCTTTGATAACACTGTAAGGCTCTTCCTGGAGTCTTTCTTCTTCGCAAATGTGTGAGACTCACTGCATGAGGACCTGCCAGGCTTTAAACTTGTGGCTTGTGGTTCACAGGAAGGTCCTGGGGAGTGGTCTACGCTGGAGGCAGAAGTTGTGATGAAACATGATGAAATCTGTGGAACCAAAAACCCAACTCCTCATAAAATTTTGCTGGACACAAGATTTGAATTACCATTTGGTGAGTGCATTTCAGTAACTTGCCCACTGTGCTGACAGTGGAGAGAGAGTGTTTGGGAGCAACCCCAATTTTATAATCAAGTTGTGCGCATTCACAGTTCAGCCAAAATAGTTCAGTGCAGGTCAGATTGCTGGTGTTCATTTCTTGTTTGGCTTCTTTCTAACAAGATCAGAGTAAATAGGGAAGATTTGAAGGAGTCTAAGTGCTGGAATTTTTAGACTAGCAGCAGTTTAAGAAACTGTTAATACTATTTCAGGATTGTGCAGTCAGACATTTTGTTCCTGAGCAGGGAACATTCACTTCTTTGTATCTAGACAAATTTGGCTCTAGAAGAGGTCAAGTGCGTTGTTAGAGCTGTTCTGTCGTAGGTGCATTTAAAGCGTGTTAGAAGTGTGCAGTTCAGTTAGTGAAACATTAATGCTCAGTGCTCCTGAACATTGTCATTAGCAGAGTATATAAATAACTTGGTGTTATAAGAACTGCCTTTCTGGCAATTACTTGTGGTTGAAAAGGACAGAAAATGGAAGAGCAGCTGACTGGAGCAAACCTATCTAAAGTAAAATGGTGTGTGATTTATTTTTTTTTTTTAAATTTTATTTTACTTTAAAAGCAAAAAATAACCCTAAACAAATAAACAACCCCCAAAAGTAAAGCCACAATACATCCAAGGTTTACATAGCTTCTCTTTCTAGCTCTTTTCTGGCTCTTTGGACCAAGAACAGAGCTGATATTTTTAGGGCTTGGGGTATTTTTATTTTTCTGCATTGGGCACTGAAGTGTTTCAAAGTTGTCTGCCATTGCAAGGCTCATGTCTTCCCCTCTGCCTGTTGCTTGTTTTTTGCTGCCAAGCCCCTGGCCGTGTGAGCAATTTGTATCATGCTTGAAGCACTGGTGGAACATTTGTGCACCCAGTTGGCATTTGGCCAGCAACTGTCAGGATTGGCCATCTGTTGTGGAAAAAAGTTAGGTCATCTCTTAGTCTCGTACCCCCCTTCTGGGTGCAAGGGAGGATGCAGGCTTTGGCCCTGCAGCACTACAATCAATACAAATTGTATCTCGTGCTCTGAGTGTACTATTTTGAGTGCACAGGCTGCTGGATGGTGCAATTCAGGGTGAACACAGTGCTTTATAGATGTAATGGGCACTGCTCTTTAACTACAGTCCAGTGTGTGAAGGGGAAAAGGTATCTGATATCTCAGCTGTCTTGACAACTAGGCTGTCTAATGCTGGGCTGGAGCCATCCCTCTTCCTCATGAAAACGTCCTGGTGATTCACTGCTGCTGTCACCCTGTCAGTGGGAAGTTTATTACTGAAATTGCCCGTTACGTAAGAAGAACAGCACTCACTTGACTTCCTTGTGGGGTGAAGCATTGGCTCTTGGAGGCAAGTGTTTTAGGCTTCTGGAAGGCAGACAACACAGTACACCTAGATGAAGGCAAGGCTTGTAGGCACTGCCTTCTCACCTATGTTTGTTCTGACATAGTTGCTTATAAACTGTGTCTGCTTTAAAAGAAAATGAAGTTCTGATCTCTCCCCATGTATTCAGAGAGTGTCCAAAAGTGAAATTGCTTTCATCTGCAATTCATGTTTTGAACTACGTTGCATTTTGTGATTTTTTTTTTTTTCAAAAGTATAGGAAAACAGACTCCCTGCAAACCATTATGCGTTAAAAAATAAAAAATATTTCAGGTAGTAGTGTGTTTTCTCCCTACTACTATACTTAAAACACAGGACAGTTTTTTCTTGTTTGTTTTGGTGGTTTTAAACTACTGTTTTAAAACATGTGATGAAATTCTGAGAAGTAGGATTTCATGTAAAAAACTGAAAACATTAAGTAAATAAAATGCTTTTTGTGACTCTTCTCTTTCTAACAGAATTGATCATTTAAAGTACATCTATTACTTATTCCTTTGCTTACTACGCCAAATACTGAAATATCAGGAACTCCACACTGTTGTGTGGGAGGGCTTTCATTTCAGAATGTAAAGAGTTGTCTGCCTGCCCAGTGTTTCACAATGTCCAGGAAAACATGGGTGCATCAGTTAGCTCTTTCGGGGCTTCTGCTGCTCTTCACTGAAGAGTGCTGCAGTTTTTCTTGGATCTTCTCCATTTTCAGTCTGCCGTGGTGAGGTCAGAAGCAAGTTGAAAAGCGATAGGCACCAAGAGTGTGGAATATTCTCTGTAAGATAGCATCTACCCATATCACCTTCTCCAGTGGTGCTTCCCTTCACACCCTGTCTGAACATCTCCTGCCATCACCTCTAGGATAGAGAAGGACCCTGCAAGATGGAACAGGCTCTGTCTGTCTGTCCTTGCAGTACTGTGAGAGTTGGAGTGATGCATGGAGGTAGGACAGCACTGCCACTGCATCTCTCCTGATGGATTTTCAGGCCAGTTTTCCTTTGAGTAGAGGGTGGCAGTATGGACTCTTAGCGCCCCCCATGTTAAGAATGTGGTGTTGTGTGAGTTGGGAACTGCTGCTTTAAGCCAACACAGAGAACTAAATGGATCACGGGTGGATTTGCTGTGGAGGTTCTCAAGTCAGCAGCTCTGTTGCTGTACAGGTAACGTTATAATGACAGCATGTTTGCAGTGACACTTGGGAACATTGTGTATCATGTCTTGTTTCCCAGGTGAAGATCTGGCTATTGTACATACATTAGAACTGTATGTGTGCACACGTATAGCTTGTGCTGCTTTCCAAGTCTGGTAAAATACAGCTGTCTGGGATAGCAGCTTTAACAAAATAGCGTGTGCTTCTGTTTTGCTGTGCTTTTGTGCTTCTTCTGTCACTTCTGGCTGCTCTGTTTCCTTTAGGCTAGATGATACACATGGATGCAGTATCCCAGGTTACGCAGTCTTTGTATTTTAAATATTTCATTGTGTTTAGGTGGAGCTTGAGAAGTTTTTAAACGGTTATAAGAGAGAATAAATGACTTTGAAAACCAGAAAAGCTGAAGCCCTTGGTGTAAAACATGATTGTATATGCAAAGAGATTTAGAAACTGGTTTGTTGTTTGCACTATATTTATCCCAGATTAGTTTGCTGCTTCTGCTTCCACCTGATGTGTTCAGGATTCTTCCTCCCTAGTATGCCTTCTCCTGGTACTCTGGAGACTGGCAACAGCTAAAGCTGAAATACATGCAGAAAGTGCTGATGCTGCTAGTGGTAGTTCATGATGAAAGCAACTTAGAGGGTGGTGTTTTATTTGTTTTTCCTATTTCATACAAAGTTGGTTTTAGTGTTTATCAGACTTGGAGTATTTTCTAACAGAGGCTGGTAAGAGTTGTCTCTGATCCTGGGGATAGAAAGTAACCTTTCCTGAGGTTATCCAGGAGTTAAACTTTGTTAGTGCCCAGATTTCTAATGGGACAAAAAACCTCTATGATGGCTTTGATCTATCCTTTATGTGTCCCATTGCATGTTCCAGAGGCAGCTCTTGTGCTGTGTTCAGTAGTGTTGTTAGTGTGATGTTTATGGGGTATGGGGGCCAGAGCAGATCTGTGGGCCCTTCTGCAGTGAGCATCTGCGTGTGATGGACTGTGGTGCTGGGGACCAGACTATCATCTAGTGTTCTCTGCCAGCCCTATGTTCTTGAATGTTCAATCTCACAGAAACAGAATGACTGAAAAATCCTCTTCTATGGAAGTGCAGCAAAGCGTGAGCATTTGAAATGTGAAGTGTTAGTGAGAGTTGGTATTAACCCCTAGGGTGCAAAGCATTTTTATGGTTGGTAGTCTTTTAAAAATGGCAATAAACTGCCTTCTTGATGGGAGGAAGTGGTTGTTAGTGAAGACAGGCTGGAGGAGCTTTCTCCATTGATCCTATCTATTTCTTCTCAGGAACAACACAAACATATCAAGGAAAGGAGACAGTTTTTCTTCTTGGTTGGTTTAGAAAATTTGCTGGTAGGGAGAAGACAGTCGTGCTATTGTTGTCTTGATGTAGTGAGTGCGTGCTGGCACAGATGTTCCAAGATGCTGCTTTTCAAGTGTAAAATTGTGCTGTTTAAAAGCAATTTTACTCTCTCTTGCCTTTTTTAGAAGTACAGTGGCTATGTGCAGGTCCCTCACAGGGTGGAATACTCAAAAATGCTTTTGGCTTCCAAACTATAGCAGTTTGTATCTGTGCCAGGCTGTTTTTAATAGATAATTGGAGTGAAAATGCTTTTAGTGTTCTCCCCACTCCCAGGCTGGGAGCATGCTGATCCACATCCAGCCATCAGGTGGAGTAAATGTGCTTTCTTCTTTTATTTATGTAAAGTTTGCAAGACAAGAAATGCTCAGCTCTGCAAAGTTATTTCAGTAAGAACTTGTGAAGATTCCCATAGCTCTGGAAAGGGAAGAAATTGGAGCTGGGAAGAGAGGAAGACAGGTGAAGGCTTGTAGAAATGTGGGGGGAGGGGAGTTATCTGTCTTATTTCCAGCACTTGTTCTTAGTTGTGTGTATTTGGGGTATGCCCCAGCCAAAGACTTGCTATCCAGGAAAAACCCAGGTGGCACAAGGTGATGTGCAAGATGTAGAGCAAGGACCACCAAGCCTGATGTGAAGAAAAGCTTTAGGGCTGAAGGTCCTGGCTATTGACAAGCTAGAGATCTCTAAGTGGGAATACTGTCACGTTTGGATTCCTGAGGGGGTCTAACTGTGAGTGATGTAGTCTGGATAGATGCAGCAAATTGTCCTCTAGATCAGACTGAGGAAGGAATTAGTCTCCATATTGCAGTGTCCCCGCTTCTGTGGTGGTGCAGTGTATCCAGCTGTTAGGTCCCTGAGCAGTGTCACCTGTGACCCCCACCCACATCCCCTGCTTGTGGGCCCAGGAGTCGCGTTTCAGCTCAGCTCTGAGCCTTCACTCTTGAGTAATGCTGTGGAAGTTACTGATCCCCCACCTCAGCCACAGCCATGTCTGTACCTGCTCATGGACCCCATAGGTGCAGGTCCAGATGTGGACTGACTTCCAGACTTGACCTCACACCTGCCTTGTCACTGTGGACCTGCCTGCTGATCTGGGCTCCTGGTTGAACCTGGCTGTGATCTCTGGGCTTGCTCTGCTCCCCTTGCTCAGGCACTGTAGGATGGGGCCCTGGCTGGCAAGTCGGCTGCCCTGATAGCCATGACATCTCCCTTCCCTTCCCTCCCTTTGGGAGCAATCAGACCTCAGTGCTTCCTGACACCATGAGCTCAGAGAAGGGAGTTTCAGCTTAAAGCTAAAGATAATGGCAGTAGGAGCAAGGGCAGTAAAGCCTGCAACCTTTCCATGCTAGTATCAAATTAAGAAGCCCCAAAAGCTAATGATCTGATCTTCTCATCTCATCTCCTGTCTGTTCTTGTTCAGCAGTTTTGTTTCACTGACATATGGCCTTGCTCCTCTTGTTTACCAAGCATGATGTCAGCAGAGTCCTGAGCAGGCATCAGGTGGCCTCTGTTTGGACTAGTTCAGCTTCTTATCTTGTAAGCAAAAGATAATGTAGCAGAGTAACTTGGTCTTGTAATCAAAACTGAGCGGTGGTGTAGGAGCTGGCCAGTTGATGTGGCCTTGCAAGCAGTCAGGCTGTGATCTCTGCACTAGAGATTTCCATTCTCTGCGCTCCAAAAAACCAGCTTCAACAAAACAGCTGAGGCGAGACACAAATAGATGGTGAAACAAAAAAATAGTTATAAAATGCTTCCTTAGAAAATGAAGAATTCTGTCTCATTGGGTATTGATTCTTCTGAGCAGGTAACTTGACTCAAGTTCATAGGCCAGTGGCTTAATGTTTAAAGTTTGCTGTGCAGTAGCTGTACTGCCGTTTGTATTAATGACAAGAGTTTCTCTAAGATTAAGAAGATGTCCTTAAAGTAGCCGTTATCTAAGACAGTAGCAGATTTTTATCTCTGACTTACGTAAGAAGCTGTTTCAATAGAACAACAGCAATCCTGCACTAAAAATCTGATAGCTCCATTTTTTAAATGGGCATCTTGGGTACAAGACAGGAAAAACAAATCCAAGAGGCACATGGTGCTCCTTAATGCCCGGGCATGCTGCTGAACTGTGGTCTATGGGAAAACATTGAAGCCTCCCCTGAGACAATTGCAGTTCCTGAAATGTTGATGGTAATCCATTGCTTCATCCCTCCTAGATCTCTTTGATCTTGATTTCAGGCTCTGCAGTTGAGTTGTTTTGACACTGACACTGACCTGAGGACCTTTAGTCCTCAACTCATGAGTCTTTCTTCATCTTTTATAGGCGTGATGGCTTTCAAAGACAAAATTCCATAGGCCTTGCTTTAATCTTTGAGTTGCTTCTGGTCTTTGTTGGAGTTTGTCCTCCTAAATCTCATCAGGTTGTGTGCTGATAGCCCTTCAGTTAATTGATATCCTCTTTCTAGATCAATTCTATCCAGATTTCCTTTGAACGCTGTTGCTAATTTGTGCGGAGCTCATCTAATAAATCTGTGCAGCTGAGATCCACAGCCTTGATGATCAAAAGCATGTATGTTTTTCTACAATTCCTGTAATTGTGGAAGACTCTCTCATGTTTCTCTTACCTTGTTTTCTAATAGCATGTAACAACAAAGCAATGTACTGTACATCAGAGCAACTGGCTCTGTGTGTTATGGTTAAAAAAAATTGCTTTGCTGGTCTCCCTTCAAGGTTGTCTTTCTTCTACTTAATGCAGGGTTTCTATGGTCAGGTACTAAGTTTTCAGTTCCCTAAAACTTTCTCAAGTGGGGCCTGTTTTATCCCTGTTGTCTGGATGAGAACAGTTACATAAGAATACAGCAGTGTTTCTGTGTAGACATCTGTTTGTAACCCAAGGAAATACCACTTCTGAAACTCTATATTCCACTAGATCTGTCATGTTCCTTGTTCTTATTGAAAACAGCTTCTGTTCTACACTGGCCACTGTTATCTTGAGATGTTTTGGGGTGACTGGCTTCAGAAGATGATGGTTTGTGTGGCTGAGAGACAACACACAGAGGACAGTTAACCCCTTTAAGTATGATCCTTTCTGAAAGCGCTGTAGGTCCCAATGGAATGCTCATCTGCCAATAGATCTTGTTCTCGTTTCTCTCAGGAATGAAAATGGATGTAACTTCTAGAACCACCTTTTCATCAGGAGACCATCCCAGCCTACATCTCCTATTCTTGCCAACACATAGCTTAGCAAATCATTGGGGTACAGCTCATTGCAGGGAAACAAACTTGTTAGGTGTAAACATGTTGGCTCCTAGTGAGGCACCTCAGAGTGTAAAGGGTTACAAGAGATGGGAAAACTAACTGAACTGGTATTATACTCAGCCTTGTTTGTCAGTGTTTGGGATGGTGAGACTTGCAGGGTTGGTGGTGCCTAGTAGGAGCAGTCTTTCTGCTTCCTTCCTGTGTGAGCTCTGATGTTTCTGCATTGGTGCAGTTTCAGGTCATGAATAGCCAAATTTCAGAAGCCATTACCCCTTTCTGGAGGGAAAACCAACCAACAACCCTAGAGTCAGGGAGATGTTGAGTGGCTTAAAAAAACCAACCAAAACACCCGAACAACATTTTTTTTCCCCTCTCTTTCCAGTGATTTTACAGCCCCTCATCCCTAAATTAGCTAATTCTTCTGGGTTTGGAACCTAGTTGATGCTTTTTCTTTCAGTGGGTGCTGTGCACCTCTTGCTCTATTCTTTAAGGATAATTTGTACCTCACTTGCCTTGACTTAAGCTTTCCACAGTGGTTCATCCGCACCTCCAAGGGTGCACTTTGAGAGATGAAATTTTGAGTGGCAGAAGTCTGTGCTCCCTTCAAACCATTAGGACACTATATTACTTCAAAGTGTGAAATAGAAAATAGTTACCAAAATAAAGGTGATAATGCTTGCTACTTGCTGTCAGTCATCAACTTGGTAAATCTTCCAGAAGGTAAAAGGGTTGTTGTGATTCATTTCACAATGAAGTTGCAGTGTGGTGTAAAAATAGGAGCGTGCTTTCATGTGAATATGACTGCTTATAACACTGTTCATTACCTCAAAAGATTTGCCTTATTGCCTGCAAAGGAAAACAAGAGGCTATTTCTTTTTTTGGTACTTAATTTGTGTCGCACTGAGTACGTAAGAAAAGATGTGGTATTCAAAAGGAGCCCTACCTTTTTGAGGTTATAAAAGCCTCCAGAACAGGCTCTTGATCTTGCTATGTGTTATCAAGCAAGTGTATTAATATCATTGTGAAATGGCTCTTCATAAAACTAATACTTGAATTAAATCTGAACCAGCCTGTCTTACTCTTTCCTACCTTTGTGCGGTGTGCATTTTGGTTAATCAGCTTTAAACAAGAACGCAATGTAAGCCCTTGAACTGTGCTACTATTTACAATGTTTATTTTCTATCTGAGTGCTAATATAAGACAGTCCTATTACTTCAAAATTAAGTGTGGGGTTTTTTTGGTGGTGTGATCTCGGAATACCCTCCTTGTTTTAATGGTACTGGTGATAAACGCATATTTGTGTGGCTAATAAGATGATGTGAATTATTCTTTTGCCATAGATATCCCTGAAGAAGAGGCCAGATACTGGACCAGAAAATTAGAACAAATAAATTCACTGGGAGATGATGAGGTAAATGTTTAAACTGAAAGGTGAATGTAGCCCTGAATGACTTGCAACTTTTATTCTTTCTACTGGACCCCTGTGATTAAGACAACTACTATTATGTTCATCATTTACAAGTCTTCCATGAACTGTTTCCTCAAGTGTGCTGTTAGTGTTAAGGAGAGGAACATACTGGAAGTGCTTGAATAGTGAGAACTGTTTTGTTGATGTGCATGCCCTCAGAGGGAAAGGTAATACCATGCTTTACCTCACAAGAAAGTGAAACCATTTTTGACAAGCTGTAGTAGGTTCTCTTAATTTGTAAAATTAAGTCAAAAAGGACATATTTTGCAGTTAGCTGCTTCTGGGAAGAAGACAAAGCAAGATACTGAATCTTTCTTGGAACTGAGGGTTGTGGGAACTGCAAGCTTTTGTCCTAATCTAGTTGTTAATGGCTCAGTTTATATGAATTTTTTTTTATAATACCTGCTAGCGATGGCTTTGGTTTCCTGTTTCTTCTAGTGTGTACTTGGCTAAACAGCTATAAACTAAAAGTTACAATTTTTATTATTTTTTTTTTTTCAAGCGAGACTGTTACATGATTAAAATGTTTCTTTAGTGTTCATACTGTTTGGAAAATAAGATGTGACATATTAGTACCTGTGCCAGAAGTTTAGCATTTTAAAAGAAAACAAAACACCTCATGGGTCGATGCCAATATCATTGAGTAGGAAAATGGTGCTTGCTATAAAACTCTTAATAGGTCTCTTTCGCAAGTGAGATAACTTAAAAAATGTTCTGCCAGTGACTCTAAGAGGTTTTTGTTCTGGGATCCTTCATCTCTACCCCTTACGTGAATCACTTGGTTTACTGTGTAAATGGAGAAAAATAGGATGGGTGTTCTTTTTGACTCAGGATGCACCAACATTGGTGTGTATAAAAACAGAACTGCTTGAGGACAACCTCTCCTGCCTTCCTAGAAGTTTGAGAACCTCTTGGAGTTGAATGACAAGCTCAATCTGTGCTTTGGCCTGTGGGTGACACTGCCTTGGTGCCTCCCTGTTCCTGTGGACTGTAGCTGCAGTCGGTGCCAGGTACTTCGGTGAAGTGTAGGTGCCCTCTAGTGCTCCACTGAACTAGTGCTTGCTGAAAGGTGTCCTCAGCTTTGTGAGACAGCCCTTGCTCTGAAGTGCCACCCATCTGCATGCAAAGTGCACGCTTTTATCAAATACTAGTAACAAAATCACATCTCTCTGTGACCTAAAAATCTAAAATTTATTATGGGTGTTCCCTGTCGCCAGTGAGAAAATGAAAAAAATGTAAGAACACCTGTGCGGGTCCTGACGTAAGGTTCATCTTGTCCCACATCTGACAGCGACCCCGAGTGGGGATGATATCTTCCTTACATATTCCCCTAATTCGTAGCGACTTCTAGCTCAGGGACTTCTAGAACCAGAGGCAGTATCTTTGTGTATAACAACACTTGATGGATTTTTCTTCTTAGATGTCAGTTGCCTTTTGAACACAGCCAGGTCAGTTATGTTGTAGCAAAGGAGTTCAGCACCTTAATTGTGCATTGCCTGAAGAAATACCTTATTTGCTCTAAGCAAACAAACCTGATGTTGTGAAACCAAATGGGGGCAGGTTTATTTTGAGAAATTGAATTCATCCACTCCGTGCCGCTCACCTTTACAGAGCTGGCTGCCTTACATGGCTTTTGGGCTGCGGAGTCCTAGCCTGCACGGTATTAAGCACATGGCAGCTTCATGCCTTTGTCTTCGTTTCTGTGCGTTCAGTTTATCTATCTCTGTTTGACACAATAAATGAATAAACTAACATTCCACAACAGTATTCAAGAAACAGGTTAATTTGGAGTCCAAATGGTGTCATGAAAATGCTTTCCAGACTCTATTCCTAAAGTATTTAGTTTTCTTGTTGGGACTGCTGATAACCATTGGGCTGATGCCTTAAAATGAACAAACTATTGCCATTTTTGTATCTCTGAGTGTAATCATTCAGAAGCCATTGCTCATTAACTGACTTCCTTTCACCACGTTGTCAACCAGGCAGTGCTGTGAGATCCAGCAGTTCTTGTTTTCACAGTCCCGATCAACTCAGTGGCTTGGCAGTTTGCTGATGATGAGGCTAACCACCTTTCAGGATCACTTGTGCATTTTAAATAGCGCAGATGAGAAGATCGCTACAGCGGAAGTCTGCAGGCTGTCACCTTCCTTGTAATGAACTGGTCATTAATCCTTACCAAGCCCAAAGAGAGACTGTCTGGTAACCCTGCTTTGCACAGATTGCAGCACCAGGTTGATAAAGTTGCCACTTTCTTTGTTGTCAGACCTTTTTTATTCAGCAAACGCTGTTCTCATTGTTTTGCTCATTTGTCCTAATTTTCTCATATTTCTGTGTAATAGGAGGCAGAGGAGAATAACAAAATAATACCACGAGCATTCCCTTAGGGAATGCTTTGATGCTGTAACAAATAGCTTTGTAAAAAGTCAGAGCTGGCTAATTGAAATATCTCTATTTTCTCTAATTTAGCATTAAATGAGATGAAAAATTCTTCACTTAGGGTGTAAAGTAGATCACAGGAGACTGTTTAAGTGTTGGCTGGGCAAACATTGTGTTCCTGTCCTGCCGGGCACACTAATTAACTTACCACTTCAGTCACCTACTGCAGCATTGCTGTGAGTCCACATGAGTTTGGGACTGTTGAAGCTGTGCTTGAGAGTCTGAATATAAATGGGCTTATACTTAGTTCTGAGCTTCCTGTCACAGCGACATTGTGGCAGAGAATCAGATCTTTTCTCTAAGTTGAGATCTCACAGTTGAGAATGGAGCCTGTGCTTGTGGTAAAGCAGACTTCACCTGAACCAGACGTTCACCTTTTGACACCTGGTTTTGGCATGAAAAAAGGAGGAGACTTCTGGGAATGTTTTTGAATATGGGTATAAAGGAGACTACTTAATGCTTTGATACTACCGGGGAGGTTTTCTCTTATGTGCAGCATGCTGTACTCTTAAAGCTGTTTCATAAAGTTACTGTTTGCTTTCTTATTGGTCTGTGTTCCTTTTTTTTCCCCTCCTCCTTTAGTATTCCTTTCACGAGGAAGTCCAGAAGAAACCATTGCCCAGTGCTGCCTCCCAGTGTTGTAAGTTAGACTTTATTTCTTCTCATTATTTTTTCCTCTTTCAGTGTACTTTATTTCCTTCTCTGGTTAGTTACCAAACAATGGTTAATCTGAACAATCTTTTCTTGTTAGAAGTACTAAAATATCTGTGAGGTCAATAACCTTTGTCAGTTATGAGAAACTATGCCCCTCAAAATGTTGGTCTAAAGCTTGTGATGCTAAAAGGTGAAATCAGGCATTAAGTCTGTAACCTGTTTGTGTCCTCATGTGCAGTAAGGACACCAAATGCGTTCAGAGTCACCTGGATTGTTCAGACCCTTGCAATATCGATGCAAAGATGGAAATGCTGAGTTTTTCATACAACTATGTTAGGTTATGTTCTCTTTAAACATCATGTATTGAATTTTATTTTTATGACTTGTAATGAAATTTGAAGATGAGGAGAATAAATGGAGACAGGTACTGCTGGTAGCCTTTTAAAATACACCAGAGGTTTGTGTAGTTGATGCCTAATTTCTTTGATATTACTTTTCAATGCTGTGTTGATGGATGAAAAACATTTTTACTAATTTCTGCTTATCTCATCTTGCATTTTTTTTTATGCTTCTGAAAACATGGATGGAAAAATAACCTAGCTGTATCTGATGGTCTGCAAAATTAGATTTCTGAAACACTGCTTTTAATGTACAATAGAAGAAAGCTCAGTGATGTCTCTTATGAATGTCTTATCTACTTTTGGCAACAACATTAATAAAATTCAAGTCTTATAATTTAAGCAAATCTTTTATCCTCTACTTCAAATCCTCTAAGATGTGCATATTACACTTTGCAGGCTGTTTATCCATTAGGCTGATTACAGGATCTCTACAAAACTGTTAACATTAGGAAATGTTAATTACTGTTTACCTATTTTGAGTAGATTTAATTTATCTATATACTGCTATTATGTTATCTTAAAACTATCTTCAGCAAAACATGGATGTTAACCAATTGCCTAGGAAATCTGAATGTGTTATGTAGTTGGAACCTGTACAAAGCTTTATGGAAGTATTCCATTGTGGTACTCTAGGTAATACCAAATGTCATGTATGTAAAGAATAAAGTGCTTTTTTCTGTTGTTTGTTTTTAAATAGTCAGAAGGATACAGTTGATTTGTAAAACCAACAAATAAGAAATGTTGTTGGAGAAAGGAGTATTTGACGAAATCATACTAGCATAGTATGCAGAACCCCTAATATCAAAAGATCAAAGAAAAACAGTCTGATATGAATTGTCACAAAAAATATGTGTTACTTGCTGAAATGACTCTCCTGGCTATGTGCCCTGGACTTTGCTTTTGTTCAAGAGAGGCTGGCTTGATTGACTCTTAGAAGTATTTTGGGTTTATGAGTAAATTAGGAGGAAGTGCTTCAGTGTGGGGAAAGTAGTTGCACCTGTTCCCACAGCATGGTGCTTTTGCACCCTCAGGCTCTTCTAGCCGGTTTCTTCCTTGGAGGACCAGCTCAGCGCTTGCAAATGGACATAGTAAAGAGTAGAACTGCAGCTGCCCTTTTTGTGTTGCCTGTTTCACAGCCTGCATCATGCTAGAAAGTGACCTTTTACAATAATTAATTGAGGGCCCCTGGTTTGAACAGTTAATATCGTGTAAGAATTAATTTAATCATTCATGGGATTAAAACACTCATTAGAATTGATGTTAAATATTTCATAGCAGTGTGTGATTAATGTATTTAAGAATTTTCTAGTAATTCAATAAAGCTTGTGGCACTGCGTGTACTTTTGCTTATCTACTGCCTGCAAGTATCCAACATCTATGAATATCTAATTATTTACATGGACAAATATAAAATAGACATTTAATTTAAAACTACTTTTGAAAAATTAACTCTGCCTGCGTCAGTCTGTGCATAAGAATTGTAAGCTTGCCTGAATGTAATTTAGTCCTTCAGAACTCAAGAATTCAGCCCAGAAGACGCATTGATTGTGTCTCTATTGAAAGCTGGACGTGACCTTTGCATATGACGCAGGACCCAAGCCCCTTTTACGTAGGAGCAGGGTGGGTGTCCTTCTCTAACCTAAAACATGTTGAGTACGGAGTGTTCTTACTTATCATGTGGGTAAATAATTGATAGATATATTTTTAGATATAATAAAAATATCCTTGAGAACATTTGTAAGACTCATCCAATTTTCCATCACGATGTGGTAGATGAGACGTGATCGCTGCTGGGAGCAGGACACAATCAGCTGGATAATAGATTAGGCAAAAAAACCTGAGCAGCAGTAGATTTTGCCCCATGGATCTATCTTCCCAAATCTTAAAAAGTACAAAATTATCTTAAAACCTGGTGCAGCAAACCACACCATATAGCTTGCCTTTCAAGAAATAACAGTGTAACTGCACATGCCACTAGTGTCCAACTTAGACCTCTTGCAGCTCTCAGAGGACTCTTCTGCCTTCTTTGTTCTAGCTAGAGAAAATCCTACTCCAGCAGGCAGGGTCTGGTTCATTAAATGGGGAAATACATGTCCTTACATCTTAAAATTAGATTATGTTTCTGCACTGTTCTGCTTTTGTGTTTTCCATACATGTCTGTTTCCTTTCCCCAGACAACATTTTCTCATGTTGATTTCCCCATCTCCTCCACTATGGAGCAGGGTGTGAGAGAAGAAAGCAGGGTTGTGTCTGAAAGCCAACATCTGATCTGTGAGGGTGGGTTTTCATCTCTGGTCATGTGTGGGCTGCTGCCTTGGCATGATGCCATGGGAAATCTCAGTCCAGATGAGGTGCTCTAATTATTTCAGAGATTACAGAGCTTTCAGGCCCACTTTCACAGTCTCAAATGTTGCTTTGTTCTTAAGAGTCTGACACAGGATTTCTGAGGAAGTGTGGGATTCAGGCTTCCTCCCTATTCTTAAACAAAGCTGGTGGATCACTTCCTGTACATGAAGTTTTTGCTAAGCCCTACTGATTCTGACACTTCTTGTCTCTCCCTTCATCATAGAATCATAGAATGGTTTAGGGTTGGATCAGCAAGTTCCAAGCCCCATGGCACGGGCAGGTAGAGCTCCCACTAGAGCAGGTTGCTCAAAGCCCCATCCAGCCTGGCCTTGAACACCTCCAGGATGGGGCATCCACAACTTCTCTGGGCAACCTGTTCCAGTGCATCACCGCCCTCACTGTAAAGAATTTCCTTCTAGTATCTAATCTAAATCTCCCCTCTTCCAATTTAAAACTGCTGCCTCTTGTCCTTTCACTATACTTCCTGGCAAAGAGTCCCTCCCCAGCTCTCCTGTAGGCTCCCTTCAGGTATCAAAAGGCTGCTATAAGGTCTCGCCGGAGCCTTCTCTTCTCCAGGCTGAACAACCCCAGCTCTCTCAGCCTGTCCTCATAGGGGAGGTGCTCCATTCCTCTGATCATCTTGATGGCCCTCCTCTGCTCCCGTTCCAACAGGTCCATGTCCTTCCTGTGTTGAGGACTCCAAAGCTGGACACAGTACTCCAGGTGGGGTCTCATGAGTGCAGAGGAGAGGGGCAGAATCACATCCCTCCACCTGCTGGCCGTGCTTCTCTTGATGCAGCCTGGGATGTGTTTGGCTTTCTGGGCTGCCAGTGTGCACTGCCAGCTCGTGTTGAGCTTCTCATCCACCAACACCCCCAAGTCCTTCTCCTCAGGGCTGCTTTCTAGCCATTCTCCACCCAACCTGTATTTGTGCCTGGGATTGCCACGTCCCAGGTGCAGGACCCTGCACTCGGCTTGGTTAAACTTCATGCGATTTGCACGAGCCCACCTCTCCAGCCTGTCCGGGTCCCTCTGGATGGCATCCCTTCCCTCCAGCGTGTCGACCGCACCACCGAGTTTGGTGTCATCAGAAAACTTGCCGAGGGTGCACTCTATCCTACTGTCCATGTCTCCAACAAAGATGTTGAACAGGCATTTCACACGTAGCCATTTCATTTTTACCTCCTGACTTCTGTGCTTCCTGCCCCAGAAAGATCACATGCTTCTAATTGATTTGACTTTCAGTGATCCCAAGCAATAAGCAAAGCACTATAGTGCCCATGGGTTCAGTTTTGTTTGCATTTCTATTAAATGTAATCATAATTCTTAATTTCCTGATACTTCATTGTTGGATAACTGCAGCATCCTCATATTGGCTTTTACCCACAATCTGAAATTGAATGTAAATTAAAAAGAAAGTAAGCTTTTATTGTCTGGAAATTCACTTTAAATGAAGTAGATTGAAAAAACTGTTATTTGATTACTTTGGCATTCATTGAGTCAATGAACTCTAAGTTATTTATTGTGGTAGGTATGGATTTATTTTCCTTGTATACTCGAGATCATTTCTGGCAACATAAAAGTCCATTATAATCCATAAGTGAGTCACTCTGTCAGTATTTTAGATGCCGTTCTGACTTGGAGCAGACAATGTGCAAACAGGAATAAGAAAGATATTCTTTGTCTTTGTGGAAAAAAAAGTGGCTGCCCTGTATCTTTTGTCAGGGAGTTTACAAATCTGGAAGAGAGCAGGTTTGTTCAGTATGATTCTCAGAAAAGATAACCTAAGCACCACTGAATCAACCAGTTTTGTCTGTCTTCTAATCTTTGATAATGTTTCTGAGAGTGCTTTATCCTCCCTTCTCTGCATATATTTTTTTTTTCTTCCACTTCCTTGATGGTGTTGCTCTTTTCACAGTAAGACCCTGATAGACCACAGCGCTCCATAGTTCTGTCTTTCATGTCTTTTGCTCTGTAAAATCCGTCTATCGGGGCTGTGGTGTGGTTGGTGTTTTTTTGCTTTTGTTCTTTTTTTTTTTTATTGTGGGTTTTGCTATGTTTTTTTTTTTTTTTAGAAGAAGATAGGTTTGTTGCTTGGGTCTGGATTGTGAGTTGGTGCAATAAGGAAAGAAATAACTTTTCCAATACACTATTACACCATTAAAAAGAACCAAACCTAGTCTGTGCTTTGTCTGCCAGCAGATCAGAGAGAAAGGAACAAGATGACATCTCTTCCAGGAGAATAAGAAGGAACCCTACATGCTGTCTGGAGTCTGTGTGCATGTGCATGCAGGAAAAAAAATGCTACAACTTCATTGTAGATTCATAAGCAGCCTTTTAACTACTTAAAAGCTGGCAAAACATTTTATACACATTAAAGGAACAGATGTTATTCTATGGCAGATCAATTTGTTGTATTGACCCTTCTTTCCCACTAGTATTTGAAGAAATCTATTTCTGCAAAATGCATAAGGCAAAATTCTTTTAACATCTACAAATTCACTACTATTTCAAAAGTACCAAGTACTGACTTTGAGAGGCTTCTTTCCTGATGCCCATTAGTTCTCTTTTTAGGACCTCAAATTCCACTGGTGCATCAGGAAGGCTCGTGCCTTCTCTGATGCCAAGATGATGGTGCTTTCCATGGCACTGGTGAGGAGCTTTGTCTGCTAAAACACCAGGTGATGGTCTCAGCAAACCCTGGTAAACATCCACATGGATTTTGTGTTCTGGGTGCTGCACTGGGGATACCAGCATCTTTAAGCTGCCATTAACGTACTGTTGGGCTGGAGCTACCAAACCCCCGCTGCTAGGATTTCCACAGCACAGGTAGTACGGTCCTAGTAGAAGCAGTGGCAGTGAGTGCACAGATCTGGGCAGGCTCTGGGTCCAAGGCAGCTGGGCAAAGCTCTTGCTTAAAGAGTTTGGTTGGCACAAGATGCCTTGCAGCCTGTTTTCATGGAGTGAAGTGATGGCCATCCAAGGTTACATGTGCACTCGTTTGACCATGCCATCTTGGCTGCCGTCCACTAGTGTTCAACTGGGTGAACATGGCAGCAAATGCGCTGAAATGACATCCTATTAAGAGGTTTTGGGTTGTTTTTGGTTTTTTTCCCTCTTTGGTAACAATATATAAAAAAATGATCTGCTATACCAGGCTCTCAAGGCAAGGCAGCATCAAAATGTTTTAAGTGGGCTGCAACTTAATTATCTTAATTGTTTATAGAGATGTGTAATCTCTAATAGTGCCATGGCAGGCAGCATAGTTGGCCACGATTGCTGGGAGGCCATACTGCCCTCCTTGTTGTAGAGATCTGTGCTATATGTCTAGTTTCTTGCTGTTTTGTGTTTTTTTTTCTTTTTTTTTTTTTCTTCTGGTGACCAGCCTTCTTCTGCACTTGGAAACAGCAGAGTTCAGCACCTCCTACAGCACCTCTAGACCAGACCATTTTGGAAAGGGCAAGGAAGAGGTCAATGATTATTTTACCCTTCTCAAGGGCAGGTAGCACTAAAGATCCTGCTGCAGTCATTGAGAAGTTGTTCTCTAGTAAAAGTAAAACTACTGGCCACAGTGCAAGTGGTAAGCCTTTCAGCACTCCTCAAAAAACGTTCAGTGTAAGTGTAATTCAAAACAGGACACGTAAATGACTGTTTCTTTATTAAGCTAGGCAGAGGAAAAACTACTCTTGTCTGTACAAGTGAAACCATTGTATGAGCTATTCTGTGGTAGTTTGCTGATGGGCTGGGAAAGCAAGTTCCTTGGCCTCTCTGCTTCTGGGTGACTGGAAGCTCCTGTTCCTTTTTGTTTAGGATAAATCCTGTCTGAGAGACTTGTTTTCTTGTGGCTTTGCGGTACTTGCTGCCTGGGTTGGCTTAAGGCACGACAGGTCTACTCGAAGGAATGAAAATTCAAGGTTTTACTCTAAAACATCTGCCTGCATTTTTAGGATAAAATTACTACTTCATGACTGGCTATGCCAAACAAAAAGTACTTGGCAAATGGAAGTTAAAAGTAAAAATACTGGCTGTATCAGAATATTATACAGTAACAAAGTTTGACTTACTGCTGAACTCCAGAGGACAGCAGATCTGTGGTTTTGCTGCTGATCCTCTAAATGTAGTTTGTTAGTGTTTTCCTAGAGTATGTGCTGTGTTCTGAAAGGTGTTGACAAGGAAATAAAGCTTTGACTTTTAAATAAGCCCCAAACCTAAAGCTCTTCCTGAAATACTGAATGCTGCTAATAAGCAGTGGTCAAAAAAAGTAGATGCTCAGTTAATCACTCTAGGTTCCATAATTTGTTTAGTGCTCTTCATGAATGCTTTTTTTTTTTTTCTGGTGGGGATTTTTTTTAAGGACATTGAAACTTTAATATCATAGAAATAATAGAAAATTAATTTGATTTTTGTCACCACAGTCGAATATAATCTTTTTAAAAATTAGATTAAGGATTTTAAGCTGATAAAAAAATTATTGCTCAACTTTATACACAAGCCATGGTTATGTGTCCTTGAGCAATGAGGTTTGTACTGAAAGTCCAAGATTGAAAATCAGAAGAAAAGAAGGCAACAAATCTTTTATCACAGCTGCTGTAGGGCATTATATTCCTCTTTGCTCTTATGCATGTATGTAATGTTAGGTGATCCGATATAGTCCAAAATTGTATCTCATGAGGAGCGTATAAAACTTTTGTTGATTCTTGTGTTTACATCTTTTAGCCAAATAATCTGTGTGACTCGGTAGCCCAGAAATTTGTAAGATGAGACAGCTGTGTTAGGTATTAGTGCAGTGACAGAAATGTGACAGTTTTTCCATGGTAGATAAAATTCAGTCGCGCTCTGCCCGATTCCTTTTACTATGGTTATTAATGAGTTGGGCATGCTTGTAATAACTTAGTGGATATTCTCGAAGATTTTATGGTGATCCAAGCCCTGCTTAAATTCTCAGCTCTCAATCTGGTTTTGTTTAGCCGTAGTAAATGTGGCCAGAAGTGCCATTTCATTTAGTGAAATAAAACACTCCAAAATTTGAGCATAAACTGAATGCTAGACTAGAATAAACTGTGGTGAAAAACAGGGTGTAGTGAGAGCAAGGAGAGTACTCGTGTTGTACTCTAGTGCTTGTCCTTCTCTCTGTCAGCTCCTTCTGTCTCGCTTTCCTCCTGTGCTTTCTCATCTCCTTTAGAGCAGACGTCTTAGCCCTCATCTGTGGTGTTCCTGAACTGAACTGGAAGTGGTGATATTTGTTATGGCAACCTCTTGGTCATCTTGCTTACTGGAAACTTGTCTTTGTTCTAAAAAGCTATTAAATATTTGTTTTTTGTTAAAATACAATAGTGTTAGTTTTGGCAAGTACATTGAATGCTAGAAGAATGTACATTTTTTGGAATTTGAGATCTGTGTGCACTGTGTTGAGGGTCTTAGTCAGGGGGAAAAGAGATTTATTAAATCTAGAAGACACTACTGACCAGGTCATTCCCATCTCTGTTTGTATTCTATAAACAGGACTTTATCAGCACCAAATATAGTGTAATTTCCTGAGCTCAGTTTACTTTTATAAACCTGTTTAGATGCTCTCTGTCTTTGCTCAGCATGGGATATAACAGGAGGATTAAATAATTTATTAACATGACTGTAAGCAGTGGACAGCAGTAAACAGTGATGTTCTGATGGGGGATAGTAGGTACCAACCACTCTGAGAGACTTGTAAATAGAAATAAAACAAAATGGCACACGGGCAATCAAATTAGCCTGGATTAAAAACTTGGAATATTCAGCTTTTCTTTAGTGTCCCTGCTGGTCCAGGCTTGACAGTGTGAAGCAAGGAGGAGGAGTTCCTCCTTGAATAGTTGCATAATTGAGACACAGAACGAGCATATGTTATGTTCAGCTAACTGTGGGAACTTAGATGTGCTTTATAAAATGTGTTAACGACAAGAATGTTGTAGCTTCCAAGGCACCAGGCTGCTGGCATCACTTAGTCCTTAATTGGAGGTTTATATAAAACCTCATTTTTTGAGTACTAAAACTTATGAATACAAAATAATGTGATAACCAAGACACACACTGTTGGTATTTAAGAGCACAGAGAGTAACTAGTCTGATTTGTCTGTATCATCTATTCCAGTGTTAATATGTGGTGGTGTTGTATGTTTTTAGAATTGCAACTTTCCATTTTGTGTCTGTCTGGACTTCTTGGTGTCTTCAGTTCAAGTCTATACAGGCTTAAATTTGTTCCCAAAGGTGTTGTGGAAGGGTTTGTTACTTAACAAATTGAGGTTATGCATATTATTTTTATGAAGGAGAAAAACAACTTGAAAAGGCTAAAAAGAAATTCTGTTTTCATTAACCTTCAAAATATCAAGACTGTCAGCCCAGGTCTTCTGCGATTATGCTGAAGGACTGAGATATATACTGTTAGCTCCTGAATCTTAAATGAAGCAGCATATGTGTTGAATCTTTAATAAATTCATCTTTTATCCGAAATGTTAGACTCTGAAGCGAAGTGGGTGTTAGCAAAAACAAACAAAAGCGGAATGTTGAGATTCTGGTTGAAAAATCCCTTGCTCTCTGTTATTGCACCTCTTTCTGTTTGCTCCTGCAGCCTTGCCTTCCCAGTGAGTCTCCAGTTGTAGCCCACCCTGGTCAGCCAAGTCTCAGCTTCTCAGTGTGAGAAGAAACCTTGCAGGGTAAGGAGCTGGTGTCTGAAGGCAGCTGCTCTTCTCTCCACTCCACCCTGCTTGGCATTGACTGCTGTTTGTCTTGGAAATAGTGGTCTCTAAGCTTGGAAAGCTTGTGGGGTTTTCACACTGTTCGTAAGGAGATTGGTAGCAGTAGGGTAGATGGGTAGGCAGCTGGCTCAGGGGTATCACTGTCAGTTTGAGGACTCTTTTCTACAGGAGGTGGTAGTGTTTCTCCTCCGAGGACAGACCTTGTATCTCTGAAGCTTGTTTTTAGCATTGATGGTTTTCTCCTTGTTACAGTTTGAAACTGTGAGTAGTGTTGTGCCAACCATCGGACCTTTTGCTGTCAAGGAGACAAGGGCTAGGAAGAGTGAGATGATTTCAAGGGTCAGGCTTGCTATTTTCCCTTAAAGAACCATTCATTTCCTCTGTGCAGATTACAGTGGTTTGAGTTGAGGTTTGTGCAGAGGCTGTCAGTCTCGGAGTTTTATCTTTGGTAAAAGGTAAGCTGCATTGCCTCTGTAGTTTTTCTGATCTGTGTACTGGTTTTGGAAATTTATACTATCTTCTAATATCTCTTCCCCAATTTGGGGAAGTTTCAGGTGAATAAAGTCTTGGGCCTAAGTAGCAGGTAGTCCAAGTGCAATAACATTGTGCCACTGCAGAGTTTTTCTGGATCCTTAATCATAATCCAGGCTGCGAATGCCCAAATGTTGGTTTCTTTGCCTCTCGCTGTTTACCTCAGATAGGAACCTTTTGATGGAAGGAGGTGCTGCGGTTGCTATCACGTGTGTTAGTAGCTTGAGATTTTCAGCAGTAAGATGCACATAAGCTATTGTTTGACTTACACATTAATAGGAAATTGTCTTCTCTTTGACGTGAACTGTGTATTGCAGCAAATTAAAGCTCAGTGCCTGCTCAGTCTGTCAACTTATTGCATCTCTTTCCTCAGTCCTCTCCTCATGTCCCTTACTTCTGCTCCTGTTCTCCATGCCTCTTGTTTCCATACCCTTTCTTCTGGTTGTCTCCCCTTCTCATCTCTCTTTGGTGCGTCTGTTTTACTTCTGTTTGCTTTGCTGGCTTGGTGGCATGTTCCTCTTTCTCCTCATCTTTTCCTCCGAAAAGCACTCAGGCCTCTGCCAAAGCTGATTATTTGGCAATTTGTGAATTTTTGGTGGTGTAAAAAGCCTGAGACGACTGCCATGTAAACATTGGCTGGTGTATGCGTCTGGGTAATTCTTCATCTTGCAAGCACGACTGGCCCAGGTGCATTGTCCAAGTGGTGGCTTGTCACACTTGCTGCTGTGGACCCGAGAAGAAGCACTTGTCATGTCTCAGAGGGTAGTCTGTTGGTACTTCACTCTATGGATTTTATTTTTTCTCACTTGTTAAATTGTGTAAACAAGGAAAAAGTTTTTATCTGTTATTCCTGTAGGCAGGAGAGGAATAACCCTTTTATAGTCCACGGAAACTGCACGTATTCAGCATTGTACCAGTTTAATATGTGGTTCTTTCTAATTCAACCTGTTAAAAAATATAATTGAATTTTTTCCATGTGTGTACTTGGTCAGAGCTGCTTTGTTTAATGACCAGAGCAAGCAGACATGTTACTTTTTTTTTTTTTTCCTCTAACTACTCCTGTAGGAGTCATAAGAGAATGACCTACCTTTGGAGTCCTACTAGGTCATAGAAGTGCCACTGAAACTTGGGTTATGGCCATGCCTGTGCAAAGCACCAGAGGTGTGTGTGTGAGAGATTGGAGTCCAGGAACACTGGAGTACTGAGGAATATCTGAGGAACTGCATTGCTTTGTAAACCTCTTAGAGGTTTGAGAGGAAAGGAGACACCTGGTTGTAGCTCTGATGCACCGTTATTTCCCAGATAGGGAGAGAAGCTTAAATTCTGGCTTGCTTGGTTTATTTTCCCTTGGGGTAGTTCACATCTGTGACTATTTTTCTTTCTGCTGCCCACCTTTTCTTCTCCCATAGAAATACATGTAGCATATATGGATTGGGACTAAACCCTTGGGAAGCCAAGTTACTCAACAGGACCTTTCTTGCTTACTAGTCCGGTGGTGATATCTTGAGATATTTTCTTTCAGAACTGTTTTTTGCAATTTTAGGTAAAAGCAAGAACTAGTCCATTCTAATTTGTGAGTCTTGTTAATGAGGGCAGGGATTAGTTGAATCCCCTGAACTATCTCCCTTCTTTGAAATGTGTGTCTGGCTGGTAGCTAGAGATGAGGCTGGTAGCCTGGACAGAAAGCTCTCGCTCTCTGCCTGCACATGAAGGTTTTGTTTATTGCCTGCTGCACTTACACATCAACACTCCTATAAACTTCACTTTTTAAAGCATTTTTTACACACCATCTTCTAAAAATGCTGGTTCTGAAGCTTTTTTTTGGAGTTGTAAGTTGTGTTCATGCTTCCAAGGTTCTTTGAGGGTTGTATATGGTAGTTTGTTGCCTTCATCGTACTGAGTATGACCTTGGGGTGACAATATGGATATTGATAAGTGATAGCTTGGCTTTCTTACCAACTTGCCGTTTACCTTTAGCATGAGTTCGTCGTCACCTTTAATTTTAACATGGAGAGACTAACTTCCTGTTGTGGAATTAACTTGTGACTATTTGCATCCTTAGGATGCTGTGAGAGAGAGGGTTTTCTATCAGTGTGTGTATCTAGCTAACAAAATACTCTTCACTTGATGCTGATTTATGTGCACACAGAGTTTTTCATGCTATTATTACTGTTGTGGTGCTTTCACCACTGGGTTAACTGTGTTCTGAGAAGGGGGCAGGAGGGGGAACGTGAAACAGCTTGCACAGTTTAGCTGTGAATCTGATTCTTCTCTTAACTGGACTCTGGTTTCTGGGGCATTCTGTCTGTAACCTTCATAATGTGTGTACTGGGAAATACAGTGTTTAACTGCTCTTTCGAAGTAGTATGCTGATAAATATTTTGTCTACTTGTGTTAATAAATGCATGATTGCTTAATTATTCCTAGAGCTTGTAGTGATCTTAATCTTCAGAATGTCTTACAAACAAACTGGACAGTGAATAATAATCCTCCAAGTAGACTTAATGTTTTGATAATGAAAAAAACAACCTCTTACTTTTCAAGTTCGCAACCTATAAGGCATTTTAAATACATGAAAAGTGTGCTTGTGGTTTGTTTTTCTAAGCTTTCTTTTTCCATTCCTATTCTTTGCTGCCATTTGTGTTACATGCAGGCAACTGGAGTTATTTCGGATGGGGAGAGCAGCTGAGTACGTAACAGTTTGATTTCTTGCAAGTTTTCTGATCCTACAGTGATGCAGCATGCTCTAGTACAAGGAAAGTGGAAATATTCATGCATATAGAAAATCTGTACCATTGTATTTTCTCTTACTTTCATTGAATTTTCATATGTCCGTGGATGGCTGTCCATTCATTTTATTTTTCACTGTTTAGTTTTGTTTTGGACATGTTTTAAATGAGTTGCTTGTGGCTTTCACTGGAATTTGAGGATAAGAAGGAAGAGTTGGACTATTCTTTTCCCATAAAGATGATTCCGTTTTTCTGCTTGTACCCTTCTTTTGTGTTGGTCTTCATACCCATGTAACCCCAACTCAATGTTTGGAGTAACTGAAAACCACAAGGGAACCTGTAGTGGGAGTGATCACAGGTGTTCCAGATACTACATATAGGAGCAAATCTGAAAGCAGAAATGGCTGGTGGACAGTAGTGTGACAGAAGGTATTGTAGCATATTCAAGCTTAGCGAGATATTATCATGGCAAAAATGGTAGGGTTTTGCTTTAACTAGTGCTTAGCAACCTTGGAAAGGTAAAACTCAGATACGATGGCTGTCTGCGATAATGTAAAGCTCATGTCCACACCTGAAGACTGTTATATGAACCCTTGCAGAGGTCACACAGCCCGATGTTTTTGTTCATTTTTCAAGAAAATGTGAATCTTCGCTTTCTGGAAGTCTCACAAGTTCCAACAGGTAAGGCTTCTGCCTAAGCTACAGTGTGTAGCTTCTACTGCTTGTAGGACCTGCAAAGAGTGATCCATTGGTCTTAAAACCCATGTGTCTATTCCCTGTGTCAAAAAAAAGAGAGCAAGGGTGTTGCTGAGCGGGGTCATGCAAGAAAGGTGACTGTGACCACTACCAGCGGGGAGAAGACTCCGCCTGATGCTTTTCCATTTTTGACATAGCAGAATTTGGAGAGAACACTCTTACTGCAGCCAAGTAACTTAGGTCTCATGTCCAGCTAATGTTATACTGCGTTTCACAGATGGACCTGTTCTGCATTTTACAAGTCCTCCACCAGTGACTTCGCAGTTTCTCTGCCTCCCACAACATGTTTTGTCCTCCTTGTTCTGTTTTCATCAGACCATAAGTTCTCTAGGCATCAACAGTGCTAACCAACCTCTTCACACTGTTAGTGTTGTATGTCTCCATCGTTTGGGGCTATTCTCAGAGGTGTGGTAGGATAACTGAGAACTAACTAAACTTCTGTAGACTACTAAAACCAAGATTACTGTCCTAAATATCTTTATTTTATTCTCCAATTTTGTGTGTTTGGGAGGGAAATGAGGTGCTTAGGCATTGGCCAGTCAGAGATTTTGGAGGGTTGTGCAGAGGGTGTTTCTCCTGTTTATCTGGAGTGTTGGTGTGTGGTGTTTTTGTTTTAAAAGTTGCTTGTATTCGTGGAGCTCCCTTCCTCCCTCCCACCTTCCACTTCAAACTTCCTGTGCCGTCCTCTTTGAAATCATGTTAGTATCCTTACAGGCAGGCTTCAGCCTGTGCTGATGACATTTCCAAGTGATCTCTTTTAGCTTGACAACATAATGAAAATATACTTCTAATGGTAAGGCTACATCATCGGAGAAGGAAGCAGCAGAAACAACATGTTGGTAGCTGGAAGGCATTTTTCTGGTGGGAGTTTCTTGGAAGAGAAGTGCTGCAGCCCAGAGCTTTGCTAGTGGGGCAGAGGGAGATTTAGGAAAGGGACATCTTGTGCTGCTGACCTGGTTTCACTTTAGGAAAGGGAAAGATTTAAAGAAGTAGTGTAGATGTTCAAGGCAGTCTTTGCACTTCAGACTGCCAGGCCAGTTCTTGGCTGTTGAGTGTTTCAGCTGCAGAAAGTATTTTCAAGTGGGAACAACAAGGTTATGAAAGCTCTTAAACTGAAGACTGAATATTGGTAACTTGCTGTCTTAAAATTATGCAAATTTCTAATGTATTTTTAAGTGGTGAGGGCAATAGGATGACTAATGACTTGCAAAGCTGCACTTAAAAAGCTTTTCAAAACCTATGAGTTTTTAGCATGGAGAGCTCTAGAAAAGCCTCAAAAATATGCCCTCTTATCCTTCTGTGATCTTTCTTTTCCTTCTTGTTACTTCAGTAGTCCTCTTTAAACTACTATGCATTTTCATTACAAGACTTCAGAAGATGTACATGCTAATCAGAAGTGAATGGTGATTCAGTTAGAGGGTGGAGTGTTGGGTCTGAGATTTAAGGTAAGAAGTTGCTGACAGCTATCATGAAGAGCAATTTAAGTGGATGAAGGGTGGGGAAGATGAGTTGCAAAGGCCCTGGTGTGGAGCTGGCAGAGATCTCTTCTGGACTTGGACTGGAAGTCATTCCTTCAGTTAGTATGCTTCCTTCTCTTTTACCGTTATAAAAATAGATAAAAGCTGTGAAAGCTTGGTGGTTTATTTTGGAGAAGTAGTGGGGATTTTGGGATACAGAACCTTAAATGAACCACCTTCTTCCAAAGTGCCCAAGTTTGCTGCACTTGCTGCTTTTGTCCAAGTTTTTGCTCAAGTTTGTGGAGGATAGCTGGACCCCAGCTCCTGGTGGCTGATGAGACATCACTGCTAGAAAAGCAGGAGGCAGTTTCAACTGAATGCAGCCTTTTGAGAGGAGCTCCTGCTGTGTGTTGGGACCTTAAAACAACAAAAACACTTGTGAAAGTGCATTCATCCAGTCACCTGTAATAATTTTGCTGTTAGTTTTCCTTCCTGTCCTGAAGCTTGATGTAAAGAAAGTTGCCAGAGGTTAAATGTGACTTGTAGAGCTGGCATGACAGAACTGTGCAAAGTGGTTTTGAAGTCAGTGTATTAAAAACTAAATGTGTTCTGCCTTTCAGCGGTGGAATAATAAGTTCTGGAGGTGTAGGAATGGGGAGGAATAACAGGTTGGTTCATTTCAGAGAAGCGATCTCCGTTCTTGATTTTTCCCACTTTTTGTAAAATCCTACTGTGTGATGTGACTGTCCAATGGGTTTTCTTCTTATGCTGCCTATATGCATGAATATTCAATATTAAACATGAACATGAGCATGCTTTTGCCCTGCCCCTTCAGCCTTACTCTCCACTCTGTACGCAGTGAGTCCAGCAACAAGAAAACAGTTTTTATCCCTTCAGAGCTCTTTGGTACATGTGACATTTCTCAAACTGGGTTACAAAGATTACTGACTTATTGTGTTTATTGTGTTATGTGTCTTGTTATTAATTAACTGATCTTCAGAGGCTGAGGCTAAGCTACAACTTTCCTTATAGAAGACTTGGAGTGTCATCTGTGCTTGAATTTATCACACTGTGGGTGTTGTGAGGGATATTTTGCTAAAACATGGGCTGTACTGCCTGACCCCTCCTCCTGAAGGGATGCTGCATCCCCAAAGCTGCTTCAGCAAGTTCTTGTCAGTCTCTTGCTTAAATAAAATTCAACTATCAAGTATGTTAATGAATGGGATCATCACCATGTGCAGGCATTTCACAGTATACTTTTTTGCAAACGCACTGTGTGCTATAAGCCACGTGTGGGCCAGGTTTTGGTGCTTTTAATCAGGCTGAGCAATGTCTTAATTTGTGAACACTTCTGTTAAGTAATGTGAGATTGCCTACAGGGCGGTTTCAATTCAGCATGGAATTGTCTAGGTTGGAAGGGACCTTTAAGATTATCTAGTCCAACCATCAACCTAACTCTGATAAAAAAAGCATCACTAAACCATGTCTCTAAGGACTGTGTCAACTTGTCTTTTAAATACCTCCAGGGATGGTGCCTCAACCGCTTCCCTGGGCAGCCCATTCCAATGCTTAATAACCCTTTCAGTGCAAAAAATTTTCCTAATATCCAATCTGACCCTCCCCTGGTGCAACTTGAGGCTGTTTCCTCTTGTCCTATTGCCTGTGACTTGGGAGAAGAGACCGACCCCCACCTCCCTACATCCTTCTTTCAGGTAATTGTAGAGAGCAATAAGGTCTCCCCTCAGCTTCCTTTTCTCTACGCTGAATAACCCCAGCTCCCTCAGACTCTCTTCATAAGACTTACTCTCCAGACCCCTCACCAGCTTCATTGTCCTTCTCTGGACCCGCTACAGCACCTCAATGTCTTTTTTGTGGTAAGGGGCCCAAAACTGGACACAATATTCAAGGTGGTGCCTCACCAGTGCTGAGCACAGGGGGACAATCACCTCCCAAGTCCTACTCACCACGCTGTTCCTGACACAGGCCAGGATGCTGTTGGCCTTCTTGGCCACCTGGGCACACTGCTGGCTCATGTTCAGCCGACAGTCAACCATCACTCCCAGGTCCTTTTCCGCCAGGCAGCTCTCCAGCCACTCTGCCCCAAGCCTGTAGCGCTGCATGGGGTTGTTGCGACCCAAGTGCAGGACCAAGTGCATGAGTAAGACTTTCTTGGGTTGGCCCTTATTTATGAGTCAGTTGATGATTTCTGCCTGGTATTAACATCTATGGATGCTGTAGGTACATCAGAGAAACAATGTGTTCCTGCCTCATCCACATTTGTGGTAGCTGGAGCCTTGCATCCTTTAAACATGGCATTGGGGAGGCATTCTATGTCTTGACCTCTAAGAGACTTCCTCTTGCTAAACACCAGTAAGAGCTGGGAGAAATTCTGGTGCCACCTTTTATAACTGTATATGGTGTAAATGGTTGATTAACATCTAAGCTAATCAGCTATTTTTAGATGTTACTTAGAGATCCTGTGGTTCATATGGGAAATCTTTGTTTGATAGTGCGGAGGTGAGATCTGATGACTGGTTCACAAGTCCAGATAGTGCTTCTGCAACAGTCTGATTGGGGAATTCAGAGATTTCTGAGCCCACCAGCAGGACAGAGTTACTGACCTGAAGAAGCTGTGTCCTCCTACCTGATAACCATAATTGTGTAAGTCTTTGCACACCCTGATATTAAATTTAGCCCAGAATTAGTGAGTTACTGGATTCACTATTATTTTTACCCACATAATTGTACTACTGATTTGTATTTGTTCTTATACTGTTGTGGTGAGATAAATTGTTTATCCCTAAAGCTGTTGGTCTGATGTCTTTTACCAGATCCCAAACTTGTAACTCATTTGGGCTGACTTAAGCCCCTACAAGTGCTTACACTGATTATGCAGCCACAGCTGGAGGAACCTTGCATCTTACTGGAGTTATTTAGGCTTTACCTTAAATGAGGATTACATCTGATGGAAAGAAGAAATTAGTTGAGCAGCAAAGTGGGGCATTAGAAAGCTCTTTGAAACAGTGTTTCGGTCCCAAGAAAAGTAATTATTGTGCATTAGATGGTAATAGCTCAAGTGTTCGGCAATGACATTGCTCAGCTGAGTAATAGCTCCTTGTCCTTCTGGGGATGGTATGTGCCTTGTGATCTACAAATAGATCAGCCCTTGCTCCACAAACTGGAAGTTTGGTGCTTCTCAGAGGAATTTTGTATTTCGGCATATCAAATAATTCTTGTGTAGCACATCTTGTGTGCTTCTCCCGAGCACTGAACTGTAATAAAATTGATGGACGTTGTGCTTTTAATAAAGCTGAATAAAGCAGTGTGTGATTGCTGTTCACTTCTATTCAATTGACCAAAGACTGACAAGAACTATGCAACATTTAAATGACTAAAAAGCAGGAGGCTTAACTCCATTTTTGTTGTGGACAATCAAATTGAATCGATTGTGCTTAAGAGAGCAGAGCTGGGCATTTTCAAGTGGTTTGTATTTTGCAGACATGTTTTCTGCTTGGGGTTGTTTTCTAACCTTCCATCCACTTCAGGGAGCTGATGGTGTCTTATTCAGTTGGGAAGGAACTGAAAACATCATGAAGAACAAACTTTACTTTGGATTGAAAAACTGGAAATTGAATTGGAGGTCTAGGAAGTGTCAGTGGAAGGGAAACGTGTTCCCTGATGCTGCATTCCATGTCCTTGGAATTTCAGCAGTTAAATTCAAGGGTTTTTTTAAGGATGTGGCATGAAGAAAGCACTTTCACTTTATTATTCAGCCTCATAGTGAATGACTGTGTAGGACAGATACCATTGAATAACTTACTAGAGGAGGCTTTAATTTGATTGTCCTTTTTAGACAGGCTTTTGGTGGCGGAGAGCGTGGATAATGGCTGATTCTTATTTTCCTTTGTTTCAAGCATGTTAATGGTGCACTCCACTGGCATACGGTGTGTGTATTTCACTCTGAGCTTGCAAAGATAACCTTGCATTCCGCACAGCCAAACACAGCTGTACATCAATAATCAATATTGTATTCTTGATACCTTTTCTAACTACGATTCTGTGTTCCCTTTTTCTGAAGGGTTAGCAAGCAGAAGTGTTTCTTCAGGGGCAGGGACTCATTGGAAAGGAGCTTTTTCCTTTGTGAAGTCTATCATTAGTGTTTGTTACCAAACTTAAGCTAATGTACCTGTGTGTGTTAAATCATAGAATCATAGAATTGTTTAGGTTGGAAGGGACCTTAAAGATCATCTAGTCCAACCATCAACCTAACTCTGACCAAAAAAAAAAAAAAAAAAAAAGGCAAAAAAATCACTAAACCATATTCCTAAGGACCATGTCAACCCATCTTTTGAACACCTCCAGGGATGGTGCCTCAACCACTTCCCTGGGCAGCCTATTCCAATGCCCGATAACCCCTTCCATGAAGAAATTTTTCCTAATATCCAATCTAAACCTCCCCTGGCGCAACTTGAGGCCATTTCCCCTTGTCCTGTCTCCTGTGACCTGGGAGATGAGACCAACCACCTCCTCTCTACACCCCCCCTTCAGGTAGTTATAGAGCACGATAAGGTCTCCCCTCAGCCTCCTCTTCTTCAGACTGAAGCAATTTTTCCCTTATAAGCAGTAGTAGGCAGAGCTGCTCTCCCAGTTCTTCTGATTTTCCTACTCAGTGCTTTTCATTAGTTTCTCTTAATTTAAACTAATCCTTTTACCAAAAAAAAAAAAAAAAGAAAAAAAATCAGAACTCTAAAGTACTGGTTAAGGATGCTGAGGAGATAGTATTAGAGCTTAAAGGTTGAAAAGTTTCCTGGAAAGAGCTCTTTTCCATAAAGGATTGTTTATCTTCTGTGTTTTTCCCCTCCCCAACATCTAAACATTCATTTTGGCAGCAACAAAGCACCTGAAATTTTGGGTGTTGGGGTGTTTTTCTTTGTTTGTTTTAAATAAAAATGTCTTGATCTGCTTACTAGGAATGACTAAAGAGAAATAAGCTCCTGTAATAGGAAGTGGGAAAGGGGAGCATGAAGGTGATTGCAGGAATTCCTTGGTACATTCTTGAGAGAACTGGAGGTTATAACCGCCTACCGGGTTGAAATACATCCACAGCCTTGTTTTTTTTTTGAGGGGGGGGGGTGTATTTGTAAATTTAAATGGGCTTTACTGTCCCAGGAAGGCAACTTGAGAGCCGTGTCCTTAACTGCTGTTGTTTCTTAGCCTTTGAAGATGCTGACAGCGCCGTGGACGACCGAGACAGCGACTATCGGAGCGAGACGAGTAACAGCATTCCTCCTCCCTACCACACCACGGCGCAGCCCAATGCCTCCGTCCACCAGTTCACCCTTCCCTCCCGCCTGCAGCAGCAAGGGGTCTTGCGGGAATCCTGTGCTGACTCCCTACAAAATTATGATCTGGATTATCGGGAGCACGTGGCCGTCAGGTGGGTGCCGTCTTCTGCCTGGCGTTTCTTTTCCCGTTGAATTTTCTATGGCAGACCCTTGAAGGTGCCCTGCTGGCAGAGGAGGGCAGCTCAAGCGCTCTGAAAGGCTTCTGATAGGAAGTTGTAACGTGTTTTGTTAACGCTGGGAATCTTCTGTGAACCAGGAAAAACCCAAAAGGCTATTTGTTACATTAGATCCAACAGTTTACCTTTTAACCTGAATTACCTTTTGAAGATACGCTCAACTTTGAGGTCATTTATTCTTGTTTCTACTTTCACCTTACCTTTTGAAGGCCCGAGCACTGAGTAATTGGTTGTTCTGGTACTGTTGCGTGGGTGTGCCTCCCACGCCAGTGAAACAGGCACTATCAGAGTTATCCTATTAGGAGTGTCTTTCTTGGGACAGATTTTTTTTCTGCTCCAGATTAGCTCCTGCTCTTCTATTAGTTCTGTCAAAACAGAGTATTCAAGAAGAAAGTCTGTAACCAATTAGGGTTGGCTATTTTTTCTGTTATCATGTAGCACTGTTGAATAGTGTGTTTTCTCTTTTGGTTTCCTTTGAACTATATGAAAGATAGCTTACTTGCTCTAAATTAACTTTTTGACCGTAAATCAGTGGTTTCACAACTGCTTTTATCCTTTTTAAGTATTAAGCATTACAGCATTAAATTACCAGAATCAGTGGCTGTGAACTAGAGCTGCTTGTGCTAGGAACTGTAGAAGACTTTACAAAACTGCCATTCCAAATGAGTGTAAGGTGAAAGCAGATGAACTTGGTCACTGCTTGACAAGAGTGGGTGTGTAGAACAGGCCCTGCTGCTGCTTCTGCCTTCAGTGTGGAAGGAAGAGGCAGTTGCTTAAACTCTGTCACAGTTAGAGGTGCAGGTTTTTATATCATTATAACCGGTTCTGCCTTATCCCCCTTGGTAAGAATGTTCTTGCTCCCTGAAGTCTGAACCTGAATTCAGTTGCCATTGTGAGTGTATGGATGAGGCTAATTTTTACTCTTTTTGCCTTATGGTCTTTAATGATAAAAGCTGAAGTTTAATGGTATTGTAACTGTTACTGAGATTTCAAGCAGCAGAGGTTAATATGCCCACAAAATGCACCTAGTACAGTGTGACATGTTCTCATTGCTCTTTTCCTAGTCCATTAAATATCTTATATAAGAAAGTTGTTCCCTTCCCCATGCTGTTCTGCACTGCTTGTTTGCAGTGGTAAAATTGCTGAAGATTTTGCTGAGAGTCTGGGAAGATGAGCTGAAGCTTTTTCTTTACGGAAGAGCGAACCTGAATAGTGATATTCAGCCTCCAGCCTGGGCAAGCCAGTGGTGGCTGGGTTTTTCTTGCAGTTAGGTGACTTCTTGGGGTGGTGTTGACAATTCAAGGAATCTTTCATGGCTCACCTTGCTTGGAGGTGGGGCTGTGAACCTTTAACTTTACCCAAAGGATAAATGTATTTATAAGACCTTCCAAAGAAGCACTTCTGGTTTGAATTGTTAAAAAATACCGACATGGAATATGGTGTTTTTTTCTGGTTTCCTGAAGGTATTGTTATGAAAGGATCTGGAGTGATAAAGTTTACTTAAAAACTAAGAGCTTTGTAGCCGGCTCTTGTCTAAAATTACTTTCAGTCCAGGAAGGCAAGTCCTAGGTGGTGATTGATTCCTTCTGAGCATTCCTGCTTCCTGTGCATTTTCCACGTACCCAGCAAGATTTTTTGCTACATACTTAATTTTAAAACTTATAAAATGCAAATAAACTTTCCAAAGAAGTTACTTGGGATTCTCTTCCGTAGCACACAGATATTTCTAGGAAGAGCTGGCTGGATAGATATTTTCAAAACTCAGCAGTAGCTGACTATTGGAAAACCAAATTGTGTTTGACTTTTGCTCCTAGCAGCTCTAAGTGCTATGGGCCAGGCAGCCACCTGATGAAATCAGTGTTGGTGGCAGACTGCAGCTGGTGATTGAGAAAGTGACAGCTTGTAGGAGGCTGTCCTGGGCAGACCCAGAGGAACCAGACAAGGTTCTGCTAGAACCCTGTCTTGAATTGGGCAAAAAGTTGACTGTGCCAAAGTGCTTCAATTGAAACTGTCAGTACTAACACCTGGGGTGTATTTTCTAACAACATTTGGGTTTGGCTGAAAAAGTTCTGATACTCTTTATCATTGTGTTGTTTTCATAGAAGGACATGTATTTTATTCCCCCTCTCCTAAGGATAACAAGCCTTATTCTTATTTGCCCTTGGAGTGTGTTTTGCTGCCAACAGCCAGTTTGACTTCAGAATAGCACATGTCTTCCCCTCGGATGTTTTTTTTTTTTAAGCACTAACTTTTCTTTGCAGTGTTCATTTTGTGTAACCATGTGTCCTCCATGTCTCCCTGCTCTCGCTTTGTTTACTTCCAAGGCGATACGGTAGCGTAGATTCCACTGTGAGTTGCCGAACTGACCTAGAGTCTGCGTCTGAGTCTAGTCAAATGACAAGCCGCCAGTGCTCGCTAGAGAGCAGGCGCTCTCTAGATCTATCCGATAGGTGGGTCCAACCTCTTCGCAGCCCCTGTGCCTCTCTCCTTGCTGTCGCTGCCGTGAAGTGGTCTCGTGGTACATTCCGGCTGATGCTCGCTGTTTGCCTTGGCTCTGTTTGAGATCTGTGGTAGATTCATGCTGGGCTGATATCTTTTTCTCTCCTCTCAGGTGTTGGGCTTCTTGCCACTGCTTCATTTCTAGTAAAAGGAGTGCTTTGTAGAAAAGCAGGGGAAACACAAGGGGGAGGAGCTCAATTTGAAAAAAAAAAAAAAAGTAATTTCCTTTATGCCTAAATTAGTCAATTGTTGGTTCAGTGTTTACAGCTAATGGCTCTTCAGGTATTCATGTAGCTCCCATTGCTTTCAGCTAAGATGTGGAAGGGCTTGATCCAGTAACTATGGTGGCCCTGGGAGTCTTTTCAATTTCATTAGCTTTTTAAAGAAAATTATTTCAATTACCAGCTTAAAATTGCAAGCAAGAAGTGTAGTAAGTGTTCTAAATTGTGTACAACAGGGCTCATTTAAAGTAATGAGTATCTTTGCAATTAGTCTAAGTTAGCTAAAAATACTGGTGGAAATGAAGCACTAAAGCAGCAGTAGTGAAAATGCAATGACCCATTTGTCTTCCAGGGCTATCCCATCAGTATCCTACATGGGGGTGCCCCAGGCAACTCTCAAGGTGAAGACTCTTGTATTAGCAGTATCCATACAGTGTCCATGTGCCCTGTGCCCTTTCCCTTCTCTCGCCCTGCCCTTACAGGGTTGGGGCATGTGTGCCCTCACGCTTCTTAATTCTTGACAATGAATAATGTGGGCAAAGCTGCAGTGCACTTTTCAGATGAGCATTTTGATTTTTGTTTATTTTTATGTAAGCTAGTAGGAACTCCTCTTGTGAGGTTTAGATAAAGTGGAAGCTTTCTTGCTATGAGCCTTTGCGTTGTTGAACAATTGAGATAATCCTTCTGATCAAGGGCTAGAAATTAATCCCAAAATTCCAAGGGTCATTTACTTGGGTTTTTAGGAAGCTTCAGATAGTTTGATAGCAAAACACTAGCTGCTTTGATCCATTTTCCCACAACAGACAGATATACATTTCTGGATCTGTCTAGATGAATTGTAAATGGGAAATACAGATCCTGAAAGCATCTGAGGCTTGTGATGGACTAATACCCATCACCAATGCTGTGTTTTGCCTTCTGATCCAGTAACAGCTCTGAGGATCTCCATTTTGTGTTGGTAGGAGCCCCCCTGAGGGCATTAGCTGCAGTGGGAGCCCTCCCAGCAAAGAGGAGTGATGGAGTAGCTGGGTCTCCTCGCATTGCTGGTGCTCACAGTTTGCATTTTGTCCCCTGTGCCCAGTTCCCTGGACTCCAGCGACTCCTGAGTCTTTGCATGAAGTCTCTGTTCTGTAGCCACCCTTGGGAGAAGCAAGGTGCCTCTGTGCTTTATGAATACTGCTAAAACAAAGTCTGCAGCCTAGAGTGACCGAAATGCATGCGTAGCATAGTGGAATGGTGTGCGTGGGCACTGTATCTCAAAGTAGTCCTGTTACTGTAATAAGCTACTTTTTTCAGCATGCCTAAAAAAGTAACAGCAGAGTACTGGTACAGCCAAGGCTGTGTGCCCTCACTTGATCACAAAAAGCTGTTCTCCTTCAAAGAGGCGTTTCTAAATTTTGTACAACTGTAACCGTTGGAATATCATAACCCATGCTGCTTTTTTTGACTATTTGATTGAAATGTATTGGTGGTAGATTGGCAGGTCTTCAGTTTTGTTATCTCTGGGTGGTTCTTATTTTAATTTTCCTTTATTTAATGCATGTTTTTTCATTACTATTTTTTCTGTCCTTTCTAGAGCTCTTTTTAAAACTGTTATTTTCCCTTTCCTATTTTTTTTCGCTGCCTCTCTTCCTTTCCCTCCCATCCCCTTTATTTCTCATCTTAGAAAAGGATCTCTAGCTAGAAATGAAAGAGTCAGGATCATTCCATTTAACTCTGAAGATGGAGAAGAAGAACAGGACAGTAACTATGAAGAGCTAGGAAAACTGCTAATAGAGGAATTCTTAGAAAAGAGTCACAAAAATAGAAGTTGGCAGGAAACAAAGACAAAAAAGATGCAAACTCTCTCAAAAAGAGAAAATTTCAATCACTGTGAAAGACCAAGGTGCTGCCAAAATGTGTGTGTGGAGTCAGGGTCTGTAGATGTCCCTAGGTATCCTCAGGAGTATGATACAATAGATAGGAGAAGGAAAAAGAAGCTGCGATACAATTTTGAAGACAGTGAACAAATAAGCCTGCAAAGTAATGAACGTCTGCAGTTTCCTGGGGAGAAAACAGTTTATTTCAATGGTGTGGCAACTAGTTCTGAACCTAATGATGATTTCCCAGTATATGGCAGGACTGGAAAATACAGCAGCAACTCTGAAAGTAAGGAGCGGTTGCCTGCTTATCCCATCCTGCGCCCGTACAAAAATGGCTTAATGGTTAAAAGTGGCAAGTTGCCCAACAAGCAGGGAGTGAACCACGAGGGCTCGCTTCACCTCAGTAACAGTGAAGACATGAAACTCATAGGGATGCCGGATAACACTTTTGTGCCTGTGGATATCCTTGAGGAATTTGACAGCAGCGCTTCTGATGAGTTTCAGTACTCACCTGCTTCAGAGGATGAAATGGAGGAACTGGCTGCCCTTTCACAATCGTGGTGTGATTCTGACATCAGCCATTTGAGAAACTTAACTGTTAATTACCATGCAAATTTTGGCTCCCAGTTAAAGGCCAGCTGTGATAAAAAAGGCAAGACTAAAGGGAGCAAACATGGTCATCCTGTGCAAGACTTAACACTGTCTCCTGTTGAAGAACCCAGCGAGGAGTACGTAGACACGATGGATGAACTTCAGTGTCTGGTAGAATCAGTTTCAGAATACTTGGCTGAGAAGGAGGAAGAAATCAGCAAATTTGGTACATTGTCAGAGACCAGAAAAAATGTTGAGAGCATGTCCCTGAAGCAGGGTAGTGCTGGTAATTCGTTAGAAGGCAGGAAGTCTGACCAGCCCAAACATCCTGCTGCAGAGGAGAGTACCAAGGGCAAATCTGAATCTCTCCCAGACTTGTCAGGTGTGAAGAATACAGTGAATTCCCTGTTCAGCTCTTTCACTGAAAAGGTGGGGTCAAGCACAAAGCAGCTCACAGCCTCTGTTGAAAAACTTGTTTCTTCCACTCCAGAGAAGACAGAAAACAGAAACTCATCAGAAAGTGGAATCTCGAATGTATTTTCTAGCAAGCCCAAAAGCGAGAGTTCACCTTCTGGAGTGACGGCAGATAATAAAGCTGACACCAAGTTCTCCATTCACTCTTTGCTACCATCCCAGGTGAGTGGTGATAAAAAAGCCCAGGACATAAACTCCAACAAGCCGGAAACAGCTGAGATGGACAGTAAGGCTTCTGCTCCGCATCCTCTCCAGCAATCCCAAGGAGCTACCACCGGCAGCCAGCAGAACCAACATTCGGTTGTGAATTCTGTTCTAGGCATGTTTAATCCTTTAAAGATCTTCTCAGAGAAGGAAGTGCCAAAACAAGAAGTCATAAAAGAAGAGCACACCAAGGAGGACAGCCATGCTGTGAAAGATGATGAGGCAAACAGAAGTCAGAGACCATCTGGACAGACAGCAGCCAGGACCACCAGCAACATTATTCCGGAGGTACAGACGAGTGAGTCTAGAAGCGAGGCAGAGGTAAACGCAAATGGCACTTCTGTGTCTTCAATCTTTGGCAGGCTCACAAACTCAGTCAGTTCCTTCAGTCTGAAAGCCAATTTTGATGGTCTCTTGGCTCCCAAGCAGCAGGATGTGCCACAGAAGCAGCCAGATTTGCAATGTGCTACAAATCAGCCAGATGCCACTGTGAAAGGGGGTGCACCCACTGCCAGGGAGCAGCAGCCTCCTGCAAGTCGCTTAGGGGATCATCATACCACAGGTCATGGGCAGGGAAACAAGCAAAACAAGGGTAATGTGGAAGTTAATTCACAGCCTCAAGATCAGGGTACAGCATCTGAAAGCTTTTTCAGTCCACTCAAGAAGTCCTTCAGTCAATTGTTGCTTCCTTCTGCCGAACAAGGGCAGAAAGAAAGTAAATCTGAGCATTTTAAAGGCCATAAGTCTGAGGAGGATGTAAGACAAAATAGTTCATCAAATGAAGAGCGTTCATTTCCTTTCACTGGGAAACTTCCTTTTTTCAGTGGATTGGGTTTTTCAGAAAAGCAGGAACAAAAGAATGAGAAAGGGGGCTTTATTCCTTCATTATTTAAATTTTCTTCTGCAGAAAATCTAGCACCTTCACAGGACCAAAAAAGTTGTCAGAGCTCTAATGGCATTTCTTTGCTTGAAGACAGAAACAGTAAATCAGAAAATACCAGTTCATTAAAATCTAGCTCTGTTCCAAATTTATCAGACCGTAAAGAGCAATTAGAACAAACGAAAAACATGAATGAAGAAAACCTACCTAGTGCCCAAGTAAGTAGAAGAAAACACCAGGAGAGTGCCTCTGCTACCTCTAAGGCTGCAGGAGAGCAGCAGAGAATTAAGAGTACTCAGGAGCAACCTAGAAATGTAAAAGGAGGATTGACAAGAGAAGGACTAAATGCGTCAGACTTAAATGACAGCTCAGTTGAATCCACCTCTTCAGCCAAAGGGCCAGAAGCTGCAAGTGCAGATGATATGCAGAAGAAGAACACACCGGGTTTTCTTTCTGGCTTTCTTCGCATTTCTTCCAATGAAAAACCAGCAAATAATCAAGACTTGACCACTAAATGCGAGAGTGATGGTCAGAAAAGCACTTCTCCTGGATTATTTTCTGGCTTATTTAAGTTTGCTTCAAATGAAAACTTGTCTGAATGTAAGCAAGAGAAGGTTAAATCAAACTCTCCAGGTTTGATGAAACTTTTTGACAGAGGTGAGGGTTCTAGCTCGGAGACAAAGCCTAGCACCTCAGGAACGGTTCCTGACACTGAAAGAAGCACTGGAGTAAAGCAGGAAGCTCCCAGCTTCTTAAAAAATCTCTTGCCCAAATCAAAGGAGAAACTGGATAATGTGAAAACGATGGAATCTTCCAAAACTACTGACCAGCTGTCCAGTGCAAAAGTAAATAAAACAGCGGAGCCCCATGTTCCCCACTGTGGGCATCCTGTGCTCCCTGATGCTCTAAATCTTCAAGACAAGGTACAAGACTTATCTGGAAAGCCTGTAAATAGTAGGCATATCCCTTATGAAGATGCAGAATCTAGAGTTTTTCCAACCGTTCTAAACAAAGGATCAAATGAATTTCTCAATTTGACTAATAAAAGCTATAACCTTACGGAGAAACACTCAGCTTATCAGGAAACAAGAAGCCATTCTAGCTTTGAATGGGAATATGAAGTGGGGGGACTGGCTAACACTCATGAAATAGCAGTGCCCGTTTACTACATGTTAAACCAGAACTCTGTTCTGCCCCCTCAGTTCTTGGACTGGCCTGAAAATGACATGGTGATGAATCTCTGTAAAAAAGATGGAAATGCCAATGTGATGGATTGGCAGAGTAATCCCAACTTTGATGGACAGAGTTTAGATTTAAGTGTGATGTCATATGAGTCATTTGACCAGTTAATGTTTCAAGATGTTTGTTCAGAAGAAAATGATGCATGGACTGCTAATTCTCTCAATGAAAGTTATAGCACCTTTCCACCACTTGAAAGAGATGGCAGTTACTCATTTGAGGAGTTGCCCATGGATTTAAGCTACTCCTCTGGCTGTGATGGAACTATGTGGACTCTAATTGACCAGGAGACTTTAAGTATGGATGGGAGCTTTATGTACTCATCCTATAGCCAGGAGTATCAGGAGTGGCTAATGATGCTTGAGCAGGGTATATGGTGGCCATCAGAAGATGGTGATTGTGGATACTACATGTACAGTGATAGCCAGTACGTGTATTCGCTGCTCACTGATCCCACTGGACAGTATGTCTATGTGTGTGCTCCTGAAACGTATTCCTACCCGGACTGCTGGGATTATAATTTTCAGATGGATTCCATTCCAAGAGCTGTTCTAGAAGACAACACAATTGCTGTTTGTGGTTTTAAAGTCCCTCTTGGCAGTGAAGATGAGCTGTTTTGGTTTGCTGAAGAAGAATCTTTAGATGATTATACAACAAATAAACCCCTGGATTTGTCAGTAGCTTTGCAGAGGAGTGATCAGCTAATGAACATGAATCTGGAGACTTTTTCACAAATGTTTGAAGAGTCTATTTATTATCAGAGAGAGCAGCCATTAGACTTCTCAGGCTATAAGCTTCAAAAACTCAAAGTCGATTTTAGACCTGAGAAGGAATCCCTGAATTACTCAGAGGAGCCTCCACTAACCCTTGATCTCAGGACACATTCCAGATCTGCTTTCAATAAATCCCTGAGTAAGGAGGTCCACACCAAGGAAGTGGATAAGGCTGTCCCTGTGACAACTACTGCGAGTGGATCATCAGGGTTCTTTGGTTTCCATCTGTTTCAATCTACTCCTAAAGCTGAAGAAACCGTGGCATCTACTGAAGGAGTAACAGAAGCAAAAAAGACTGAGGAAGATAAGAAAACACCAGTGAACAAAGTTAGCTCCTTATTTTCCGCTTTGGGTGGACTAATTGGAAAGTCTTCAGGTCCTGAACCTGAAACATCAGAAGATTTGGCCTTGAAGAGAATGGACACACAGTCAAAATCATCTGAAAGTAGAACTGATGTTTTATCGCTTGCACCAAACAGAAAATTAGATGAGGCACGAGCAGAGCAAAAGTTCCCTGTTACATCAGAATCGAGAAGAAATACTTCATCAGAGCTTAAGTTGGAGGCTGCTAGAAATGAAAAGCCAGAATTAAATCAGAATGAAAACATCCGCGTTAAAAAACCAGGATTAACAAGATCTCCTTCTCAATTGAGCCAAACTGCTCCAGATGGCAGGCTCATACGAGAAGACAGACCTGTTAAAGCAACACCAGCTTCCAGGCATCTCGAAAGGCAGGCAAATATTAATGAACCTATTCAGCCACAGCCAAATCAGAGCCACCCAGCCACTGAGCCTGAGGAGACATTATTTAAAAGCGCTCTGAAATTGTTCAGTCTTGGAGAAGATTCTCCTGCAAGCTCAACTGCCAACAAAACTCAAACTTCTGGATTTTTTGATTTCTTCAAAACACAAGTAAGCAAAGCACCACAGCCATCACCAGATTTGGAAAAAAGTCTAAGTGATAAACCAGAAAAGGTGGTACAGCCGGAACAGAAGGAAACCTCCAGCATCTCATCATTATTTGGATCCCTTGGAGATCTCTTCAAAGTGGAGGCTGTTCCTTCTCAACCAACCTCAAGTACTACGACTCTGCCAAAAACCAAGAGCAGAACAGTGGCTGAGTCGAGGCAACAAACTGAGAAGTCCAGGGGTGTTCAGAGTGCCAGTATGCCATGTCTGTCCTCCACCCCTAAGGAAGGAGTGAGAACAGAAGGCAGGGACAGGCAGGTCTCTCCTAGCCCTGGGGCACAAATGGAACTACAAAGCAGAAAAGCTCAGGAGGAGACTCCTGAGAGTAAAAAAGTGCCTCCTGGAAACGCTTCACAGAAGCCAGTGGGTGTAGGTCCCAAAATAAGCCAACTGAGTCAGTCAGCTGTGCAACAAAGCAGCGTACCCACGGTTACACCAAAGCCACAAGGACGAAATGGTTTAGGAGGCACAGCTAATCAGGCAAAACCAAAGCCAGATCAGACACCTAAAGAGTCAGGTTTCAGTTTGCCGTTCAGCTTTTCTGATATCACTGCTTCGAAATCACAGCCAGCGCAGCCGGCCAGCAGGAGCATATTCTCCTTCTTCACTGGATCAGAGGAACCAAAGCCTTCAGCACCTGCTCCAGCTCCTGCTAGTGGGAAGCAGCAAGAAACAGAGGGGCTGTTTCATCTGCCCTCCTTCTTCTCCAGTGGTACAACTGCTGAGAAGAGCGTACCTCAAAGAAGTACTAGCTTTAGCTTCTTCAATTTGACATCCTTTTTGGATGAAAAGCCACAAACTGCTCCAGGACAGGAGAATAATACAAAACCAGCTAAACCAGTGAACTCTAAGCCATATGTGAAACAAAATATTTCCGCTGACCCTGATGTTAAAACTAGCAGTTCTGCCAGGCCACAAGATACAGACAATAAAAAAGAAGTTGATGATATTATTGCAGCAGTGACTGGCAAAAAGATGTCTAATAATGTCACAATCCCAGAAAATAAATCAGAAATGCTGGCAGTGGATAACGTAGAAAGTGTTGCTGTGGTAGCTGGAGGGAGTGACTTGGAGAAGGTTCCACAGACTGATGACACTGCAGTAACCGATTCGGCTTCTTCTGGTCCTTGCCTTCAGATTCCCAGTGTGCAGGATGGTTCTCAGGGCCAACAGCCCTCGTCCCTAGGGGCAGAAGAAGATGCTTTGGATAGTGAAGGGAAAATGGACAGTGTTGCACTTCCTATTGATAAAGAAGAGCCTTATTCTTCAAAAGAACAAGCTTCTGAAAAGAAAGATTATAGTATGGATAAAATAGATTCCCCGAGTCTAAATGACTTAAATATTATGAGTGACATTAAAAATCAAGTGGTCTCTGAAGAAGTATGTGTACAGCCTGAGTTGCCAGAATGTAAATTGCCCGAGCAAACTCTTGGTGACAGGTTACAACAGGCACAAGAGCTATGCTCTCCTAAAATGCCAGAGGCCTCTAATTTGCAAAACAAACCTAAGGAATCTGAGGGTGATAAATCAGTACTGGATTCTTCAGTTGAAATGTTTTCAAGTTTCATGACAAAAATGAAACCAACTAAAACATTATCTGGTTTCTTTTCCCAACCTCAAGCTACTGCACCTCCTACTGCACAGAAGAAAAGCTCCTCTTTCTTTGGTTTCTCATCCCTCCCAAGTGGCCCAGCACCAGCTTTCACAAATGATCTGTTTGGCATCTTCAAAGGTCCAAAAGAATCTCCAAAACAGATGCCTCCAAAATCCACCCCTAAGCCTCAAAGCAGTAGCGTGAAAGTTGTCACTGGGTCTGTTCCAGGAAAGGCCTCTAGGGAAACAGAAAATACAGCTGCAGCCAGAGAGACTAAAATAGATGTCTCGAGCTCTCAGAAGCAGGATGTATTACCTGTTTCAGCAGAAGAAAACTCCACAAAAGAGTCTCCTATGAAAACAGAAACTGAGGAAAATAGGAACTTGGAAACCTGCAAAGAGGAACCTTTGAGGATCACTCCAGAGACAGCGGTCTCTAGTGAAAATCAAGCCCTCGAGGTTCTGCAGTTGGATAACAATGCACAGCCTTCTGAGACAGCAGATACTAAGCCATGCCAGTCTGATTTCAGTAAAGCAGTTGATGCAGTGCAGGCTGAGACCACCGACCAGGCTGATGGAAATACATGCCAACTAGATGTGGAGTCTTCATGTGTAACAGAGGAGCAAACTGCTTCTACAGAGAAGGCAGCCATTGACATCCTTCAGACTGGCTCTTCTGATGGGCTTGAACCGGACATAGAAGCCCCAACTAAGGGGGCAGACACAAACCTTTCCCATTTGGATGAGAGTGCTACACTTGAATCGGAGCCTGCTCTTACAGGAGATCAGGCCAACGCTGGTGTTGATCAGCAGGATGTGATCAGTGGTAGCGGCAGGGAGCCCACAGCTCCAGGTGATGAGCCTGGTGTTCATCTGCTCCAGCCAAATGAAGAGAAGACAAGTGAGGTACAACAGCAAACTGCTGAACAGCAGAAACATTTAGCAATTGATGAGGTGCCTGCAGAAGGGATCTCTTCCAAATCTGACTTGAAGAAACAAGGTAAACCTAATGATGTTCCTCCAGATGCAAACAGTGGTAAAACAGTCTTTGAAATACCAAGCATGCCCAATTTGCCAAAATTCAGCTTTATGTCATCTGCTGATAGTGGAAAGCCATTTGGGTCATTCTTCTCTCAGCAGCCACCTTCTGTTACTAAAGCGGGTGCAGATCAGGGTCTCATGTCCAGCTTTAAGAAACTTTCTTCCACTCTGTTTGAAGGAGGTAGTGAAGAAAAGGTGAGTAAGCCAGAGAGTGCCCAAGGGGCAGTATTTGGGAAAAAGCTAGATTTCTCTTTTCCCTGGCAAAAAGATAGCAGGGAGACCTCCGCCAAAAGGGAACCACATATACCACCACAGGCTGTGTCAAAACCAGATGACAAGGTGTTAGGAACAGTCAGTTCAGATGAAAACTCAAAATCTGCAGTCTCAGATCAACTGACTGATGCAAATATAGAAGTAAACTTGTCTTCAAAGCAGCCTGACACTGTAGACAATGAACTTTCCAAAGAACCATCTGGTGCAAGCGCTGTTGATGATACATCTAACAAAGACCTGGGAGAGAAGCTTGATAAAGAGTCAGAAGATCAGCAGAACGTGATTTCAGGTGAACTTCAGAAAGAAGATGGGGCAGAAGAGCACGCACCAGATGAGCCTGAAGTGAAAGAAACGGAGCTTGATTCTGCTCCTAATGGAACAGTGCTTCATCCCAGCGCACAGGCTGCAGATCTGAATAGTGTGGAACAACTGAATGAGAAAAGGCTAGTTACAAATGAGGCATAATAAATGGTTTCAAGTTTTTTGGCCATTTATAATGCAATACTGCAGCAGTAGATATTTGCCTTGGTGTCTGATGTTTGTAGCTCAGTCCCATCCCCAATTTATTCTAAAGTGTTTGTAGCATTTCTGATAATTGTCACAGAGGATGTGGCAAATGGCACTCCTTAGTTACGTACAAGCCCTTAGACCATTTACTCACCTTTTCCCACTCTTTTTCCTGTGTGATTGGATTTCACATGTTCTTACACTGTGTCCTACTGAATGAGATGCTTCTAGTGCTAATTTCATTAGCTTTTCAGAAGTTATATTCTTTATGTGTTAATTCTGATGCATACAATTGACTTTGTTTTCTTGTTTAGTGGTAATTACGTTCTATTTGCAAGAAAAAAAGGTCACGCTAGGTAGAATGTATTGAAATGAAAGAGCATTTTGTTTTCAAAATGTAAGGTAAAGACTTTTAATTTTAGAGAGAAATTTAACTTACAGCTGATGTATTATAGAGCTAAATAGGTTCATTTCACATTATTGAGGATTTTAAAACATTTTCAGAGATACCAGTGAAGGTATTCTAATGCTTGCTTTTCCTACTGTGCAGAGGTTATTTCATGCAGTTAGGAAAGCCACTAAAGGAAGGTTATCAGTATTTCATGAGTCTGTATTCAGTCCTGTGCATGTGTTAAGTTACAATTGCTCTCAAAAATCAAAACAGAGGCCCATTAAACTTATGTCTCTGTGTGACACAAGTGGAACTTGTGCCACTGATCACTCAGTTGCAACACTGCACTTCCAAAACTTCTCATCCAGCTCCAAATTATCAGAAGCGTGCAAGTGAGAGAAACATTAGTGCTGCTTAATTCTTGGCCATAGTTTTCCTGTCTGCATGAGAAATATCCATCCACTTTATTTTGTGTGAGGATTCTAGGAATTCAGTCCTGGAAGTGGTGTCTTGAATCACAGATATCACACTGGCATTGATTTTTTTAATATAAATAAATTATTGAAAAAGCCCTATTGGAGTCAGACATACTGTTTCCCTTTGAATGATTCCTCTTCTTTTGTACAAGGTTTTAAGTTGATAGTCTTGACAAATTAATTGTGACTTCAATGTATCTTATCATAAATGTATAATATATATAAAAATAAAGTTAACTTTAAGTTAACTGTACTTCTTAACAATAATCCACTTAAACAGTCATCGTGAAGACCTTAGCTGCAGTGAAACTGCAGAAGACAGGAGCACTTCCACTCTGAATTGCTATGTTTCCATTCTTATTCTTGTCTGGTTATTAGAACACCTTCACTGGCAGTTTCTAGATGATCTAAGGTGAAGAAGTGGTCAGTTGGTGCAAGAAAGACCATTGGTATGTATGGTCTATATACTGGTTGGCTGCGTATGAAGTATTTCTACTGCCTACCAAAGTTTTTAGCTTCAGAAGTCTAGATCTAGTTCAGGGAAAATAATAGTTAAATATGAACTCATAACAATTTTTTTCAGTAATACTTAGTGTCCAGATTGTTACATGTGCAGATGGCTTTGCGTTTCCCCAAGCTACTGTTTTTTCTGATGGATTTTTTTATTTTCTCATAGTCCTGCTGGCAGTAGTAGATATGGCTCCTCTTGTAATGTCAGCCAGGGAAGCTCTCACCTAAGTGAGCTGGAACATTCCCATGAAAGTGCCCATGGCTCTGAGCAAGAAGATGATCACCAGGAGAGAGAGTCGAATCATTCCTACCACAGTTCGGGCAGCTACCAGAAGGATGGTCAGGCGTGGCTCAAGGAGCAAGAGGAGCCTTGCGGCAAAGTAGAGGAGGAGAAGAAGGTCTGCGAGACAGAGGAGAAACGTGCAGACCATTCTGCAGCCATGTTACCTCTGGAACTTGAGAAGCCCAAGGATGTTGATGCAGGACCCCAAGTGAGGTAGGTGAAACTATTATTGAGTTCTTCTCAACTGATTCAAAAAGGATTCCTCCCTTTGCTATTTCCTGGGGCAAATTATGTAATTGTTTTTACAGTCTTCTCTAACAACTAGCTTTGATGTTGCTGATCTGTGAAACATCTTTACATACAGGACCAGTTATTTATGAGACATTGGCTAAGCTTAAACCATGTTTGGTATGTATGTAAAGAGGAACGCCTGCTAACACCGTGAAGCTCATTTGCTGCATTTTCTGTTTCTGGTTTGATGAATGTAGTCTGGCCCAAAGACAGCTGCTGCCATTACCCATGTGTGATCAATTTTATGTGTGAGCAACCAAGAACTACATCTAGTCATGGTTAGAGCTGCACTAGTTCCTTTCTTGTGTAGTAGGCTACCACATTTAGTGTTTATGTAGTTGTAGGTTGTAGAATTCCAATTTTGAATAGACATGTTGCTCTGACTCACTTATGGCAGCTTTTCTTGTCCTTGCACTTGGGCTTTCCAAGCTGTCAGCAGTATTGAAAACAGTCTTTAAGAGTATCTTACTTAAGTTTGGGGGAGTCATGTGCTGGGTTTTGTACAGGTTTTACAGGAATTTCAAACTTCACTACTTAACTTTGGGAGTGACTTTTTTTCCTTGAGGTGGTCAAGTCATTGCAGCTCCTATTGTAGGTATGGTTATACTTTCATAAGTATGAGGGATTGTCTTCCTCTGATTCAGTTAGGTCCATGGAAAGATGTCTGCCTGTCTGTACCCTTTGAAGTGTACAGCTGGTGTCACTGTGCTTACATGAGAGAATTAACCACAGCAGTTCATGTGTAGGCAACCCTTACACTAAAGATGAAAAAAGGAAAGCAAGACTTGGAAAAGCGTTAAACTGTTCATAAACTCTGAGTCACTTTCCTCTTCTCCTTACAGAGCAGCAGGAGTCTTGTCCCAGAATGGCTGGCCTATATTTGTTCTCAGGGAAGGTTATTCACATAGTCTATTTTGGGCTAATTTAGCCATCTGACTTGGATACTCCTGCATCACTGGCTCCCGTTCTCTCCGCTATCTGGCAATGCCTTCCTGTGTCCATGGAGTATGCATAGGACTGAGTTCTGAACGTTGGTCCTTGGAGCTGCACCTGAGCTAGATGTGTAGCATGGATTCGTGTTGCTCCCAGCTATGGGTTTTTTTTAATACTGTCAGCAGTGCAGGGTGCTTTTCAGACAGGGAAAGATGTTTGTTTCAGCGATTTACGCTTCAGCAACATATGAAAGAAGGAATGGAACCAAAGGCCCAAGGTGTCATGAGGTTAGGGAGTGTAAGATGTGCTGTGGGGCACTGAGATGGGGCATTGCTGCCAGAGGCATGTGCCCTCTTGAAAAGGTGTAGGAAAGGGTGGAGTGAAGAAAGTGCCATCAATGGTGAAAAACACCACTGAGCCCAGTGTTTCCACTGAAGAGGGGCTGTACATTTGTAGCAGTAGGGATGAGTAGGAAGAGGCAGTGATTAGAAGAGACCTGCAACAGATGTGGAACAGGGGATGGAGAATCTTCCATCTGTCTCTTTGTCTGTGCAGTTACAATGCCAACATGTTGAACTGGCTTGATCAGGTATCTTGGGCTGCTTTCCTGTTGTTCTGACCAACATCATTTTACTCCTGGGGTTGGATTGTAACCTGGCTTATATCTTTTTCAGCTCATCAGTTTCCAAGACAGTTCCTTTGTAGGAGGAAGCCTCTGCTTTAGCCTCTTACTTCCCAGGGCATATGCAGGGCTGTGTTGACTGGAGCCTGTTGGCTATTTCAACTTCTAGAGTTGAAGCTGTGATTGCACTATGTAACATTGAGTCTTTAATGCTGCAGATGAGTGTTCTTCCTATAGTGATTTTCTGTTTCTTGCTTTTAAGCTACCATGGTGACAACGAGCCACCACCATTTCCTCCAGCAAGAGCCCATTGGATTAGAGCCATTAGCAAAGTTCGACTGCGGCTTCAAGAGGTAGGATGGAGTATTGCTTCGCTCCTTCTCTATGCTGCCTGGCTTTTAGATCTGTGGCTGAAGGTTTCATTTCTTCCTCCTTGTAAGACACCTCTTATAGTTTTGATGTTTTGCAGACAAAAATTTAATGAAATGTATTGTGTAGGACTGCAACATGTTATGGTGGTCTTAAAGCTATCTAATTCTATCAAATATTTTGAGCATCATTGTGTGGAACTAGAGATGAATATCAGAAAAGATGCATAAGCAGAGAAATTAGCTCTGAATTTGTAAATAGTAATGTCTGGGACTAAATGCTTTGTGTTAAACAGTTTGACATGAAGACTTTTTCTTAAGGCAACTTGAGGATAGCTTGTTAGCTTAGTAGGAGTTATCTGTATTATTTGTCATGTGAAAATGTTCCTTGGGAAACTTTACATCAAATATTTTTATATATACTAATTGAAAGTGGGTGTATAATAAGTCTTGGTATTTCCATCTCATGAAAATAAGATTTAAAAATAAATAATCTTCATTTGGGAAGTCAAAAGGAAAAGGTTTTTGACATTTTCTTCAGCAGTATAAACACTCTTGTTTTAGAAAACAGCGATTAAGACCCAAAAAGTTGTTTTTTTTAAAAAAAAGTCTTATGCTTTCATCCATCTGTATGCCCACAGAAAGATAACATATGGTGTTCATATTCTATAGATGATAAACTATTGCCTACTACCCAACATGCAGAGTTAATATATTTGTTTCAGAAATACAACTTTCTTCTAGAGCTCTCTTGTTTTGTTTTTATAAAGAAATTATTTTACAGTATCTATCTATCAGTAGCAGGATTTTTCTTTCTCTTCTGGTTTTATTGCAAATTTTTAAGAAAACATAGCAGAAATAGTTTTTACCTTGGTTTATCTGGGTTGTCAATTCTTTCTCACCTAACTATTACTGTGTTACTTCACTTCTGAGCAGCAGGGATTTGGGTCAAAACTGTCAGCTTGACATGGAAAGTGAAATTGTAGAAAATCTAAGAAGGAAAAGAACTTTTGTTGTGGTTTTGTAGAGCATGGAAGCAAAACAGTTTAGTTCTGTACTTTGTGGAAAACAAGTGCTAGAACGTACTAGAAGAGATTAAGCGATGCCTTTCCCTGGGTATCTCTCTATTCTTTTTCTGAGAGAGTACAAGGTCCATGAGGTAGTTCAGCATCAATCTTTGTGTTTCTGCTGAATTGGAAGGAAGACATGCTTTGAAATGACTGTTACAGAAATACTAGTTTGGTTGCGACCACAAAATGTCATGATTTGCTTTTCTTTGACCTGGCCCAGCAATTACTGATCCAAAATTTCTTTAAAACAAAAAAATTGTAAGAGATGGAGCTTTCCAGCAGCCTGCTCCAGGGCTTAGCTGTCTTTGCTGTCCAAAGGCTTTTTCTAACCTCTGCTCTAGATCTCTCTTTTGCTGTATAAATCTATTTCTCATGGAAATAGTAAAGGAGCAGAATGGATTCCTTTCCTCTGTGGAACTGTGAAGGGCTCCTGCAAAGAGAGGAAAAAGCCCCATTCACTCTTTTCATGTTCACTAAACGACCCATTTTCTTTTAGCCTTTTCTTGGCAGGTTTTTTTCAGGCACTTTTTAATCAGCCTGTCTTTTTTATTTTTTTCCCCTTTCCCCTTTTTCTCTACTTTTCTTATTTTTCCTGAAGTGCAGTGTCCAAAGCTGAATGTAGAAACCCAGCAGAGATCCTGCTCATGTGCACTACAGAGCAACGCAGTCTTTGTTCTCCAGGCTGTGATCCTGATATCCCGAGATACCGGGTATCCTGCTGTGATGGTACCTTTTTATCACAGACTAACGCTGATGCATAGTTGGCCTCTCATCTTTCCCAGAGCTGAGGTTCCTTCTGAAGAAGGGCTTTGTCAGTTGTTCCCTAGCCTATATTTCTGTTGGATTACAGCTGAATATGGCTTTGCACTTGTTCGTACAGAATTGTGGGTTTTTTTCATTCCCTAAGCACATTGCTGTGCATCTCTTCCTAATATGTTATGCCTACAAATCCTTCAAGTTGTATGTGAAAAAGTTGTGTAGTACCCAAGCTGCCAGGCTGTGTGCTTCCACAGCTGCCTGAGGGACACTGCATGATACACTCTTTGAGGTTGGCTATCCTGAGTATAATTTTTTTCCAGTGTGTTTGCACCTATTTCAGCAGCTTCATCCAGACCTCAGGATATAAAACTTCTACTGTTCTTCTCCTACCCTTAAGACTAATATACCTTGTCATAGAAGAAAGTTAAATGCATTTGACACAGTTTTACTCTTGATAAAATGCACTGTTATTTCTCTCCTTTTTATGTTCTGGAAGATTTGCAAATAATTTGATTATTTGTTCCAGTCTTCAATTCCCAGGAGCAGGGGAAAAAAGTCAAGTTAGCGCTTTCATAATTATCCAAGTCCTCCCCTTCCTATTTTTTAAGCATAAATGCTTGCTTTGCCCTTTTCAAATCTTCAAGTGCATTGCCTGTTTTTCAAATTCTTACTGCTTTGTGATTGTCAGCGTTACAAGTTGGTACCTGAGGATGAAGATTTATCAGGACCAGCTGACTTAGAAATAACTACCTTATCTTTTTGCTTTCAAATTTGTTTTACTTTATAACTGCAGCTTGTTTTTTATAATTTGCTAAACTTCCTTTCCATTTTTTAAAAAAAAACACAATATTAATTGTCAGCTGCCTGACTGCAGTTCAGTTCCCTGACAGTGAAGACCTGAAGCAACTAAGGCATCAAATGTTCCAGTCACCTGATGATAGCTTTGCCTTCCTATGAATAGCAGCTTTTTTTTGGTCGCAATCACACTTGTTCTTAAAAACTCCAGTAAGAATATAATTGTAGTTAGAGGTTCAAGCCCTCTGAAGGGCTTGTGATTTTTCCTTTGGACAGGTCTCTCATTGTACATCCTTTCCTTCTTCTTCACTGGGATAACTTGTGCTTTTTTCCTGTTAATGCTATTTAATTAACTGTTAACAGCTTCCCGAAATCCTGGTCCTTTAAGCCTGTAGCTCTAGCTACTTACTTTTTTATTAGTTTTTATTAGTTTGTGTTCTTGAATTTCATAGTGTTTTTCTACTTTGTCTAATTCCTTTCCTTCCAAGGTATCAGGAAGACTGTCACAGTTTTCTTGGATCTATTTACATCCTCATTTATCTCTGTACTTTTGCTCAATTCAGAAGAGCATCTATGCTCACTGCTTTCTGCGCCTTGTGCATCATCAGCTCATTTCTAGATCTTGTTTGAAAGTTGCTGATATGAATACAAATTATCCAGATAAGTATAAGGATTGTAAAGGTCCCTGTGATGATAGTCTAACCAGGTGATTCTGCTGGTAGTTGGAAAAGGTCATGTCTCAGTTCTCTGATCACCCTATTAACGTCTTTCCATCTTAGAAACGTCTCTCCATTAACGTCTCTCCATCTTTCCATTACTTAGAAGCTTTTAAGAGGACTGTCCTCGTTCTGGGCTTAGAGCAGCTGCTTATGTCCTTAATGTTCAAAGTGATGCCTCCAGCTCTTTTCCGTGTTCCCCTTCCTCATGCACACTATCATTTCATTAATACATGTGGAGCTCCAGCTTGCTGATACAAACTGCTGGATTCCTCTCACATAGACTACCAAGATGGTTCTTATGACTCTTAATTGTTAATGATCTGGCTGAAATGTGAAAGAAAGAAAAGAAAAGAAAGGGGGAAAAAAAAGACCCCCAAGAATTTTCCATATGTGAAGTGATAATAAATCCCCTAACCAATTCAGCCTCCTAGCTGGGAAGAGATTAATATTCATGTGAATAACATGCATGCATCCTACAGCACCATGAGTCAGAGAAATGTAGTATTTTAATTAAGACTTGACAGTTATAAAATGGCACAGGAATTTGTATCTGCATGTTAAAAAAGCTTTGTGGTAGCATGCACATTTTTTTCTTCACTTCTGCTGTTTCGGTTGTTCTCTTTCTGTGTTTGTGAAGAGGAAACTTAATTATGCCAGAATCAAACTAGCGTTTTCAGCCCTGAGAGAAATGACTCAATAATTGTCACCTTCACACTTAGAACTTTGTCTACAAAGAGGGATTAATTGATAGTCATTTGCTGCAGTCCCTCTGTGGGAGCTTCTCTTCCGAAGAAGAACAGACATGTAGCTATTGCATCTTCAACTTGCAGCACTCCTTAACTGATGTAGCCTTCAGCTGGGGACATGGCTTTGTGACTTTTAAAGTTACACAAATTCAAATCTGAGTTTTACATGACAGAGTAGAATTGATGGACTGGAGAAGAGCAAAAATTCAATCAAATCATCAAATTGCCTCTCCTACCAATTCTCTAAAGTATATTTAAGTATTACAAGAGGGTGTGGGATCTGGGATTTTATCCACTTATACTGAATTTGTTTCTGGGGCAAAATGTTTTATGTATCATTATCCTCTTTTATGTCAGGAGATTAAATACATCGATTTACTTGTTTTTCATTTCAAACCCAAAGTTGTTGGAGCAATGTTTTTGCTTTTTTTTTTCCTTCTAGATGCCATTTTATACCAATTATTTTGATTTTAATCTTTGTCTTTCCCTGTTAAATGGGAATAGCCTGTTCTTTTTGACTGCTATGTAACTAGATCACATACCGAGATGGCAAGTGTGGTTCATGACATGGTTTTTCTGGAACACGGTAAGCATCTGCAGCAGGGGGACTTAATGACTGTTCTCCTCTAGTGTTACAGGTACCAAATCGTATCCTCAGTCTTATTTTTCCATGCCTCATAGTTTCCCAGTCAGTGCTTCTGATCAAGCACCTGCAAATATTTAAGAACCATCAGCGTCTCTCACTTTTAAAAGCCCTGACCCTAGGAACATGTTATATTGGTGATTTTGGAGTGTGAAGCTCTATTTTTCTTTTGAGAGGGCAAGCTGTTGGTGCAAAACACCCTTCTTATGTAGCTGTGGGGTACCCTGAAAAGTCCCTTCTGTCCTTCCACTGTTCCACTCTTAGTGAGGAGACCAGCAAGGCAGTAACTGGTGCCAGCTTTGGTTCCTAGTTTGATTGCAAGTTACCTGCTTGCCCCCAGTGCCCACATGTGAATCCAGGCCCTCTGATTATTAAAACCATGTACTGTACACTAGCCCAGATGGTGAGTGGAGGACATGCCTGCTTTGAGGCAGTTGCCAGAAGATTAGAAGCTGTCCCTTTTCACCTCTCATGAGCTGTGTGGTCCATGCAATAGTTTACTTTGGGCATTTTATTTCCCTTAAGCTTTGTTGCCTAGGTGTCTTTTTATCAGTCCCGTGAAGATGAGTAAGCTTTGCATTTTCAAAGCCTCCCACACAGTGGCAAAGAAGCAGGCTGAAGCATTGTGACTCTAACAGAGAGTTACTAGAAACTTCTCTTCATACAGGAAAAGCTACATCTCCAGTTAAACGTCTTCCTTCTTTTCTATCTGTTGTATTTATGAAGGTTATCTTTAACCTCCACCAAAGTACCAGCATCAAATGTCCCAGGGATCAGGGTTGGTGGGGATCTGTAGAACACCCTTGTGCTCATGAAATTGTTGTTCCTACACCAGAGAGGAGATCGGGTCTGTGTAGATAAGGCGTGATCCGAGGGTCACTGCCAGACTGTCAGTTGCCAGGTGTCTCTGCTCACAATGGCCAACAAATGCTTTCTGCATACCTCATCTATAAAATGCCTGTGGGTCTTTCAGGTCCCTTATGGATTGCACAACAACAATTACTTAGAAAGCATCTAAACACAAAAGTGTAAATAAGATACCTGCATATTAACATTTGTTTGGAATAAAATGCACGTTTATTTATCCTTACTGAGATTCTCTGAGACCTACTACCTTTTTTTAACCTGTTTTGCAATAAATGTTAACAGTTATGTTACAGCAAAGGGATAATTATTTCTACATGCACAGGAGAAAATAGTGTTGTGCCTTCATTAGCTACTGTTGTGATTTTAGAGTAGCTTTTTGATAACATTATTATCTCTGGTGGGAAAAATCAACATGCTTGCCCTTTTTAGAGTAGTTATGCTAAAATTAAAAGGAATGCTCTCTTGTGGAGCAACATACTGGTCAGAAATGCTTTTTATAATGACCACAGCAGCTAGGAGCCTGTTCGATTGCTAACAGGATTTTCTGCAAGCTTCTCTGAACATATCAATGTGCTGACACTCAGCTTTTATTCATCTCTCCTAAAAACCAGTTTTGGTGTTGATGGTCTGTATTCCCCAGCACACAGGGCATCTGTCTCCTTCAATGACAACGGAGTTCCTCTGTGCCCTCCTGCTGCTGGTTAGAAAAAACCTGTTTTCTTAGTTGTAATAGCAGTTTGCAGAGTGGACAGGTTCCTTTCCTATAATGCTATTTCACTTTTTCTCTGGAAGCCTCCTGTGGGTTTGTAAGACTCGGGGTATCCTCCATGAGAAGGCAAAGAATCATGACATGTTATTTCTTTTCCTGGTCTATAGTAGTATTCAGGGCTATACCTTTGCTTCGATAATTTTATATTGTAAACTCTACACATCTATAAGTCAAAATTCTTATGAAACACTTGAATGGGAATCCAGGTGTAACTTACTCTTCTTCCAAGGTTTATTCCATTGGTTTCCTTAAAAACAAAAGGGAGGTGTTCGTGCAACATCTGGGATATGGTTTACAAACACAGGATGTTCTACAATCAAGTGTGTCTCTTATTTTGTACTAGCACTGCACATTCAATTCAAGTAATTCAGTTTGCCTGACCTGTATGCTTCAGTTCTCTGAATTGTAAGGTCATAATGACAGTATTGGGATGCATTTGAATAGTCTGCCATTATATCTCTCTCACTTTTTTTTTTTTTTTTAACTTGAAACACTTCCAAGTGTGAGTGTTTGACTTCTGGACTGAAGCTGCATGGAAAGTGACTGCTGCTTTTGCAAAGTGTGGGGTTTTTGGGGGGTGGGTGAGCTGTTAGACTTTCTGCTTTTGACTTTTTGAGATTGGCTGGGATATGACATATGGGAGAACCCTCTGCAGAACATCCAGCAGCTTAAGCTAGAATAGATCTAGAATAAGGGGGGAAGAGGACTCTAGTTCCTGTTCTAAACTGTGCAATACTGGGATTTAAACCTAGATTTCCCACATTTCAGAAAAGTGCATTGACTACTAAGCCGTAATGCTCTTCTAATTCCCTCCCCTGTTTGGACATTTTAGACCTGAGAAACATTCCTGTTCAAATTCATCATGGTCCTGTAAAACAAGTTTCGATTCTGGCAAGCTGGTGTTTTCTGAAGTAAAGGTTGTCTTATTCACCTTCTTCCTCTCCATGGATGCTGTGTCTCTGATGATCAGAGAGCAAGATGTGGGTGGCAGCAGTGGGCTGGCAATGTGGATAGATGACCTTATGTCTTGTACAGCTCCTAGGTTCCCAATTAGGCTGAGTACACAGAATAGCTGCCTTTTTGTCTCTGGCATTATTTTCCTTAAGCAATCTGGTCACAGCAAGTTCTGTATTTGTTATCTCCAGAAGTAACTTGTGTGTTGCAGGCTGAGGGAACTATCCATGTGCACAGAGTTTCTCTGAACTGGGATGAACTACAGGAAGCTCTTTTCCCCTCTCTGCTGCTGCCCAGCTTGCATTCACATTCTTACCAAGACTTTTCCAAATACTTTGCTGAGCAAGTACTTGTCTCTTCCCAGAACCTCCTGCAGCAGTTGTCTGAAGCTTTCAGGAAAGCTGGAACCCAGGTCTTTTTGGAGGGTGGACTGAGTCCTCTAAATAGTATATATGAAAAGCTGTAGAAGAATATTGAAATGTTGGAGCTGATGCAACCGTTGCCGCCTTATGCAAAACTGCTCTCTTTGCACTTTGTTTTGGGGACATAATGGCAGGAAGAATTACAGCAGTGTGCTCTGTTGATAGAGGCGTGTATCTGATGTGGAGTGGGGCTCAGAAACCTGCCATGTCCCGACGCCCTGGACATGGCATCTCGCATGTGGTGCTCATCAGTAGAAACTGAGAGAGCTTCATCTAACACGGGGTTAAGTCAGTTCCTCCTGCTCTGAATAGGGGTGCAATGGGAGAGGTGGGTGGGGGGACTCCTACCTGCCACATACGCAGCCCTTAAAAATAGCATTGGCTGTTGGGAGAGCCAGACTTCACACTCTTATTTTTAAGGCTCTGCGTGGGAGGAGGGGATATTTCCCAGTGTTGTGTATTGCTGAAGCAATCTGTACAAGAAATGCTGCACCAGAGAGATAGCAGTGGGCTTTGGCTTACAAAGCACAAGACTTGGGGAAAAGATGAGCTTACCAGCACTGGCTGAGAGCATCATAAATGAGGCGTTAACTATTCATGCAATATTAGCAAACGCTTTGAATAACATCACAACTTTATAGAAAAAGGCAGTAGGTCAGAAGAGAGGGTTTGGTACATGACAATTTAGTCTTTTAGTGACATTTTTCTTTCACTTATTTCTTGTTTTCCAAACTGCATGGTTACACAACTTGTTTAGATGCAGGGCAGGGTTGCCTTGTATGCTTCTGAGCTAATTTTCGAATTGTGTAAGGGTTGTTGTAACTGGAATGTTCTAGTACTGTGCATCTGGATTTAAGTAAGATAATTGCTTTTTTCCCACCCATTATGAAAGTGGCATTTGGAAGTCAAAATGCTGTTAATAATGCTTAATGTAATGTCTGAAGACAGCAGGACTCCAGTTCTGGCTGATGCTACATAATATGTAAAGTAAAGTAGCATTTTTATTTTCTGCACATTTTAATGTCAACGTTTTATTGAATTCAATTCACTTGAAGGTCTTGTGGTACACAAATGAATGCTATCCATTAAGAAGTAGTTCTTTTAAGGTGATACGAGAACTTTCTTTGCATCCAAGACTCCTTTCTTGGCAACCTAACAGGATTTTTAAGCTGTATCATGGCCACCAGCAAGTTGTCTACTGCCTGCTCATATTTGGAGTCTGAACAGTGTTGTGATGTTTTGGAGGGCTGATCAGATGAGCCTGGATCAAGACATGTGTTCATTTCCATTGCCGTGATGGTTAATCATTGGCAATTTCAAAAAGCGCTTTTTGGTGATTCGCCTTTTAGTTTCACTTGAAACCTCTTCTTGCTCAAGGTGGGACCAGTTCTTCCTCTCCTCGGGTTTCGAATCCGTAAGGAAATACCTGCAGCCCTTCTTGATAGTCTGTGAGCTGGATTTGTAAGGTGCATCCTCTGCTGAAAGGTGCTTGAGAACATCAAGGTATCAGATACCTCCTCTGCAGGGGGGGCGGAATTTCTTGAATGCATTGGCAGCTTCATCCTTTGCATGCTATAAAGCTAAAGATAATTTAGGGATAAAGCTGGGGTGATATCCTGAAGATTTTAATCAGAATTGTTTCATCTGAGACTTTCATCTGTTGCTCAGGCATGCAGGTACCAGATGCTGGAAGGGCTGTGGTAAGCCTGAGTGCTAATTTGCTGGGGTGCTGTAGGCAGCGTGTGTCTTGCTGTACGGGGTAGCTTGTGCCTTCAGGCTTGCAGGATGATGTGGTGGTACCAGGTGAGCAGCTGTGCTGCCCTCTGGCCCCTGGGAGTATGCCCTTATAAACAGGAGGATCCCATTTAAGCCACTCATGCTTTGGATCAGGAAGAGAGAAGGAGGGGCTGTTCTGGCTAACTACAGTCACATTTAGTCTGCCCTTGTTAGTGAGCAGGGTTAGGAAGTCTTACTGCCTGACAAATCGAAATTAGTAAAAACACTGGTTATATGCTGCTTTATGCTCTGTGCTAATGCTGTCACAGACCAGGTGGTCTTGTCTGCCTGTATTTCCATAATATTTCCAGTATGCCATGTAGGAAACCAGCAAATGGTTTGGAGAAGATGGGGGCTATTGCAAAAATCAGAGAATAAGTTCTAGTAGTGGGAAAGGGGACACTGGGGCAGTCTGGAGTGGAGAGGTGCTGAGGATGTGTGAGGCGAGACCAAACAAGTACAGCTCTACTTACCAGACTGGAAGCCGAGAGCGGATGTTGCTGCCATGTACTAATAGAGCAGGGGAGTAAATATTGGCAAGTTTACAGCTATTTAAGCTAAAGGTTAGTGTTAGCGCAAGAACAGAAGGGTATAAGCTGGTTATGAACAAACCCAGGCTAGAAATCAGAAAGTGATTTTTCTAATTGTTAGTGAACAGCTTCCAAATGGGTTTCTTTGCCCTTTCTGTTTCTAATTAATCTAAAAATGGGTCTGTTTATGAAAACTATTATATGACAGTCGGCTGTGGGAGCAAAGAATGGGACTTCATCATCCAGGAAGCCTCTCGGTAGGCTGTGAGAAGTGTCCGTGGAACCACAGCCTCTGTAACTATTTTTTCCCTAGCCTGGCCTCCCCCTGTTCACACTGCCCACCTGCCTGCCTTTGCTGCCGAGCTGCGCCCGCCTTGCAGGACCCCGTGGGCTCCGGAGCACAACCAGCGGTGCGTGGGAGAGGTGTTTGCTACGTAGATGCTGTCACCGAAGCCAAATTACGAAAATCGAATTGCAGCCCCTCTTGGGTGGAGGCTTTTCCCTGCAGTTGCGGAGTCGCTACTCAGGATGTGAGGCTCTGCGAGGGGTTTCTTGAGGAACGGTAGTTATTAGTGACTCATGCCTGGTACTGAACCTGTCATAGATATAATTTTGTTTTCTGACAAATGTTCGAGTCGTAACAGTTTCAGAAAATACGGTGTAGTTTGTAAACAGGTTTGTTCTTAAATAAGGTTTTTAAAATTCCCCATGGGATTTCAGTTGCTTATTTGGACAGTAAATAGCAATTGAACCTATACTCATTAAAAGTTTTTAAAAGCTAAGACTGGAAAATTATTTTGGAGGAGAGCTTGAAAAGCAACAGAGAATATCAAGACAAAACTGGTGGTGTGTACCAAAAAGGAGATAATGGAGCTACCCAGCTAGAAGGAAAGTTAGATTTAGCCTTGAACTGATCTATTTTGCCTCACTTTGGTCAATACTTTCAGTTGTTACATACAAGAATATATGAAATATAAATAGAGATTGCTTTATGTAAAAGATAAGTTTATTTTAACCATGTTTCCATCTGTTTTTTATTTTTGTTAATGAGTCAATATTCACCTTGTATTTTAAGATAACACACACATTTTTGAGAAACTGTTATTGAAAAACTGAGAGTGCTAAATTTTATTGCAATTTATTTAAATTTGTCTGGTATTATTCAGTGCATCATGTTAGTGCAGCAGATTTAAATGCATATAAGTGTTTTTGTGATATCTCATATAACGGGCGCTTGAAGGATCCAGTTTTGTCTACACAAATATCTATAGATTGGCTGGTGTATTCACTGTGAATTTTGTTATGCCTAATTTAAGGAACTTCATTTACAGCAAGTACAACTCTCCTTCATATTTGTGTGACATAGTTACATGTTACTCATCCTAATTAAGTCACTCTATTTTTAGCCTGCAGTAGTAATAGCTAGTTAATATACAACTGTGTACAGCTGCTAGAATTATCCCTTTTTTATCCTGTCTTCACATCCACTTCTCTCCAGTTTCGGTGAAGTGGGTGCCGTGACCTTAGAGCACAGAGCAGAGGTGGCAGCTACTGGAATGATCCCCCCACCACCTCTGCACGGTATTTTGGGGTGTTTTGGTCAAACTGTGCTTGTCCCTCCCGTCACATACTTACCCAAGGGGCTAAGTGGCCTCTCAGGCACTTGGCTTAGGTCAGTTATCTCGTCAAAGCCTGGTTTGTAGCGCAGTCTTCATCCTGTTGCAGAGTCTTTCTAAATCCAGTAATTTTCTTTTTTTTTTGCATTAAATTTCCTCCCTGTCCCTCCTCATTAGGGGAGCAGAGTGACTGAGTTTCTAGACCCGGTTAATTCAGGCCTGTTTGTCAAGCCTGTCAAGTGCCTTTACTGGAACTGTGAAAACTGTTTCTGGGCTTATTAATATGTGTGTGATTGCTGGAGTCAGCTGTGTCAGAGCTATGGTGTGGCAGTGCCCCTTTTTTCTCGTTCAGTGCCTACACCAACAGTGTCCTCAGAGACTGACAGAGGCCTGTATGTGGTTCATAACAAGTATTTATGTGGGGTATTTTTGTCCATTAATCAACTGCAGTCTTCTGCAGGGAGTATAAATATACGAAATTATTCCTGCCTACAGAGAAAGGCATATTATTTAAGCCAGCAGTCATAAAGACAAATGTAGGGTAGTGAAAAACATTACTTCCCTGCTTTTTGAAAGTTGGTGCATCTGTAGCAAATGAGGAAGTGCTGACAGAGGAAGGAATCTGTCGGCAGAGGTAGCTGGGGATTGCTCCATGTGGTTATTAGTTGTTATTCCACTGCCACGCTGTTACACAGTGCTGGACAAGCCACGGTGGTTTTTGAAATTGGTTTTTCCATTTCCTCTCCCTGATTTCTGGTTATTTGATTTAAGATTCTGGAAATGGGCCACCAGATCAGCGAGTGAAGTAGCTGGAAGCCAGACTTCATGGTGTTTGATAGGCTCCAAACTTAAGTATTCTGAAAAATAAGGGTTTTATTATCTTGAGATGACTGTCCAAACAGAGAAGAAGGTCTTGGCCTGCCCTCATTCTTAAGTTGTAAATGGGGACATTTTTCACTTCACAGGTATGCCACGAAAACAACAATTCATACTTGAATTATGGTAATGAGTGCAAAGAAGACTCCTTAGCTCACTGCATGTAATGGTAGGGCCTGGCTGTTACACAATAAATAATGCATGTGGTCACACTTTGAATAACATGAAGGAAACAATATTAAATATTTGCTCGTGAGAAAGGGGTTCCCCTTCAAACGATAGAAAGAATTGTCTTTAAGTTCATATTGGGTGCTACCCTGTAGGATCAAGGTGCTGAATTCCTGTAGCCAAATCCTTATGTGTTGGACCTACCTTTTGCAGAATGCACGAACAGTTTTGTCAGAGACCATTTCCCCATTCTCACTGTCAAGCTCAGGGAGGAAAACATGCTCCTCGGTGTTTGGACTCAGCCCCTGTGTTACGGACATCTGTGTTGTCATACACTGTGGGGAGTAATGCACTGTCATGCCTGTTAGCAGGTATATGTGTGTTACCATGTGGTTTCCTACCTGGAACAGGTTCAGGAAGGGTACAGGTAAGGAGCAGTAAAACCATCACAGTACATGAAGAGATTAACTAAATCATCTACCTTCCTCAAAAGCGTCCCCGAAAAATGGATGTACACCCTTTGTTAAAACTTTCTGGGACAGAGATTTTGTAGCTTCCCTAGACAATCCATGCTGATTTACACATACGATTAAAAGCTTTTCCAGACGCCTAACCTAGCTTTCCATGGCTGCAAGTTAAGCCTGTTATTTCTTTACCTGTGTGTACAATAGAAATGCTGAATAGTTTACTTCCCTCCTGCTTCCCTTAACTAGTTCATGTTGGAAGGCTGTTAGGTCTACCTGAGGTCTACCTTTCACAGCATCTGCAACTTTTCCTTCCCAGCTTCCTTGATCAAAAAAAAGCAATTAAAGCTTTAACTGAGAGTATAATTGCAGGTTTTTTCCACCTCCAGCACATATCTGTGCTCAGATGCCTTTGCATTTTGGTGATGCTGATTATTTAATTAGATGTGCAATTAAGACATTGATTGTAATTTTCCAATTTCAGGAGATACCAAGTCCTTATGCTTTGGATGCCATTAAGAGGGAGAGATGTAATTTGAAGGAGGAAGCAGCAGAGGGAGAGTTTTCTCTGCTATAAATGCTTCCTCACTGCCTGTTGACTAAGGTGTTCAAGCTGACTCCAGTTTAAAAGCTGGTATAATAGCCATTTCTGGAATGGGGGAATTGAGTTGGTAAAACTTTTCAAGCAGCTGAGTTGTAGAGGGCAGCACAGATTTGCTAGCAGTCCATCTTGTACTTGTACCTTTTTAAAAGTACATAAAAAATGGAGAATGACAGTTCATTAAGAGAAAAGCTTCCACACTGTTGGGCGGGCAGCCAAGACCCAGGACAAGGGCTCTGGGCATTCAGGTGTTTTCAGGGAAGGGTTTCTGTCTGTAATTACTGGGACAGAAGGAGACAACACACTTCCCCAGGGCCTGTCAAATGGGGTAGCTTTGCTTTGCTTTTAAAGTCTGAGCCTGGCTTTGAAGGCTGGTGTGGGCAGTGGCGAGTGGGGTTGACAGTGTCTCGGCTGCAGCTTTCGAGGAGGTAAGGCTTGTTTGTGCCCTGGAGTGGCTGGAACTTAGTGGTTGAGGAATAAAACAGCCTATTCTGCCAAGTCTTGGGTTGCAGAGTATGTGGTAGTATGTGGTTTTGTATCCCAAAAGTCAAGAGTTGCAAAGAGCCACAAGAATGGGACACGCAGGTTTAGCCTGTGCTTTAAAGTGCTGCTTCAGATCATCTCTTCAGAGAGGCTTTGTCTGTTGTTACGAGTGACAGTGATGACTATAAAGAAATCAAATGGAGGAAGATCTTAATCTGAGCTTTTCTAATGTTATGACCACCACCCCTCTAAGGATTCTGCACCTTAAAAATTCCCATGTCAGGCTAGATTGGTTTTAGCCCCAGAAGGAGTTTTTCACTGGTATGGCAGCAGCAGCCTCAGAAAGTCTTTCTTTCTGCTAATTCATAAATGTTCATCTCCCAGGGTTCAGCAGACATCCTTACAGTCAAATAATGTTAACGTGTGTAAACATCTTTTGTATAAAGACGAGTCAGCTGGTGGCTTGTTCTCACCCATTCAAAATGTTATATTGCCTATCTGACTTATATTGTCTGTCTTTGGAAGGTAAACAGTCCCAATATCTTAGTCTTTAGCAGTTCTTTCAATGTGCCAGTGCTATTCTTGTTGTCTTTCTATAAGCCAAATAATTCACCTTTTTCTTTTATGGGAGGATAAAAACCTTTTTTCAGGAAGGATAACTTTAGGAGGAACATTGTTGCCATCTTTTATTCAAGTGTTTCAAAGCCAATGTCTGGCAATGGGCAATTTCCAAGGTGCTCAGGGTGCTGTAGGAAGGACCTGTGTCTTTTTTTCCCTTCTGAGCTTGCAGGTTGCCCTTGTGCCTCCCCTTCCTTTTTCCTGAAGGGAGAAGAAAGAATTGGTGCTTTGAGTGACACTTGTTCTTTCATCTGAAAGCAATGTCTTAAACCCATGTTTCATAAGTGTGTTCTGGATCTATTGTAATGACAGAAACAGCATTGACAGGGTAGTTTCAAATGCCTTGGAATAAGTGGTCTCCTCTCTCTTCCAAGCGTCTGTCTCAGCAGCACTGCTTACGTTGTGGTGATGCACGGCTCCTCAAAGCACGGTATTCATTGAGGACAGCTGTCAAACAGCAGGAGGCTACTGCTTTTTCATTAACGCTTCGTCTTGATTTGATCTCCTTGTGGCTTTGAAGAAGATAATAAATAGCATGTTTTCACTGCTGAATCAACTGATAAACTTTACAACTGTTTATTTGAACTTCTAAGGTTTAATGCAGCCCTGAACCTGAGCTACCTCCCTGAGAACTCTGTCTCTAGGGAAACGCGGCAGGCAGTTTCACTTGGGACAGTTGGTTCTTATTTTTCTTCCAGTGAAACAACTAAAAAATTTGGTTTGGAGAGTTCTTGGGTCAGAGATGTCTGAGGCCATTTGTAAGATGAATTAAACCTGAGTGTGAGTTGGACAGAATTTATCCCTACTGTTCCAGACAAGCTATCCATTGACTTTTCCCTCTTCTCTCTTGACTTTTTTTCCCTTTCTGTCTTTGTTTAATCTTTCTATGTAACATTCTAATCCTCTAATTTACTTAACCACCCAATTTTGTACTTCTCTAACAGCCAGGACTCTGGAAGTGTTCTTGCTTGTCTTCCCGCAGGGAGAAGGGGTGTGAGTGTGAGAGAGGGAGGAGCAGGACCTGTGCTTGGAGCGTGCTCATTTTCCTTTGGTTAATCCACTCGTGCTCGTGAAGGAATTGCTTACTTTTACAATTTTATCAGTAATTCAGTACTTTACAGGAAGTTGGAATGAAATAGATAATGAGGATTAAAAAAGAAGAAAGGGTAATGTATACCTCACAGACATCAAAGCATTTGGCCTATATAGCTGAGCCTAGCTTTATCAGTTTTAATAATTCCCTGCTGGCTCAACCTAAAATTAAAATCAGTTGGTGAATTAAAAAAATAGCAGTAAGAAGTATTTAAATTTTCAAGTGGAAGTTTATTTCTCTAGTAGAAGGCAAATATCATGGTACTCTGAGCCTTAAGGTAAAGCACACTCTTTCTCACAGTTTTTTTTTTTATGCAAGCGTGCCTATTTTTCCCAATTCTGAATTGTCTTTGTTATTTCAGTAAACAAAATATCACTGAAAAACAGAGCCCGTCTCAATCTCCTGTGCATTAGGTAAGGGTTTTTAAATGTCTGAAAGGTGCAATCTTCCTCGCTTCTGAGGGCACCTGTGTTTTTGTCTTTTTGTATCCACATTTTTCTTTCCAGCTCCTTGTGAGCTGTCGTGAGGGCCGTGACATTTTCTAGCACTTCATTGCTTGTGACCTCCATTAGTGATGTCTCCTGTCTCTTTGTCTAATGAGACTTGCTTGCTTTTTTCATGGTTTTTTTTTTTTCTGTTCCTGTTCTTACAAGGCAGCGATGGGAGTATTGGAATTTTATGTGATAGGGCTTGGAAATCTGCATAGATTCTTGGGACCTCAAGAGCTGTGACTGCAGGATTGTGTTTGGCCCCAGTACATTTTTGACCTGGGACAATGTCTGGTGTTGGTGGCTGCAGGGATGGGCAAAGACCAAGGAAGGAGCAGATGTGAAAGACAGAGGCAGCAACGTCAAGGTTACATTGGCTCCACTTGTAGTAGGGCCTTTGGAAAAAGTAAGGCATGTAAAAGCCTGGGAGCATCCTGTCTACTGGATGCTTCAGGTGCTGTAGTGAGTTAATGTGAACAAGAAAGTGTCTGACGGATGCTTAATATTTTGTAAAACTATTGCTGTGAAAGAGACCCCTGGCAAGATGTATTTTGTCTTACTCTTTGAAGATACAAAGTGCTGCCCAAACACTTTTGTTTTTGCAGTTGGGCAGTCTGCACCCTTATGTGGATGAATTTGATAAGGAGCTTCGTCTCTGAGCTTAAGTGCTATAATTGGTGTGTTTAGCAGCAATCATTGCTATTGCAGTGGAACTCGGTGCCCTTAGTTGGGCAAGAGCCCTGTTCTCCTGGCAGGGTGCAAACACGTAATGAGAATCTCCGGGTCAGACTCTTAAAATCACTTAAAGCTAAAGTACTTCTGAGACTCTGACCTGTGGTCCCTGTGTCTGCAGCAAGGGAAGGAGCAAAATGAGAGAGTGTTTTCTGGGGAACGGAGGACGTAAGTGACCTTACAGGGGGACTGAAAGGAGGTCGGTGGCCTGATCGCTGTGCCAGGCTGCAAGTGGCTGGATTTGGGAGGAGCAGGGGGGTACTGTTCACCCATGGTGCTGCTGAGACAAAGTACTGTGAGTCATGGCATTGGTCTACCTGTAAGCAAAACTTCTGCTTATCTCCATTAAAGAAATGAGCTGATGGGAACACCAGCCTGGCTGTTGTCAGCTGATGCTTCATCAAGGTGCTAGGATGGAGCTGTGGGACCAGAGGGTAGAAGGTGGCAGGAGAATAATCCCATGCCAGCAAGGGCTGGGCTAGGAGCAGAGTGATGCTTGTGGAGGAAGTGGTGAATAAAAGTTGATATTGGTCTAAGTAAGAGATTGAGGGGCGGGGGGGGAAGTATCATTCACAGCAAGGCTGGCTCACAAGGAGGTAGGAGGTATTTGAGCAGATGGGAGGGTAGTGGCATTTCCACAGCTAAGTCATATAGGCCTCTTCAAAATCCCACCCCACACTGTGAAAAGACTTTGTTTTGAAAGATGCAGTGAGCTGTCCTTGAGCAGAACCGGGAAATGTGCACAGCTCCTGTACAGTGCCTTTGGTGCTAAAGGCTGAGAAAACAGCTTTTGGGAAGGAGGTGGGTGCTTGCGTTGGGTGCATAAAGGAGGGAGACAGGATGAAGGAAACATTTGTGAAAAGGAGGATGTGAACATGGACCAACGGGCCAGGAAGGTTTTCTTAGCAGCAGTGTGTTGGATGCCCTTGGGGCAGCCTGTGGGGCAAATAAATGGTTCCTTTAGTGCAGGCACTCCTTGCAGGATGAGTGCCTGCTGCTGCTCGCTCCCAGGAGGGGAGTGTTGGTACAACGTGAGTGGATCTGGTTCCCTGCACAACACTTCTGCAGTCATTCTTTTATGTAACAATGTGACTTTTATTTTTGGGAAACGCGAGATCAACGGGTGTTCAATCCCCCACACTCGTAGCAGAACTGGAAAAGGATGGAAACTAGTCTTCCTTGGAAACTGGATGCGATTCATTTCAGCGAGGGCATGGCTGAATCTTGTGGGTTAGTCTGGGGGTGAACAGGAGATATAAAAATAAACATCTATATCTGAGTTGGGCGAAGAATCTTCTTGGAGCCGGTTAGTTATGTTGAGTCCCCTGCTTTTTTCCCCAGCCCCCCTGCTCCACAGTCCTGTAGGATGCCAGGAGTCAGGCAGAGTGCTTTTCCAGCATGGATCAGCTCGCTGCGCTGTACTGCCTGCTCTCCTAATGCCGACGGAGTGCTTTTTGTCTTTAGTCAGATTGGCTCCATCAGTTCGCGTTTCCTTCTGAATGGATAATAAAGTGGGGAATCATTCCGAGGCGAGGAGTGTTGGTGCGCGAGCGAAGCGGGGAGGCTGCGTGTGTGAGGAGCCTAGGCAGTAAGCAGCTGACGAGGAGGAGTAAAGTAGCAATAGCTGCACAGCTTTCTCTCTGCCTCTGAAGTACAATATTTTCTGTTGAGTCACAACTGAAGAGAGAAGGATGAAGTTTTAACTGTACTTGGTACTGCCTGAGAAAGGGAAAAGATGCACTGTGGCGGTGAAGTAAAGAATTTCTGTTGAGGGATACTCCTGGAAGCCGACAGGATTTCTGCATTTTTTTGGCTTTTACATTCACTGGCTTCTGCTGATTTTTGCTTTTTTGGATTTTTAGTAGCTGTTTGCATTTTTTTTTCCCCTTGAAAACATGCCTTCAACTTTACGTGATTTCTCATCCTAGTGCTGCTGTGGAAGGGGATACTCTCGGTGCCTTTAACATTGCTTTCCCCAGTACCTGAGATGGGACACCAGCAATTTGTTGATAATCTGCATAGTGAAAGTTCATTATCTGGTGAACCTTTAACGAGATTAGGAGTGCTTCAGGACTTGTCTTTTCTATGAGAACAAGCTATTGCATTCTGTAGTTTTCTATTAATTTTATAAATTTCCTTTATACTTTAACCTTTTGTTTTATTTTGAAGCAGCAAGGTAAGTGCATGATTGGAACAAACGAAGTGGCTGGGTATAAACTGCAAGTATGCAGCGACCAAGGAGAACTGCTCTTATTTTTAGAGTGGGTTCTGTGTGTGTGTTTACTTCAGCAATACAATAGCTCCATTGGAGACTGACTGGATTTAAACATGTGCTTTGTAAAAACTATTTACTCTTAGTATGTTCATTTGTATGCTCTGTTTCTTAGTTTTTGTGTTCACCCATTAGACACTAATTGTAGATGTCTTTTCACTGGTGTAATTGAGGTTGTGTCTGTTTACTTCTCATACTTTTCTGTTAGGAGGGTTTGTATCTCAGCTGGAATTTGACATCAAAATCACTATGTGAAGAAGAGTTAACGGGAAAGGGATTTGGGGATAATTTAAATTTGATCACTTTAAGAGCAAATAGCTTGAGAGGTAATTAAATTACTGGGTTGATTCTTCCTTAAATGTCACTTAAAACAGGCTTGCTTTTAACCCAGAGTATTTGTCGTTGGCCTGATTTCCTGTGCTGAGAAGCTTGTGAGCTGATGAGATGAGATGGAATGACTGGCATGCAGGAGCGATGAGGATGCTGTACAAGCTGGTGAATCAGAGCAGATGGTGTGACTGTTTCAGATATCTTTTTAGTTTTCATTCCTTTTATAAGGGCAGCTTTCTTTTGCTAATGGAGCAAGCCTTCGGGGGATAAACATCAAGACTTAATACAGAATGCTAAGGTCTTCTGTCCTCAAGATGAAAAGGAGAAAGCTTATAGAAGTAAAGCTGCAGTTTTAGCCCAGGAGGATTTTAGTTGCCGAGTGCTGCAGTTTAGCAGCATGAGCTGGAAAACCCTAATTATTCCATCAGCTGCCTACGTTACCTTCACCCAGCCTGGCTGAACGCTGCTGATCATCTGCTCTAAAGGAGTGCAGGACAGGTCAGAAACAGTGAGACCATGTAGCACCAGGCTGTGCCCCAGCTGTGCTAGCACTGCCCTGAGAACAGAAGGTGGATCTCCTAATTCGTAACCTTGGGTTGGTGAGTGCTGCCCATCTCTCCCCTATCTGAGTGTTCCCTGTGAGCTGAGCCACTGTTACCTGGAAAACCAGCTCCAGACCTCCTCAGTGAATAATCAGAGTTCTGAAAAAATTCTTAGGGTTGAGTGTTTGCTGGTGGTTCTTGTCAAAAATGCAGCACTTGGAGAGTTCACACTATTGCTTCAGCGCTGGGTTGTAAATTGGATTATAAGTAAAGGAAAGGTACAGCACGTTCTGTGTCTGTTAGTCAAGGCAGCAATCTTAGCATCCTTCATCACTTTCATAATGGTGCAGGCAAACCTTATTTAAAGCAGAAGTACTGGGTTTGTACTGGAAGTGCTGTCTGTCCGCTCTCCAGTTAAAGGTAGCTGCATAATCTGAATAACCTTTCCCCAAAGCCCAGCAGAAGTTTCTACAGCCCTCACCCCAACTTGTCAGTGTGCTTCAGTGCTTGGGCTGTTCCTAGTGCTGTTTTCTTTAAACAGAAAGTTAGTTCTTGCTCTTGGCTCATCTGTTCAATAGACTACTTGGTTCTTAGGACACTGTTTGGGGAAAAATCTGTTTTAAGGAACAGCTATTGCTTTAGGTCATCCTGGGTAAAGCATTTACTGATTGATTCAGCTGTGTTGAAAACCCCCATGCTCTGCAAACAAGGGGGCTGCTGAACTCAATTGCTTCTCAGTGTGCTCTCAAACTACTGATAGCCGCTGCTCAGGTTTTGTATAAGCTTCCAAGAATTGAAGGAACTTTACATAAGAACGACAGAAGCAGCTGTGATTTCTTTTCTTTTTTTAGCAGTCAATTATCCTTTTTACCTTTTCCTCAGCACAGGATGGTCTCAGAACTGAGTGGGTGCCTTATCCTTAGCTTGCTGCTGGCTGCCTGCTGGAGCCTTGCATTTCTGCAGTTGGCAGCTTCCAGCCTTTGCCTCCCTCTGCACTCGGGGACAACCCCTGTTTCTGTGACTCCGTCTCTGGAAGCCACCTTTTTCTTGGCCGCCAGGTAATGACAGACCTCATTTGTCACTGCAGCCGGTGCATCGCTGTGCCAGCCACTGCTGCTTTCAGCTTGTATAAAAAGCTGTGATAAGAGGATGTGGTGGCCGAGGGGGACGAGCATGTCTCGAAGAATGGCAGGGCTGCCTGGTGCTGAGCTGCTCTCTGAGGCCTCCCAAGACAGCTGGACTTAAAAGGCCTGAACATCTCAATCCGTCTCCATCTGTGCGCACAGAAGTGATGCTGGGTGGATGACTGACATCAGTCCCATTTTACAGAAAGCTGAGAGTCACTTAGCATCTTCTGTGGCATCCCCTATGCTTGTATGGGGTATTAAGAGTTAAGACAGGGTGTGCTATCTCCTTGCTGTACTGCATAGCGATACTCTTTAATTACATGAATTTAATTTCATGCTGTTTCGCAACGGAATTTTTTACACTGGTGAATGTACTTGCAACACTTCAGTGGGTGTTTTATCCTCATACTTACTGGTTTTTACTGTTGCTTCACTTTGTAGCTGCACTGATCACTTGCTGGTACAGCAAAATATTATTCACAGGGTTTTTTTTTTTGCCTCAGTTGAATGGCCTTGTGTAAAAGGTAAGAAATAACCACAATGTGCAAGGTGCAGAACCGTGTAATTGATTCAGCCAATAAGCAGTGTTCCCTGGATCAGTTTTCCACCATAAGGGTGACTGGCTGGCCAAACCTGACCTTTTATCACACCTACTAAACTGCTTTGGAAAGGTTTTAAGTGGGGAGTTTTTTCTAAAACACAGCAGGCGGGAAGGTTGGCTCTCACTGATGTCTGCATTGAAGTGTTCTGAGACAGTATTTGCTCAGATTTATTGAAATAAACTTGTTGGTAGAGATGAAATCTGAAAAACATCATTGGAAGTGCTTAAAAATTTCAGGAAGTATTACCAGCGTGGCTGGGATGTGGTTTTGCAGCTCGTGTAGTAATTCCTGAACAGGAACCTAGATTGAGGCTGGGCTGCAAAGGGACTGTGAAAGGTTTAGCGAGGGACTGTGTCATAGTTTCTTGGCTCACATTGTTTTGTTTTTAAAATAATTTTCATCTATTTGTAGCCACTGTCTTTTCAATAGCATGGATGTATTTCCTCTTTAATGCATTTTGAAGTGCCATGTGTCTCTTCTACATCATACTTTTAGCAAAAATGTCCTGAGATCAACAAATTTTTTAAGGGTACACTTTGTTCTCCAGTCCTGCTGTTCTTTGCCCAGGATCGCTCAGCTTACTACCACCTTCTTCCTGTCATTCATGCCAGGACTCAAAAGTTAGAGTTTTTGTTAATTATCAGGAGAAGGTTTGAAAAAAACACACATTCTCAGAAGCAAGCAATAATGCCATGTTTAGGTATGATCCAACCCAAAATTAAATCTAATTGTGCTAATTAGAAAATTGCATGCTCACCTCTGGAAGTCATACATCAGCAAGGCTGGTGGTAACCCTTCATATCTCTGTCAAGCCTTGTTGTTAAGATCCTTTCAGCAATTAATGTGTTTAAAAATGCTATAATATTCCCAGGAAGAGTAGATGTTTCAGCGTGCAGTGCTGGGGCGATGTTGCTATGGCAGCCTTAGCCATGATTTCGTTCTCTTTTTAATGCCAGAATCTTTTTTTCTCAGAATGTCCTGTATTTTAGTTATTGGTATTCTTAATGTTTAAATGGTTCTTTATAGAGTAGGAAGACCGTTTATCAGTCATTTTATTGCTTCTCCTATTGTAATTGTTAGTACTGGTAATGCCATACCACTTTTTGTGGAAGATAATGTAAATATAGTCTAACCCAAAAAAACTCTACTTAGTGCCATGGTGGCATGAGTCGGTGGCCACAGAAGCTGCTGTGAAATGTTTTTTGATCATAGTTAATTGTTTCTATACCTTTTTGTTGGTGACTCTGAACATCACGTCTACCCTGGGCTACCAGCACCTTCTAACATGATGGTGTGGGCTAAAGGTGTCTCAGTATTTCTCTTAGTGTGAAGAAAACCAGAGAGCCAGTAAGAAGATAAAAATCAACCTCATTTGCCAGAGGTTTAACAGGCACAGGTGCTGTTCTCTCTCCCCCTTTCTTCCACTCGACCAGCTAGCTCACAGAAGTGAAGACACTGCTCAGAGGGTGTTGCAGCCAGCTCTCCTCAGTCTGGTGAGAGCCTGACCTCCCCTAGAATGCTCTAAGTGTAAAGTATGACTGATCCCCAGCTGACGAGCAGAGAACTCAAAATTGTGCTTTATTCCTTCGTAGGATTTCTCGTGTTCTTTTTTCTCACTTACTGATGCTGGCATGCAATGCGTTTGCTCACCTGTTTCCCCTGTTTAGAATCTTAATATGTCAGTTTCGTCCTCATGGGAATAGCAAACAACCCATAGCAGAACATCCCCAAGTAAAGCCAGCGATGCCTTCCTCCTGCTTAGCTTGAGCCTGGCTTCCCTTTGGGAAGTGGGGATGTGTAGAAATGATGGTACCTGTGGATGCTTCTCTTCAGTTTGCACACCCAGAAGTACCTCCATGCTGAACTGAGCATGGAGTCCTCAATAGAAACGCCTGCTAAAAAGGCAGTCAGAAGAAAGCTTGTGTAGTCAGTGAGGGCTTGCAGTATCTGGCAGGATACCAGGATGCAAATACTCTTTCTTTAAAGACTTGATTTCTTGTTATGTGTTAATGTGACTCCTGGAGTGATTCTGGAAGAGAAAAAGACTTCAGCAAGGATTTGCATCCAGATTAGATTTTTTTTTCTTCCCCCTGTTTGAACCTGCATTAATTTTGCTTGTCACTTTGCCTGTCTGTGCTACAAAGAAGCATGACCCTAACACAGGTAACATGAGAGGAATAAGGGATCTTTACAAGGGACAAATGGCTGCAGTGTTTCTGGTCTGGAACAGTGGAAGGGACCAGGAGCACACACACAACTCTGGGTGGAAAGGAGGTGTTGTAGCGACCCTTGCAGGAAGTGCAGAGGCACACAGGATGAGGGGGTGAATACCCAGAGCTCCAGGTCTGAGTGTGGGTCTGGGATGGCAAAAGGTGGGGAATAGAGAGAGGGAGACTGTGGTAGAGGTGCAAAGAGGGTTATGGTCTTGGCATTACTGTAAGTGTTTTTGCTCTTTGATGGAAACGGAGATTTCTGTTCCCTTACCCCCACTGTAGAGAGAGATAGGGATGTTTCCCTCTGAGCCAGAGCTGCCGCCCTGGTGTTTTGCTCCAGCCTTCTTCTTAGCCTGGAAGAAGACAGTTTCTGTCCCTCTTGGGGAAAGCTGGAAAGGTATTGCTGGTATTTGAAATTAAAGATGTTTTTTTTTTTAAATCTCTAATGAAATAAGTATTTCTATATATCTATATATAAATATACATACACATATATATGTATACACCACAAACACTAGATATATATAAATAAAAGTGACAGCACTGTAGTGTTTACACTAAACTGCCTGCTTTGGGGGGGCTGCAGTCCTACAAGTAGGTGTTCAGCAGGAAAAAGCATCCTCTGTAAGAAACCGCTGCTGTTGAGTGTGGCAGTGGACAAAGAAAATGAGAGTGAACTCCAGTTTGAATTGATTTCTTTTTTAAAACTAAAATGGTCATCTGGTGCCTTGAAAGCTGCTTGCAGAAGGAAGCATGATGTGCATTGAGCTTTCTGAGGGAATCCTTGCACAAGCATGTGTCAGCTTTTCTCCTGGCGCTTGGGGTTCAATACACTGGAAAATATTTGAAATTAGCATCTCTGTGTGGTACCCTCAAGCAACACACACAGGGACCCACAACTGTAGAGCTCTTCTTCTGGGCTGCTGTTGAATTCAGGTGCTTGGTCTCTGAGGGTTCACTTCTTACTAGTGATACGGAAGTGTTTTACTGGTGTTAAACACCAGTTAGCCACTCAAGTGAAAGGAAAATGGTGGTGGAAAAAGAGAGCCTGAGCAAATATTTCCTAGGTCAACCCTGTTCCATGGAGGAGTAGTTAGATAATAAAGATGTGAAAAAGCAAACCCGATCTTTATGGACCAATAGTCCAAAAATTTTATAAAATTAAAACTTGTTTTCTTTAAGAAGCTGACAATAAGTCCAACAGGGAATTTGTTTAGCCTACACAAGAGCAGATAATTGCCTTTGTATGGAAGTTCTGCTGAGATGGTGGATGATGGAGCTTAAACCTGAAGCACAGATGCAGCCTCTGTTATAGAATATTAATTAGCTCTGATTATAGAGATTGGTATTTGAAAATACTGCTTCCTCCAGATCAAACACCACTCTCTCCTTCCCTGCCCCCAAAGTGAAACAACAAAAATGAAAACAGAATATTCAGTAGGATGAAAATTCTCACTAACAGAAAAATGCTGTCAGTAGTATAAATGGCTCTCCAGTGGAGCTCGAGGATGTGTTACGCAGGGTTTCTGCTCTGCAGCAGCTTGGGATGGGTGCTGGTGTAGAAACTGTGAGTTAAAGTTTTGAAGATGGGATGATTGTTTGACACCTGAAAGGGGCACCAAGTGAAAGCTTCTCTGAGCTCCCGACCTGGCTCTTGGCAGTGAAAACGCTCGGAGGGAGTTTGTTGGGCCTCAGATCAACCCCTCAATCCAGTGCAAACAGACTTATTGTAGTGTTGAGTCCTCTGCTTGGCATAAGAGCATGAAATATTTGAGCTCAGCACTTGGTCCAGCATTCTCCAGTGGGTGCTGCTGGGGCAACATGTGACCCTCCCTGCAGAAGACTTCAAGGGTTGCAAAGACCGCATTAGGAGAGCACCAAGGTTACCAGCAAAAAACATCCTAGCATGAACTGTAACACATTAGCCTTAAAGCAGCTAAGTCAAAAACGAGGTTAGAAACCCTGTTTCTGTTCCTTTCAGCATGACAGTAAACCTTCCTGCGCAAAGCTGGACACACAGCAAAATTTAAGTTAGGCTGAAAGTTGCCTGTAACGATTATGTTTGTGCACTGTGGAGCTTAATTTTTTTCTTTTTTTTTTTAAGAACAAGGTAGTCAAAGTGAAAGGCAGTTACTACAGATCTTAAATCAAACAAGAACGTGAGTAAGAATACGTGCTTGAGCAGCAAGTCCAAATTGAATCGTCAAGTGAATCTCTAGTCAAGTTGAATCTCTAGTCACTTTGGCTCCAGGAGGACCCCTGTATGGGCCTTACTCTCTGGAGGAAAAAACTGATTGTGTGTTGCTTAGTAAGTTCAGCAGTGAAGGCGCATGGAAGTTTTAAGTCATTAACATAGTATATTTTTTATTTATTTATTTTGCTCTACAGAGGAGATTTAAATCAGGGAAAATGATCCTCTGCAAAATCTTGAGTGTTGGAGTAGAAGTGACGTGCAGAATCTTCATGCTGTCAGCTCAGCCTGTTAGTACATATGCTGAGTGTGGCATATTTAACTGCAGGTTAGCTTGGGAGCTTGTAAGCTTTGAGGTTTTTTGGTGGGGTTTTTTTTAGTGTTTGGTAGCAAAATATTAAGATAAAAATATTAAAATACCAAAAGGGTTTTACACTTAAAATCTGTCATCCAGTCTTCCTGCCACTTTACATCACTTTGTGCAATTCTTGTGGGATGGCTAGTACTGCGCCAAGTTAAACTCAATTTCTGCTTTGATTTGAAGCAAAGAAGGATGAAGATTGTGGACTTGAAAGGAAAGGAAATATGCAGGGATAGAATCCCTAATAATTTTGCGAATTCTGTATTATGAGGGGTAATTAAATCACACAGTGCACTATTGCCAGGAGCTAAGCTTGGAATGATTTGCAAACCTGGTAGAAAATGGGAATGGCCACAGAATTGCTCTTTAACTTTTTTTTAATTTTTTTTTATTATTTCTTGGATAGAAGAGGGAGTGAGGAATGCTTGTTTTGACAAAGAAGGACTTGATCTGGGGAGGTGGCCAAAACGAAGATGCTGTCTGTACACTTTAAATAGCACATCCTCTTTCTGTCTGCTTTTGTGTGGATGCTGTTTTCTTTATTCTGCTGCTTAAGTAACGTTGGCTATTTCTATCTGAACCAAACTGTAATGTTTTTTCCCCTCTTTTGGTAGCTGCTTCGTGACAGAATAAAAACTGCATGTGAGTTGTGCATTGGGAAGTGATTGATGTGTGCTTGTGCAGCTTGTAGCACTATGAGAAACACAGGTGCGGCTGCTGATGATGTTTGCTAGAACTAGATTGAAAAAGCAAGAAAATGAAATTGCGCTTCAGCACAGACAACCTGTTGTAAAACTGTGGGGCAGGAAGCAGTTCCGGAAGCAAAAACTCCATTTGTGTCTGCGGGACAAAATGAAGAGGCTTCTTCACGGCCAGGTAGATGAGAATCCAAACCACGCTCATCACTGCCAGCTCTCCCCGGTGGAGATCGAGACGGACATGTTTGTTTGTGGAATAAAAAGGAACTCTGCCAGCACTGAATTTTCCACTGCTGGAGGGGACTTCCATCAGGAGGGAGAATGTGATTCCAAGGGGGTGAGTGAAGTATGTGTTGGTGAGGTGGAACTGAACTGGGATGGCTACGTAAAAATACCGTGCTCGGTTCAACAGAACAAGAAGGATTCGCAAGGAAATTCTTCTGAGAGTACAACGCAGACCTCCTCTGAAAGAAAGGGCAGAGCGTCCGAGGGGCAGGACCTTTCTTCCCTGAGCATTGCCATGAGCTGGAGGGAGATGGCTGAAAGGCAAGGGTGTTTCCCCCAGGAAAAGCCCGCTGCATACAAGAGCCATAGACGGCAATCGAGAGATCGCTCAGCTGATGTGGTTGACTACATTGTTAAAGAGCTCCAGGGAATAAGTCGCATCCAGACAGAGATTGCAGAGCTCCGGCAGCACCTCACCTTGATAAAAGGCTCTGTGGATGAAGTCTCCAGCTGCGTGGATACGGTCTTGAGCGAGATAGAAGGCCTTCAAGGTGGCTCTGCTGGCAAAACCCAGGGTACACATGCTCGAGAGCCAAGTAAGGAGGTACACAAGGAAGAACCAGTGTTATACTTTTATGGCATCCCAGAAAAAGATGGTGAAAACACAGTAGAGCTTATCTGCAGCTTCTTGTCTGAGTATCACTGTTTCAATGGTATCCAGTGCAGTAAGTATATAAAAGATGCTTATAGATCAGATATTGGTACAGGCAAGCCGTCAACGCCAAGGCCAGCAGTTGTGAAACTTGTCAATTGTGAACAGAGAGACTTTATTTTACAGAAGTCTCTCCTTTTGCAAAGCTCAGGGGTCCGGATTGCTACCAGTGAAGACCAAAAGCGACAGAATGGCCAGAGGGGCCGCAAAACAGATTCAGTCTCTTCACAGTCTGGCTTCAAGAAAAATCGCCACTCGGTGAATCCCGATGCAGCGCAAAGAACTGATGCAGTGGGGCACCTTCGAACGGACTCGTGCCAGGTTAAGTATAAAAGTACAAGTAGGAAAACACAGTGCATAGGGGAGAGACTTGATTCTGTGCAGAAGTCAACCTTGACGAAGAAAAGCAGCTCAATTCCTGAAACTGGGAGGGAAGCACAAACAGTAAGCTGCAGTGAGCAGCCTTCAGATGACAGTGATGTTCACCAGGCCCTTCAAGAACCTCTACAAAATCCACAGGTGACCAATCTGGCCAAATCGGGTGATGGAAATTACTGCTGCTCACCTGACTCTTCAGGCCATGCAAGCCAGGTGTGTGATCCAAGCAACGGCAGCGAGCACAGGCTTGACACTGAAAGTGTCACTAAGAATTGTTCTTCCCTTCTAGATAAAGATGAGGGGATAACCGCAGAAGAAATTGAAATAGACTGTGATGCCCCATGCAAACTTACCAGTGTGGAGAAAGTTGATATTCAAAGAGAAGATGTTTCTAGTGGGGTGACAACCATTAGCTATGATCATACAACAGATGAAATGGCTGATAGTAGTGACAGCTTGAAAGATATGATCCAAATGGACCTGAATGATCAAGATCCAACTGATCAGGTCTTTAGGGATGTCCTGGAAAATTCCCAGTATTTCCTTGACCATTCCCGCGATAACATTGATCTTGTAGACATGAAGTTTTACACTAATAAACTTGGGAAAGCTATTCATCATTTCAGGTCTGCTCTGCAGCTGGTGTTTCACAAACTGGAGACAAGCGATTCTGAAATCCTTTTGGAAAACGATAGCGGCTTGCAGATGGATGACGACAATACGCTTATGCTGACCAGTTCAGGTATGTGTGGCAGCTCTGACAACTTTGCAGAAACCCCTCCTAGTCAGTCCTCCGAGAGCCAGGCGAACACAACTGTCAACAGCGAAGCGTCTGCTCAGATGCAGTTTGTTCCTTCCAGTCTTTCCTCTGTTCCACGTGAGCCTCCTGTTTCTAGTTCGGTGCCATCATCTGACTGTGAAATCCCCCCTGGGCAGCGCTCACCTCCTGAGGAGCTTGGAGGAGATGCGAACTCTCTACCTGAGCCAGCAAAGGAGTGCAGACCCATGAGCCTTGACAAGGTGTGCGCAGAGACCATCTACCTGAACAAATGCATCAACAATTTCAAAAATGTGCTGAGGGAAAAGAGACAAATGCGTAGGAGACTCTTAAAAGAATTAGCGCAGGAAGGAAACTGGATTTCCGCTGAGGAGACAAATTCAGGTAAACTGAAAAAATGTTTTTAAGGAGATGTCAAAATCTGGAATTTGTGCAGCCAGTAGCCAACACCTCACTCTGTGAGTGCACAGTTTATTAGAAGTTGTGAGCAAATAATTACGAAGGCAAGTACATATGCTATACAACAGTACTGACCACAAAACCCT
>JAHREE010000282.1:198575-412397 GCA_033628505.1 Tringa tobata
TTTTTCTTTTTTCTTTTTTCTTTTTTTTCTTTTTTCTTTTCTTTTTTTTTTATTTCTTTTTTCTTTTTGGTTTTTTTTGGAGAGGGAGATTTGCAGTGCATCTTCAAAATAGCAGGTGTTAGGGTTTTTCGTCATAATTCGTGACTTGGTTTCTTGTTAAATATAATAGTTAAGACATGTGATAACAAAGTGTGCATTTGAGCTATAAGTAGCCGGATTTGCAGTGTTGGGAGTTGAGTGGATCCAGACTTTAAGTGGCTCCATCAGGAAGTGGGAGTTCTCAGTCACTGCTAGATGTTATCCCAATGGAGACCTTTAAAAATTAAAAAAAGCAACCAACCAAACAAGCAATAAAAATGGTTGAGACCTGTGTTTTGGTATTGTTTCCATAAATTGTTCATGAGATGAGAAATTTTCCATTTCTGTGGAGCTTTGTCCCTTATTGCCATCACAGATAATGGAGTGTTTAACCAGAGCAGATGTGAGCTGATACAGCAGCAGTGCTGGTTAACCCATTTCTAAGGATGTGGGACGTAGAAATGACCAACATGTTTTCATGGGCCATGATTTGCTAAAACCAAACCTAACCTTGACATGTGTGTCCATCTGCTCCCTCCCTCTCCAAGCACTGAGAAAACTTTCTCAGTGTCATCCCTGTCCAAATCACTACACAGTTAAGGGAAAAGGCTTTGTTTCAATAGTGACAGCTATTGGAACTACAGCTTGAAATCTTCACATCCTTAATGTGAACATCTTTATATCAAATATTTTGTTCACTTTTCTCCTTGCAGTCATGAAAGCTAGTCAGAATAATCAGAGTGCTCTTTTTCCCATTGAAAGAGTCATCTCGTTCCAAGTGTCCTTTCCAGTGATGGTGCTGTTGCTGTGAAGAAACAATCTGTCAATCTGTATTTGACTTCTGTACCAGTGACCTTCTCAGTTATGCAGGTCATAAAGCTTGTAATCAGCTCTTCACTTTATTAATTTGCACAAGATCCTTAGTATAGAGTTGATTCAAACAATAAGTTTTTAATGAGCGGTACACTAGGATTTGTTAGCAGGCTTGGCACAGATACGTATTTTTGTGTTTCAAGGGAATGTTTAGATTACTAAAGTATAGATAGTACAGATGAAGCTGTTTTTTTTTTTAAATTCAGAAAGCTATTTTTATTTTTTTTATTTTTTGTTAATTCTTTTCATTTTTTTCTTTGTTCTTAGTAGTGTTTGCACAGTGCTCAAGTCCTGGACACATGTCATAATTTTAGGACCTGGGGGAACAGGCAATGGCTGGGAATAGCATTTGCGCAGTGCAACAAAAATATTGAAATAACCTATTTCTGAATGTGAGAGGAGGCTGCTCATCTCAGCAGCGTTCGAGCAGTACAGGCATGTTCACAAGGTGGGAAGTAGCCAAAACAGTTGAGGAGGAGGAGGATCACAGCTGAACTTTGGTACCTTAGATCTGGCTCCAGGGTGAGTTCGCATTCCTGAGCCTCCCTGGTTCAGTTCTCCTGAACATTGTCTAGTGATGTGACAAAGAGATGATGCCTGTGTGACGCCCGCGTAAAGGCGTGTCTATATGGTGGATATGACAACTGAAGATATAACAGTACGTGTGGGATGAAATCACGACGTAGGAAATGCGCTCTGAGAGACCGGAGGAGTCTAAAGGAGTCAAGGGTAGTGGAAAACACTGGATGAGGGATGAGAAAAGGGAGAGAACTTGGAAAAACACCTTGGAGGAGATGTCAGGAAGGAAAGCAGCCCAGACCATCAGAAGATAGGCAGGGAAGCTGGGAAGTGGAGGCCTGTCCGGAGCGGAGGTTGAGGGACACAACCAAAGCAGCAGTGCTCGTGCAGGATGGAGTAAGCGCCCGAGAGAACCGTGAATAACCACTTGGTAACAGCCAGAGCGAGAGAAGGGGATGACAGTATTGCCAAGGGCTGTAGAGCAGGGCAAAACTAGTCACTTACGCAGTTTGAAATAGGGTTGTCTTGGCATGCATTTTCCGAGACAGGGAAACAACAGTTTTTTGTGCTTCTTAACTGTACTCGAAATAAATCCAAGCCAAGCTCTTGTTTTCCTCCTTTGGAAAAAACATCACACTGGGGATGCAATGAAAAGTTGTTGGTTTGCTTTTTTTCCCCAGCTGCAGATGAGTGTTTATGTCTTACTTAAAAAATACAATTTGTTCTTACTAGGCTTTTAAGTTCCCTGGGTCAGGTCCACTGAAAACCCAGTTCTGCCTGCTGGCTTTTTGGTTCTGAGCCTGAACCACTGTATTACTCATGCCTGCTTGAAAGTTCAGTTTAAGGTATTTCATTAAATGTGTTTGGCAGCAATTTGCAGCAAAGGAATGGATGATAACTTTGAAGGTGTTGGTAAATCTGTGTGTTTCGGTGAATCAGAGATGATGCACTGGCATAAAGGTTTAAATTATTTATAGTTGTACACAGATGCAAATTACCGGAACAATTTAGAACTTGGCAGATGCATGTAAATAATTATTGTGTTTAATTTGAAGTCAAAAGAGAAAAAATAAAATACCTCCTGAAAATCTGAGCATGCTTTAAAAAGTTTTAATTTGAGAAAAAGGAAAAAAAATAGTGTAAGTGAAGATGAAAACAGTTTCACGCTGTGTGTATGTTTAAAACCAGCCCTGAAATGGCAGACATTTTTGTAGCTGTAAATCGACTGCTCAAAAGTGGAATGGTACAAGAGTTGTGATCAGGGCTTAACCAAGTTAGTCACCATTGAAGAAGCTGTGAGCACACCTGCAGTAATGAGACATATTAAGATGATTTTAAATCTTCGTCTGCAGTTGCTTAGAGTTTCGCCAAATTTTATATTTGGCCTGAAACTGTCCCTAACAACTTTTAAACTGAAGGGGTCAGAAATCAAAGTTATGTATGGAATTTAAGCCAAAATAATCCTTTTTATTTTTTTTTTCCCCAAAACACGAATCTAATGCAAGATTTATTGCTTTGTGTTTGTATAAAAATAAGTTTGACCTATATTTGAGAAGCTCTGGTGCCCTCAAGCCTTAAAATTTGGCAGTGCTAGTCTGTGTCAAGCATTTTTCTGTGGGAAATCAACCCCAAATGAGCGAAGTGAATAAGCTTTTGAAAAATGCGTAGTTTGCATATGCTCGCTGGTAGCTTGCTACAGTTGAGCTGTTGCGCTGCCAGAGACTCCATCTGTCCTCAGTGTTTTCCAGCCGGGGGCTAAAGAGGGGCTTTCCCTGCTCGGCATGACTGAGGCATGGCAGACCTGAGAGGGGACACGAGTCCAGGTCTTCTGCGCTCGGAGGCTTCACAGGAGATGTCAGGAAGGAACCTGGTTCAAATACAAAGGAGATAAAAACCCAGGAATGAGGGAGGTCTGGATGTGGCTGGGACACGCTGGAGCAACCCCAGGGACCAAGTCGGGAGAGATTGTGCTTGGGCTTGAAGGTTTTGGGGTGAATGTGCAAAGAGAAGGAGAAAACCAGAGGATTTGAAGTAGAATTAGGGCTGCCTAGGTGAGAAGGTTTTGCATAACGGGGAGGTACAGGCAGGAGGATAGTATAGAAAACCACTTTAAAGGGGAACAGACAGAAGTGTCTGTTCCCAAAGAAGCATGTGTCCATCTGAATCTGGGGTGGACTCAGATGGTCTGGGGTTTCCTGAGCTCCTCCAGGTGGCCAGGTCTGTGCAGAGCTGACCATTGCAATATGTCACTCCTGCAGCACCAGCATTTTGGCAGAACACAGCAGCAAATGGTTGCTTGTGTTTTCTCCTCCATTAGCTCAGGAAGGAGAGGCTTGCAGGGCAGTCGGCAGGCTTTCCTCCCTCCTCAGGATCCATGCGGGTATGACTTAAGGTGGAAAGTAGGATTTTTATTTTAGCTACAATCCAGCACTTCATTTGCTAAAGTGATTTGACTTCTTCTTAGTGATTGAGTTAAAATAGCTTCTCTGTTTTCCTATCTTAGTGATTGCATGTGTGTAATTACACCCATATAGACAGTAACTTTAAAAACTATTTTAGCTTTTAAACCAATTTGAGTGCCCCTTGTTGCCATGAAGATATTCCTTCCCCTCCATCTTTCATATGCAAATGAACAATATGATTCTCCTATGCAGATACAGAATTATCTGATTGGAAGACTTAAAAAAATACCATGTCTGTACCGGAAGTTTTGAGTATGACTCTCATATAACTTTACTAGCCTTGAAATTGCCTATCCATAAACATGAGATTTAGTGTAGGAGGCTTCTGCATTTTTTTTTTTTTTTTATTTCTCAGAGGAGAATTGCCTAGATTTATAAAACCAGAAAATATCTCTCTGCATTATGGTATTTGCAGAAGCAAAATGTGTTCCGTGGGAGCTACCAGTTTCCTCGTAACGGGCAAAATGTACAGGGGGCGAGGAGGGAAGGAGGGGGGTGCTTCAGATGCAGGCAGTGGATGCAGTCTGGGGGAAAGGGGGAAAAATCTGTTCCTCTCTGTAATAAATACAGGTTCTCTTTCCGGTATGGTAAATAGCAGCTCCAATTCTGTATTAAGATTACTTAGAATTCTTGAGTTAATAAAGCAGAAACTGCAACTCAAAAAATCAGCTCTCAAAAGCATTATGTTCTAATGCATGTGCAGTTATGGATGAAATTTGATTAGTTTGACTCAAGATTAATTGGTAGAGATTAATTAACTGGTGTACGTCCCAGGAAGCACATGGGAAAAGGCTTCACTGCACAAATGTTTTATCAACTTGAGGCAAATGCTTACCCTGCTTTCTAAGATCATTTTACAGAGCTCATGGCAGAAAGCTGGTCTATTAACTTTTGTTCCTCTCCTTCTCTTTTTTTCTTCACAGAAGGAGGTAGAGGAGAGCTCCAGGTTGTACATGTTGTCCCTTGTAACCAGCATCTCTTTCTGAAACTGCTGTGTGTGCATGCCAATTGCTCCCACTGAGGCACTGAGATTCAGTTTAGCATGTTATGGTTGTCAGAGGAATTGTGAACACTGTGTATGAGTTAAGAGTCTGTTCAGTGCGTATCACCTTGTACAAATGGGAAAACATGAATGCTTGGAGTAGTCTCCTCCCGTCGGTGCTCTGTGGGGTGTAACGTGCACAGGCACCACATTAGCAGAGTGCAAATTGTTTATCTTGTCTTTTCCAGTCTTCCTCTTTATTAATCTTGTTTAAACCAAGTATTTCCTCATTTTTCCTCAGTTGTATTATTTCATTCCATCTCTCTCTGGGTCACAGACTTACAGCAATTAAAATCAGAAGTACCACTATGGGCTATAATACTGAGATTAAGCAAGACTATGGGTGCTGGGGGGTGTCTGCTGCAGATCCCCTGCCTTTTTAGCTAGCTACAGGCTGCACTTTGATCAGAGCAGGGCCATCTGCCCCATGGGAAGGGCAGGACTTTTCCCTGAATACCTACAGTTATTGCTTCTCCACTCAGGGACTGGTTACCTCTCTGCTTATCATCTTGTGAGCAACGGGTAACTCACAGAATTTTTTTGTTGACTGCTGTATAGCATCTTAGTTTGTGGTTGCTACTGTACCTCATATGGGGAAGTTTCTGGCCCTTGGATTCTCAACTTTTGTATTTTCTTTAATCTGTGCTGTGTGGATTCAGTGCCTGCTGTGCTTCTGTCTCTCCCTTAGTTGTGTGAGTCAGGCTAAACTAGCTTCCTGGAGGAGGCTGAGCATTGCATGGCTTCTGGACCTCCATGCAGATCTCATCCCTTGAGTTTGGTGAATTTGCATTTCTAAGCTTTATTGGCTGATATATTAACAGTTTTGCTTCATCCTTATTGGCAAATGTCTGTCCATTAGTGCTTTTTCAGGAATGCGGAGCTATCTGGTGTCAAATTCTGTCCTCTTCTGGCTTCAGTGCAGAAACCTCTGCAGCCTCCTTCAAACCCCTCATCTGGCAGCTGGGAAACTGACACTGGAAGATACATCAGGTGGAAGGAGCTTCCTTTGGGGCTCTTCAGTCATTATTTAAATTGATGGTGTTGCAGAATACAGTGAATTTAAAGTAATCCCTCGGCTTGTTGCAGTTTTGGATTCTGTAGCATAAAAAACGTAAAATGTAGCATACTTGAGTCAATGAAGACATTGAGCCACAAGACTGAGTATTTTAATTAGGATGATTTAGTTCAATCTGATTCTGCTAATACCCTCGAAGAAATGGTCTAATTACACATGAGTAGAAGTTTAATTTAGACAGTGAAACAGTTGTGTCTTGTTTTAGCCTGATTCAGATTATTCTATGGCTAAATTGAGGTCTTTGAGGTTTAATAATGAAGCGTGATATTTGAAAACAAGTTAGAATGATTTTCAAAACAAATAAAAAGTCATTATTGATACTTTTCTTATCTGTTTAAATAAAGCAGCTTTCCATGTTTTACATCTGATTTTTTATCTAAAAGGATAATGCACTAGACACAGTGATTAAATGTGATGGAAAGTTACATTGTTAGAAAGCCTTTTATGTGGAGAGATGGATTTATGTGGAGAAGGCTGATGGACCTGGGGATGTTCTTCCTTTTCTTTGTGCTGCCCTAGACCTTGTGATTTTATTTTTTTTTAATTTGATGCCTCACTGTTTGATGGACTTTCTCTTCTGCAGAAGTACGTAATTGCTTTTTCTGTCCATTGAAACATCTTTTTGTGTATGAGATAAATTACGAAATTTAGAAATTGTATCTTGTTTAAATAACTTCTCAAATTACTAGTAAGCTTAGTTGCCGCTTTTCCGGAATGAGCAAAACTCCTCTTTAGTTTCCTTTTTAGGCTTCCCTAAATATTGCCTTTCCTATGACTGAATACTGTGCCTTAAATGATCATGTCTGTTGACTTGTTTAATCCAGGGTATTAAATTTATGCTACTCTGTTGCTGGCATTATTATGCTAACTGGTTCTTGGTTGATAAGAAACTTCAATTACTTGGAGAAGACCTTTCAGCAACTGATTGCAGCACACTTTACCGTGAGTGCATGTACCACATTACTAGGGGTTACAAGCACTTCTGTGGCTGGAGGTATTTGTTGGACAGTAGGTGTGACACGGTCATCCATCAGCATCAGAAACAAACAAAAAAATTGAATAGAGATGTGACGGGCTGTTTTGTTTACGTATTTGCTTCTCCATCTTTTTAGTGCTGCTTTATGTGCTTAAAGGAGATTTTAATATTTTTTTTTAAATAATAAAAAGTTCAGATTCGGACTGCTCTGGCTGCTTTCAAGGAGAGATCAAGTGACAGAGCTGTGCAGAGAAGTGAAGCATGAGCCAGCACAACACTTTCTGTGATGTGCAGCATGTGTATGTCCAGGTGTTAAACTGTGTCTACTTTTCCCTTTCCCCACCCATTTGTTTTGGGAAAGACAATGCTAAAAACTCTCCCAGTTGTTCCCATGTTCTCGTCTGCCTGTCGTTTCCTCTTCTTGCCCAGGCTCTAAGCAAGTCGGGCTGTTGCCATGACTGAACTTGAGCAGATCCATGGCTGGTGGCAGGACCCAGAGCAGCTGCTGGAACCCTCTTCTGCCCTGGTGGGAGAGTTGCCTTCAGAGGGTGGAGAACTCCCCAGCTGCAGCAAATCTGTCTAAACAGCACTGCTATTTGCCACCTTTAAATGAAAAGGAACGTGGGAAGTGATTCTATTGACAATAGTGGTGTGAACTGTGGCTGACTGTTCAACTGGTGCTCCCACAGGTGTCTGGACCCTGTTAACCCTCATGCCAACACTTGTAGGTAATGGAGCCTCTGGTTCTTCGACTGCACGTGTCATTGGAACAAGGGACTGCAGAGGACTTCTTGGTGGCTGCCAGCCCTTGGCCACTGTGTGATAACTGTGCCATTACCTTGTCTATAAGCTGCCCAAATTCCTTCTTCGAAACTGGTTAGGTTTGGTGTCGCCTTCTCCTTTTGAAAGGGAGAACTGACATGGTTAGATACCTTCTAATTTTCATCTGCCATTTATATTTTGCCACAGTTCATCTTCTATGCAGTATGTTCTCCTGTCTGTTCATAAGCACAGAGAAAAATTTTTCTTGCTAGAGTAAGCAAGCTGTCCTGTTTTCCCTCTATAGTATTGTGTTTACACCCTCATGCTACTTTTGCCATTTTCCTGTGTGAATTCTTTTAACTTTCATATGGAATAAAAAGATTGTATATGCTGCTTTGAGGGAGTCTTGCCAGAACAGTACAGTGGTATTTAGGCTTTTATTTCTATGGAGACATTTCACTGGACACTCTATGGACGTTTTTCTCTCCTTACATGGCTGTATCATAGAGGCTCATGGCCAGTTGAGATGACTACAACTCAAGTCTGTTGTCCACCGAGGATGCCTTTCTCCACTGAAGAACACCTTATATGCAGTCATTCACAGCAGCTTTGTGGCTCTGACTTTGCCATTTATACTGCGTTTAATCCTCTGTTGTTGCAATCTTCACTGCCATCAGTTCTTTCCATTGGGCCTCTGAGTTTTCTATCAGTAGTTCTCCTGTGTTCGTCATCTGCAGATTTTATCAGCAGATCCTGCTTACTCCCACTAGCTTCCTTATTGCGTTGTCCATGGCTGGCTCAGTTACTTGTTTACCCACCTTAAAACTCCCTACTCCTTCTCTGCTTATCCGGCCTTATTAACGTCATATGGCATTGCATCAAAAGTTTTTTTGTTGAAATGAAAATTCAGTTGATAATTCATTTTACAGTCCAAAGAAAAGTGGTTGCTTTGTCAAACAAACAAACAAACAAAATGTTTTCAAAACCGGTGTGCCCTGTTTTATATTTTTTCCCATTTTCCGATTGTGTTCATGTTAATTCTTTCCTTCGTGTTTGCTCTGAAGCCTTGCAAGCTGTTGAAGCCAATAATGAGCTTACGCTAGTTTAGAACACATTTCCCTCCTTCCCCCACACACCTTAACTGTGGGTGCTGCATTGGCTCTTACACAGTCTTAAGGCACCAGCCCTTGTTTGATGGATGTCAGATGCTGGTTCCTGTGACATTTTCTCAGGGAGAATGCTGCCTGGAGCAAATTACCTCTTTACTTTGCTTTCAGCAGGTGATAACTCCTGTTTCTGCACAGGCATCACCTGCCTGGCCCCTGCATCAATATTGTCGTCTACTGAATGCTCTGGTTTCGTGTTACTGAACCAAGATGATTTTTAATCTTGATTCTAGAGAAGCTCTTTCTCTTTTCCTGTTTTCTTTTTTATTTGCATGTTTAAAAGACTTGGCAAAAGTAATTAAACTGTACTTCTGCACATTTATTTTATCTGGACTCTCAGCAATTTTTACTTGGCATGTCTCAATCTGGGAGATGGTGAAGGTTTGTTTCCTGACCATGCTGCCACACTGCATCCTCCTGAGCATCCACAGTCCTGGCCGTTCTCTGTTGACTCATGGAAGAAATGGTTATTGTCCAGTTAAATAACAGCTTTCACTGGATCTTCTTCCCCTGAACAGAGTTCTTGATGCTCTTGTGTTCTCCAGGCTGCAGTATTGCCCTTGCTATTTGTGGTCTGTTAAAGTCTCAAATATTGATTGGTTATATTTGTAGTTTCTCAGATAAACTGATGGAAAGCCCTGTTACACCAATTCCTTTTGTGAGAAAATGTTGCCATGTTTGTGTTTGTTGTTCTCTGTCATTCAGTACAGCTGAACCAACCAGTGTCAGGCTCAGCCCAGTATAAAACATTGTTCCATTTTAGGATTGCTTTCTAGCCACAGCTTTTCCATGTGCTCAAAGGCCAAGGAAGGAATGTCCTGCCTTGTCTGCTCTGAAGCATCTGGTTGCATCATGAAATCTTGTCTCTTGACCAGCAGCTGACTCAGAGGAATCATTTCCTCCAGAGGAAATGCACGTTTTAGGCTGAGGGATTCTGGAAGCTTGGCTTGGAGTGGAGATGTGTAGGGCATGATCTTTCCTGCAGAAGCCTAGATCCTGGTGTGCTGCTCTAGCTATGGGGAAAACATGCATCTGTGCTGGACCATGGGTCTACAGGTCTGTGTCACCGTGAAGAAAATCTTGAGTGTCCATTCAACTATGGATAATGTCATGTTGTTCATGCCTGTTCAAAAATTAAATACTAAAAATATATGTAGTCTTCAGATCTGCCTAGCCCTGGAGTTGTAGGGCTAACGAAGCGTTTGAACTTTTGCTGCTGTATAGCTTGAGACCTCAAATAAAGTTGTTTTCCTTGGTTATTTCTGCTCTTCCTGGGAGACCTTGTCTTTCACCTGTGAACAGCCTGAGGTTGCACAGCTCACCCAAAGCCCAGGACAAAAAAAACCCAAAATCCAACGAACAAAAAACCCAAAAAACTCCCCCAAACCCCACCCAAACATAAACGCAAAAGAAGGATCTTTCTTTCGGGGCCGTGTTCTTTTACCTTGCATAAAACTGGCAGTTACTTCCTGACAGATATTCTTTCACTTTGTTATGACCCTCAAGTTGGAAGTGGATGGAAGTACTTGGATTTCCACTGTGTGCAAGTTGCAGCCTCTTTATACTCTTGGCAGATGTGATTATCTGAGGGTGGAGTGTTAGCTATTAGCCGTGTGTCTTGCTTAGTCCTGTTTGAAAACAGCTTTTCTTTCAGGGCATGCAGGAGAAGGTATGAACTGTAAGCTGGAACAAAGAGTTCCCCACTTATAGGTAAACAGTCTTCCCCTTATCCAAAACATTTTTTCCTCCAGGTACTTACAAGTGTTTAAGCACTTCTCAGCTCTAATCAGTCCGCTGAAGACTTTTCAAAGAAAAATACCATCGCTCTATAAATACACTCCTAATATGAACAAAAGAACATGGTTTGAATTAATGAATATGAATCCGCGTATTTGCAGTCCGTGGTGTTTTCCCCCATCCTGTGAGATCCCAGTTCACCTGCAATGACCTTGCAAGTGATGGCCCTTGTTTGACACCCACTGGAAATGAAATACTTGTGCATGATGGGGGGCAGCTGCAGTGGGACCTCCCTTCTTAAGGGGCTAAAGTCTTTGCATTTGAGCATGAACAAAGATCACATGTGTTTGTACAAGGTTTCATGTTCATCATTCATTTGTGCACTTTACACATATGTGTAAAAGCATACAGGTGCTTTTAATTTATAACATCCTCATTATGACTGTGTTCATGTAAGTGGTAACCTGTAATAACAGGTGATCTATGATAACTCATGCTTTTTTGGTTGGAAATAAAAAGAAAAGAAGTTGGTCTTCGAGACTGGTATGTGAAAGAGGAGGTGCACTGAACAGGCTCTTCTGGTCCTGATTTTAAGTGTTCAATGAAATTGCATAGCCTGTCCATGTCTGTATGATTTGTCCTGACGTGCTGGTCGTTCAAGGTGCTTGAATAAGTTTCTGTATGCATTTGCCTGCATGCAGTGTGGTCTGTTATCCTGTCCTCACAATAGAACCTGAATACTTTTTCTAGCGTTTTCAGAAACTAATTTCCTATTGTTCTTTTCCCTTCCTCCATTATAGGGTCAAGATGAGACTGATCCATCAAAACCACCCTGGCTCAAAGGAGGGTAAGTGGTATTTTGAGACTTGTTTCCTTCTGTTTATAATTACAGTGTACTTTAACGTCTGCAGATTAACCTAAGTGAAAGCAGCACTTCTGAGGTTTTCACTGGCTGTTTTCAGGACCATGCCTCACATAGGGCCAGGCTGCTGCTCTGTTTCAGAGTGCCCTCTTAAGGGTCTGGAGGTGGACTGATCTTCAGATCTGTGGTTAAGAACACAGAGTTTCAACGTATAATCTGTAAGATGCTGGCAGCAAGTGCTTGTGGCAGCAGTATTAAGTAAACCTTATTGAGCACCACAGAGCAGTCTGGATGAGATCCTTTTTCCTGAGTCAGCCACTGAGGGCACCAGGGAAGGGAGAGAGTAGCTCAGGAAGATTGCTGCGTCTTTTGCTCTTACAAGAAAGAGATAGCTTTGGGGGAAGTCTTTTGTCTTTGCAATGATTTCTGTGGCCACTGTAGTAGTCAAAGCTGCAGTAAAACTCTGGAAATCATTGCGGTTTTTAATTTTTAAAGCAGTGATCATCATGCCTCTTCTGCACAGGTGAGAGCGAGAGGCAGCCCGTTCTCTCTGCAATGCACTATTCGCAGCAAATGAAGCAGACAGATCCTGATTGTGTGTCATTTGAGCACGATACTCTGCATAATAGGTGCCAGCATGGTGGCTTCCTTAGAATCCTCTCTGGGGAAAAAAAGACAATGACACATTTTACAAGCTGCTAGGTTATGTGCCTTGTGCGTGATCAGGGCGATACGGTTTAGTGGTGGTGCACTCATTACGAGCTGACATAGCAGCGGATTTGCCCTGAAATCTCAGCGTGAGGTTGGCTTGCTACACACGTAAGTTAATTCTCACACTACCGAAGGAAGCTTCCCTAATAAAACACAAAGGTAAATCGGAAGGTTCATTATATGGCTTTCTGCTTTTGGAGTCGTTGTTCCGCGATGTTGGGACTCCCGCAAAGCATCCTCCACACCTGCGGATGCCTGGAGCTGCCTAGCAACCCCGCGATTTCCTCGGGAGCCTGGGACTTCGGTGAGCAGGCTGCTGGAGAACTGGCAATTAGCAGGAGCAGAAGACAGTGATTTATTCTAACTATAAACAGCACCTTCTCCTGCTTTAACAAGGAGACAATGTACTGACTTTATTGGTTCATGCACACAAAATGGTTTCCCAGCCTGAAAGATGGATATACCTACAGTCCTGAAATGTTTAAAAATGTGTTTTGTCAATTCAAGGCAATGTTTGCTCTAATCTGTTATTTTTTTCCCTATCTGTGTGACCTATAACAAAACAGACTGGCTAATGCAGTTTTGAAAGAAGTTTAGCTTATTCACTGTATCCCCACAGGCAAGGGATTTCCAGAAAAGGTGGTTGTGGGTGGTGAACCCTTAATTCCACCATTAGCCTCGTTGTGGCTTATTAGCCACAAAGTACATTAAAGCACTTACATTTAGAGTTCTTCTTTCATATGAAGATTAGAGAAGTCGTGTCCTTTGAAGGAAATAATCATCTTCTGTCATTGCAAACCATCTTTGCTTGCTTAAATTTTTAAGATTTAATGGAAACATCTGTCTGATAAAACTTGTATTAAAAGATGAATACATGCTTCAAGCTATTTGCACTTCTGGCATAATGCAAAAAGTGGCTCCCTCTCTGTAATCACTGGCTTTGGAGAGATAGGTTCCAAAAAAAGTACAACTGGATCAATCTCTGGCTGTATTATCTCATATCTCTATATTTTATTTATTAGTGCAAATCATCTTCTCATACTGAAATGCTATTCACTCCTCAATACAGCACTCCATAATAATGCTATAAATACTACATGCATTGCAGAGGAGAGTTACCCTATTACATGTAAAGCTCCAGTGGGCTTTTTGAGGCACTGTCAGTACTTCTGTCTGTGCAAACACTGTAATTTTATTCAGTGAAGTAGAGCTTGTGCTTGAATAAAGAGACTGAGGTAGCTGAAAGCACAAACTAAATAATTTTGAAAATTAAGAATTGTTGCTGAAAACTCTTTTTTAAAAAAAATATTAACAGGCTAAAAGCAGGTCATCTGAGTGTATAAATATCTAAGTACTAGAATACTTCTCTTCGGTGGTGAATACAAGCACTTTTCAAATAGCCTTGTTCTCCATCAGTCTAGCTTACAACTGATTTTATTGTAAACCTTAGCCTATCATAAATGTTTTGCAACAAACCAGGTTGTAACTAGACGCATTTCTCAAGCAAAATAACTTGTTTAGGCTCATCTGTAATTTATAAAACATGCAATTTTAATGTTTTCTTTCCCAAGAAATGTCAGAGTACCACAGTTCCCTTTCAATTGAATTAGGAAGAAAAATCATTGGAAATTGTGTAGAAAAGAAGTATAAATTCCCATCTGTGCCATTGACTTTTAGCAGGAGCATTGACTGTGGATTTTTACTTGTGACCATTTTGTTGGATCTTCTCAGCCTACAGACTCTTTCATAATTCAAGTGATTTGCCACAAATCTTTGACCCAAAACTTACCAATAAGCTCTGTTGTGATTTAAATGATGCTGGAATTCTTGGCAGCTGGGTGGGCTTCTGTGACACCTATTTTACCCCAAAACAGTATCTGTAGCTCTAGGGCAGCAGATGAAACTCCATGTTTGATACCAGCAAGGCTGTACTGAGTTCTGACAATATAAACACTTCATGCAGATAGTTCTTATTTGCTGATGTGGATTAGATTTTTTCTAGAACAAGCCAGAAGGGATTCTTGCAGTGTAACTTGGGCAAAAGGTTTTTCTGGAATTCTCTGTTGGAAGTGAGGGTAACCTCTAATAAAAACACCACGTAGCCCTCCCTGTAAGGATTTCCAGCGTGGGAAAACTCTTCTCGATTTTGACCAAAGGTTCCAGTAGTTTTAAATAACCCCTGTAAATCTCCCCCTTTCTGATGCCCGAGTTTGTCTTCCCTTCCCAGGGGTGAGGACGGGCTGTGGCAGCTGAGGGCGGGTGGCTTGTGCTCGCCCTGCGGAGGAGCAGAGTTCTGCAGTGGGAGCACAACTGATGCCGCGCACAGAGCCGACACGCTTCGGGCACTTACCCGTGACTACTCTGTCAGCCACGCCGTGGCTCGGACCTGTCACCCTCCTACGCCCTGTCAAAAAAAGACAATTTTACTGTTACAGTGCTATGGCATGTTTTTGTCTATAACAGACACTCTCCCTCTTTGACACAGCCTTATGCTAGGCTGTGCCCTGACATCCTTGTCCATCCCAAAGCATGGCCTGCTCTAACGTAGGTTTGGTCACCTTGGATGTGGGGTGTTTTTTTTTTACTTTCAGCTGTATTCAAAGGGGTTTTGAGTAGTCTCTGCCTGTTGAGGAGTGCAGATGGCCTTTTAACACTTGCCAGCCTCCCAGTTTTCATGACATGTGCAAATTTGTAGTGGCAGTTTGGTTTCCTAGATTGTTTTAAATCCAAGTTCCATATGTGTCTTTTGTTGCAATGGGAACAGTTTGACCTGTACTCCTCTTTCCTGTAGTTGTGGTGTTCCTAAAGCACTTCAGCTGTGCGTAGTGTACCAAATCATCAGAATACGCAAATTGAAAGTGCCAGACAATGTACAATCAATTTGTTTTGCAATCAGACAACTGCAAAAGGTACAGGGTGAAAACAAATGGCTCAGGATAGAGAGGCAGAAGGTTTCTTTACAGTCTCTGTAGCCAAATAAAAGGCCTTAGGAACCATATTCGTAGAGTTAGCAAGGCCTGAGGGCAGTGTGGAGTTGTGGAAGTTGAGTGAGGGATGAGCAGGGCTGTGGGTTTTGGCTGGCGGCTGGGTGTTCATTGCGGGGAGGGAGTCACATCACAGGTCTGCTCTTCAGTTCAGACGAATGCGATGGGTGCAACAGGGAAGAAATAGGTGCTCGCTTCCCAACCATAGAAAAAAGCAACTAAATTTACTTGGCTCCTTTAAGCTGAATTAACAGACCTTCCTCAAGCACAGGCTTAAACCTGTGAGGTGTTACTGGTGCATGGCAGGATCCAGATACAGTTATTCAGGCTGGTCTTGGCGGGAAGGAGGCAGGTTGGTTGTAGTGCTCATTTCTGCAAGGCTTCCCCTTGCCCCTTCCGCCAGCGAATGACAGCTCTTGTGTGTAGGGGTTGACATGGCCTGAAATGCTGAGCAACCACGGATGGTCCCTTTTACAGAAATAAAAATTATCTTCTTTCTCCTCAGATGTGAGGTTTTTCCTAGTAATTATATGGATCTCGAGGGCCAGGATTAAGTATGTTCTAGCCTAGAATCAGATAATGGGTAACAGCATCCTGCCCCTGGGCTGATCTACTTTGACATGCTCCTTCCTAACCAACACCAGGCAGGAACGTCTGGATTGTTTTGCATGAAGAAGATAAACACTTAATCGTTTTTAGCGTTAACTTTATACTTTCTTAAGTATAATCTTCTGGCTGATTTTGCTTCCCCCTCCTAACCCCCTTCCTCCTCAACCCTAAATTAATTAAATGGAAAGAAAAGGGATAGAGAAAGACTGGAGACAGCGTGTTTTCAAATTTCCAAAATATTTCCTTCTGGGGCCAGACTCCAGTGGTGCCCGGTGACAGGACAAGGGGTGACGGGCACAAACTGGGAAAAGCTTCTTTGCTTTGAGGGTGGCAGAGCCCTGGAGCAGGCTGCCCAGAGAGGTGGTGGAGTCTCCTCTGGAGATGTTCAAAACCCACTGGATGGGTTCCTGTCCAGCCTGCTCTGGGTGACCCTGCTTTGGCAGGGGCTTGGAGTAGATGATCTCTGAGTGTCCCTTCCACCCCCTACCATTCTGTGATTGTGTGAGTATGTGCTTCCTGCCGTGATGCTCAATGCCAATGGTAAACTATAAACTGAGCTCTCCCTAAGGAACAGAAGGTACTTATGAAAGCAGCGGTGTGTGGGTCAGTTACCACAGACTAAGCTGCCTGTGAATTACTGTCATGGAGCTCTGGTTCTGCCACTGTGTAAGTATTTTTTGCCAAATCTGTCCCCCACAGAAGCGGTGGGGTAAGGCTGCCTTAACCTACTGTGCTGGCAGCAGTGACTCTGGTTGCTCTGCAAACATGTGTTCAACCTATTCTGAGCTAGCTCGGATCTGAGCATGGGAAAATGACCTTTTTTGGTGTGTTAACAACTTTGGTTATTATTAAGTTGCATTTGCAGTGATCTGATCCTTCATGTTCTCATTGACTATGATATTAGCAAGGGGACCAATGTTTTAAGGAAGTTTTTTGTTCATCTCTTTTCTGTCTCTCACTGCTGGTGAGATTTTTAATCTTTTTTTTTTTTCTCTCCTGCATTTCCAGGCCTGCAGGTGGTCTCTATGGCATTGATAGCATGCCCGATCTACGCAAAAAAAAGCCAATTCCACTTGTCAGTGATCTGGTAAGAGATTTTCCTTCTGTCACACAGCCATTAGTGCAAGTGGCTTTACTTTTTCACATATGGTAACATCCATTGTCACTTTAAGAAGCTGAAGGTTTCCTCGTTAGTGAAATTAATTCTAAAAGTAAGGGGTTAGGAACTGTGCTTGGAAAAATCTCAGTAAGAATGAGCTACAGTTTCATAGACAGTTTCATTCTTTTGGCAGAATTAAGATATTGTGCATGTTTTTTTTCCTTTTTATTCTACACAGAATATTTGATTATTTTTAGGCCTGCATTATTTTTAAATGTTTTCCTAAAAATCACATACTTTGGGGAAAGTCATAATGTCCATGTGAGGTTTGGCAACTTACCAGAATGTTGGAATTTCAGAGGATAGATAAACGAGCATATGTGCTTGGATTTTTAAAGTAATTTGCAATATTGCCAATAGGCTTCTGCACTGAGGAAGCACAAGAACCAAACAAGTAATGAGGACAAGTTTCATATGCTTGTGTGATATGGTGAAATAAGGCTTTTGCGGGACAAATGGTTTTCTGTTGGCTGTGTTCAGTACACGCAGCAATTTCATGCTTGAGAGAAATGCTGTAACAGCTGAAAGACCAAAGTTTCCATATTCTGTAATTCCTGTGAAAAGATGCGTGCAATTCTCTCTGCCAGCTTATGCATGGGAAGCTTAATATGTGTCTTACTAACTGCTTGTGTCTTAAATCTTCGCAGTAATGGCATTAACTTTTGTTACTTCCTTTGTATGCTTTCATTCTCTCTCTCCTCAGGCCATGGTAAGTGGAGCTAAAGACTATCCACCAACTCTTCACCAGAAACAAAAATTGTTTTACCTTATTTTCCCTCTACTTTTTCCTTTTTACTTTGAGCCCGCAGTATTGCAGTGTATGTGTGTCCAGCACTCTGTCTTGCTCTATCACTGATGGAATGAACTTTTTCATTCCATCTTCAAACAGGATGAATCAGAGCATAAGTGTAGATTTCTCTCAGGGTTTGATGATTTCAAAGCAGGTGTTGCTGGCATTAATTCCATTTCTGCCTTCCTATAACTGGAGTGGCTTCCTGCAGAAGTCCTTTCTATGCCAGTGTGAGGTGCTACAAAGGCACTGCCCTGTTCTGCCCAAGGCTGCGGAACATGTTGGTAAGATGTGAAGGAAGCAGTTTTGAGGGGAAAATGCTGTTCATTGTATTCAGTGATGGCCAATGAATGTGATACATCAGCACATTCAGACCTGTGCTCCCAACCCAAGTCTTGTTCATTTTTTAACCTGTTTATTTTTAACCCTATCACTGTCGTGTTTGGGCTGTTGTGTCTCTGGTAAAACTAATGAAATAATCTCCTTTTGGCTATGAATGAAGTAAGATATAGAAGAGTGAGTCCCACGTAGTGACCTTAGGCAATAGCAGAATTATCATTGCTAGCAGAACGTAGAAGTGGAGATGTCAACCCAGGTTTCACTGACAGCTCTTACCAGAGAAACAAATACAAATTTACCAGAGTAAGACTGGTTGTCGGTAGATGGAAACAAGTTGGAGACCTTTCAAAGTATGCATTTTATGCTTCTGAGATGTGAGCTATCATTTAAAAATCCAATTTGAATGTGGTAGACTGCTGGTTTGGTGTCTGGGATGACAGTCCCCTTGGTCATATCTCTGGCCATGTAGTACCAGTGCGTTTCTGAATATTGTTGGTGAATAACAAAGTTTCTTCCTTCTTAGTCACTGGTTCAGTCCCGGAAAGCCGGAATTACCTCAGCAATGGCCACTAGAACATCTCTCAAAGATGAAGAGCTGGTAAGTGGGAGGGTTGCTTGGCTCCTGTTAACTTTTAGTAAGCAAATTAAGGGAATGTGGCTCTCTGGGATGCAGAGCCAGCTTCACAGATGTCTAAAAATATAGATGCAAAGCTTCTTGTTTCATTTGTTTAAAGAAACCAAACATGTAAAAACTAACATTTAATGTGTCAATATGATCCTGAAAAATTTCATCTTATCATTTTCTTCTGTGCTATCTACCATAGGAGACAGTGTTTAAAACTTGCCTTATGCAAGATATCCCTCATCCACAAACCTTAATTTTTTTCTTCCATCTCCTCCACTTTTTTAAATGCCTGGAGAAGCATTTTTGGAAGGGTGTCCTCTGCTGCTGCTTTGAAAGTTTGATAAATTTGGCTGCCTCAGATGTGTACATTTATTGCACTGCTCATGTCTTTTCCCTCAAAATGTGTGTGTTAACCACCAAAAATAGGTTTGCTCACCTTCCTGGATGTTGGCTGATGTCTGTTCTTGCCTTTCAGAAATCTCATGTCTACAAGAAGACCTTGCAAGCCTTAATTTACCCCATCTCTTGTACAACCCCCCACAACTTCGAAGTGTGGACAGCCACAACTCCCACCTACTGCTACGAATGTGAGGGGCTGCTGTGGGGCATCGCGCGGCAGGGAATGCGCTGTGGGGAATGCGGAGTCAAGTGCCACGAGAAGTGCCAAGACCTGCTCAACGCTGACTGCTTACAGAGTGAGTAGTGGCCAGTGGAGCCTGCCCCTTCCAAAGGTGTCATCAGAGCTTTCCTAAATGTACAGGGGATGGTACCTCCGCGATCAGTGATGATGCATTTATTAAAACGGCTGCGTATTTTCTGAGAAGGTGCCAAACTTAACCCCATCACCCTGTGGACACAGGCAGCTCTGCTGATGCAGAAGAACATCTTTGCGACATTGCGCTTGATGTGCTATGCTTAAAAGAAGGTTTAGTTCTTGACTCTTTCACATCTATTTGGTTTTAAGCCATGTAATGCTTAATCTGTCAGCTCAGGTGGTGTATTTGCCAACATGTCCTGCATGGCAGAGAGGCAGGGAGCTCGGTGAACAGGGTACTAGGTTTGATATTATGAGTTTTGTTCTGCCATGGTGCCCCAGACAAGTTACTTGTTTTAGCCATCAGCCTGTTTGGAGCTGGACTGGGTTCCTGCTTAGGGGACAGAGTCCATGGATTTTACTCAGATTCTCTGTACCACCTGCAGATTGGTGAAGCATTTTGTCTTTTTAACAGTAGGGTCTCATGGCTGAATCACTTCAGAGACTGGGATGAGCCAGCACAGATGATGGGTCAGATAGGAAGGTGTTGTTTGTGTGTAAGGGCAGTATTTCATCTTCCGAGTAGCATTTCTGTTTATTTTGTTGTTTGGTTTTGTTTTTTTTTTTTTTCTGCAGAATTCAAAAACTAAGCCCTCTCTTCAAGAGAGAGAAAAAGTATTAATTTGGGCATCTGGCTTGGTCAGGTTATTTTTATTTGCTTTTAAAACCGTTTATTGATAATGGTCTCACATTTATGTTCCTGCTTGAGAGGAAAATATCTTGGTCTAAATGGAATAGAAATTCCTGCCATATGTGTTAAATCTTGAGTAGGAAGGTGGGGCTGTTTCTCTTCACTCTTGCTTTGCTTGGCGTTCCAGCTTGATGGACTAAGTCTGAGAAATCAGAAGAGTTTGTGAGGTATAAGCAGACTTAATGCAAATCCGTGTCAGTAATTATAGGAATATAGAGAGTCAAAGATTGTATCTGTCGCAGGCTCTAGTTTGGGAAAGCCAGACGGGATGATCCAGCAGGGGATACCACTGAATCTTAGGTCATTTGTTTTTCTTATAGCTTAACTTGGTACGCAAAATAGACATTGTTTATGCTTGTATTTTTGATGTATGCAAAATTTTAAATAATTTATAGTTAGGATTGGGGCTTTTTGCAATGGCTTATTTGTCAGACACAGCTGATACTGGTGAAACATCTCTGTTCCTCCTCAGTCACTTAGCGTTTCTGGATTGGTCTTTACAGTTTATAGCATTCAAGGAATTGCATCGTTGACACCTTGGCTTTGTTGCAACCAGTTTGTGACTAATCAAATAGCTGCTGCGTTGCAGTTGGAGAATGCAATTAAGCCATAATTCAGTTTTCTGTCAAAACCTGATGTAGAGGGTCAGTTAGGCTCAGGATAACTTTGCTTCTGGAGTTCACCAGAACCCTCTATTATCTGGTGATTTTTCAGTATTTGAGATGAAAAGCTGCTGACATGCGCATCCAGGATTGATTCAGATGCGTGTCCAAAATGTTGTAATGTTGCACAGGAGCTGTGTTATCTCAGTATGGGGAGAACGCTATGCAGAGCAGAGGAAAATTAGGTTCGCACCATCAGTGGCAAAGAAACAGGCACAAAGCTGTTGTAGAGAGCAGAGGTCACGAAGTTGAAAACAATAGAAAGAATGCTAAATTTAAGAAATAGCGAATGACTAAGAGGAAGTATGTTCCTGGAGAGGGGAGCTGTGGCTATCCATGGTCAAGAAGGAAGACTTCGAACTGGGATGAGGACTGAAGGAAGTTCAATGGTAAGGGGGGAAAATATGAGAATGTCCTGAGAGAGACTGGTATGTGTTTGTTAATCTTTCAAAAGAGAGGCTTGGCAGTGTGGGGCAGGAACAATGCTGTTTCAAAAAAAAAGAAAAAATAGCCATACTAAGTCTATCCCAATAGAATGTTTCTAACGTGATGTTGTAGAGCCCAAGGTGGAACTATAAGACATGTGCGTGTAGAGCTTCTGTGGCTCTGGTTGGCTCTTGCAGCTGTCCATGGCTTAAAGCTTTTCTAAGCAATAAATGCTATGTTTAATAGCTGGCAGTGATGGCTCAGTGAATTGATTTAATCCTTGTTTGAACTTGTTTATGCCTGAACTATGTTGGGGAAGAGGGAGATAAGCAGCAGGGAGGAAGATGGTCTGTTTAAGCTTACTGTTTACAAAAGGAAAAATGGAGTAAATTTGCTGTAAGAAAATTAAAGGTGGAAGTAGAAGACAACTTCAGTGATGAGAACCAGGAATCTCTAGAACATCATCTGAAGAATAACTGTGGGGGCAGGTTTTGTAATCTCTGGCTGGAATTAAATAAGTTTAAGCAATGGGCTGTGGGATGTGATGATGGCAATAGTCTGTACTTTTCTATGGAATGGAAGCAACAACTGGAAATTACTCCACTTTTCATATGGCAAAGCATTAGATAAGAACTTGTTTTATTCAGGGGATTGCAGATGTTTGCTTTGCACGTTTCCCTTAAAAATGTATACATGAGATACTTCAGCATGCAGAGTTAAAGAACAGAGAGGAAACAACTGAGAGTACTCCGTCTTTCACAAATAGGCTTGTGAAGCCTGTATAAGGGTAAAACCCAACCAAACAAAAACTTTATTAACTACTGAGTTATTTGAAAGCTGCCCAGCATCAGAACAGGGAAGATACAGAGACTGTGAGCCAGGGTTCTGTGGAGGTGCCCACTGTGAGTGTGGTGAGTATCATTATGTGGGGCAGAGCTGTAAAGGAAACTTAAAATGGCAATTGTGGAATTAAAAGACACAGAAGGCAAAGGAAAGATAGTACTGAAAGATTAAGAAGATGGTGAAGCCAATATGTGGATGTGCTGCTGGGTTGGGAAAACAAATTATATCAATACTGAAAATCTAGTAACAGGCTTTTTCGTGCAGCTGTGTTCTTTGCTTTGCAATGTTCATGCTAAAATCCTTCTCATTGGAACCCACCAGGCCAGAAGAATATGGAAGAATTAAATTAATTCTTACATGTGTTTGAAGAGGTATGAGAAAATTGGGTTTCTGGAGGACCAACAATGGTTTAGAGATCCAATAAATTCCAGGCAGAACTTTCCTGTGTACTGAACTCAGGAGAGGTTTCTTGCTAATAGAAGTTTTATTGTTGCTGTCAGTAAAAAAACCAACATTCTCAGGACATATCTTCACTTAGGTCCATTTAAGTCTTCCAGAAAATGTTACATTGCAGTAAAATGAATTTTCAGGCTGGTAACAAATACAATTCTATTGATTATACCCTGATGCCTCAGGATGTATCTTCACTTCAGTCTCTGCAAGTCTGTTGCATTGGAGTAAAATGAATTTTCAGGCTGGTCACAAATACAGTTCCATAGCCTATGCCTTGAAATTTTGGGTAGACATCTTCCTTAGACTCAGAATGTGCTGTTTATCCATATTCTGTCCTTCAGTGCTTTTCTGTTGGAAATAAAAGGATCTCTTTCCTCAAGGCTGTTAGAATTAAGTTTTATTATTTCTGCTGAGTTTTTTTTTTTTTACTCAGGTTCTTAAAAATATAGAGGGTAAATGATACAGTCAACAAATGTGTGGCACTGCAGTGAGGAAATACTCATATTTAGTAATGCTTTGTTGCAATCTGAAACAAAATCCATTTACAGGCTGGTTCAGCAGGGCTGTTCCATGAATTGGCACAGTGCAGTAAACTGGAATCAGTTGTGGCATGTGGACTGCAGCCATCTGGTTTATGGCTCTGTTGGCACCAGGTTGTTTGTCTGAGAGGATGTTTCTCTATTGTAGGTACTTAGAAGATATTATTCTCATGATAGGGTGCTTACCTTTTTATCATAAGCTCATAAATACTTGCTCAAGGGAGGATGCTCTCTTTTTAGTCTCCTGTTATTCTTGAAAGTACTTGAAATCTCTGCTGCATGGGTACACTTCCTTTCTTACTTGGCTGAAAATGGTTGGAGGGAAGTTCTTAAAAATCCCTGTAGCAGGCAAAACTTTGGGAAAAAGACAGCTTTTATCTCTTGCCCTGAGCACTGGTGTAGTACTAATAAAAATACAACAGGTTGGGCGATGTTGGTATCAAAGGAAGAGTAAAGCTGAGGATGAATGTGTAGGATACCAAGGAACAGTTGCAGAGTAGTAAGAAGGGTGAGTAGGGTGGCAGGGAAGGACGTTATGCCAGCAAGATCCTATTGGAAGGGGCCTGTACAGTTCTAGGCTAGCATTTGAAAAGCCATAGTAACCTGCTTCTGCAAGTATGTCTTGGGTGTTTTTTTGGTTTGTTTTTCTGTTTTTTTTTTTTCGCCAGATTCTGGTGGGTTGTTTTTTTTTTTTTTGGTAGTGATGCTAATCTAGTCCTTGGTAAATTACAGTTAAACCTGAGAAAAGAAATTGTCCTGGGCTATCAGAACCTGGTCCTCTGGCGATCTTGAAAGGAAATGAGGTCTCAAGCTTCAGCCTACGTTTGAACACGAAATCTCTGTTGTGAGTGTAATTAGCCATGTGTCTTTATTAGTGCTTCTTTGGCAACAAATGTTGGAGAACTTCACATGAGCTATCAGGACTGCATTACTGAGTGCTCTGCTTTTGGTGCTGTTTTGGCTCCTGAGCTTATGGTTTGCCTGTGGATTTGTTCAGTTCTGCTTGTTTGCAGCTTTTTGGGTAAGAAACATGTTTGTGTTGCACACCGAATTCGGAGACTGCTGTCCAGAGACTGGCTCAGTGAGTGGACTGTTAGCGAGACAAATTAAGTCACTCGTGATAATCATCTTGGCTTCTGGGTTGAATGATGATTAGGCACTATGGAGATGAACACTTGTTTGCTCCCAGAATCCTATGTAGGAAAATATTTGCAGAGATAGAGGAAGGATACCTTTATTTGAAACTTGAATATCTATTTTAAGTTTCAGGAATATATAATTTCTAAGCATTATCCGCCTACTGAACAGCTGTCTTCTATCCTGTCAATGTTGCTTTCTTGACTTTTTTCTGTTAAAGCATAGGATAACAGCACTGGTGGTTTACTAATAGCTGTATCAATACAATTCCCAATATAGACATATTTGCTATCTGTTTCCAGTCATAAATTGACTCATAATTCAGTCCTAGAGAGGAAGAGAGAAGAAAATCCCAGTACCATTTGTATGATACTGTGCACCGTACTTGTACATTCCTGTGCCTTCCTATTACCATTTATAAGACTACTTGAAAAGCAGATCCACTGGCCAAAATCTTCTTTTTGCAACTGAATAAATACTGTCCAAGTCCAATGGCAGTATAATACCATTGCCGTCTGGCATAATGACATACTTTGGGTTATATCACATACATTATAGGTAATTAATCACCCAATGGTTATTTGGAAACTCTGGTGGTTTTGTACCAACAAGCAGGTGTTAAAATGAAGGAAGAGTGTGTTGTTGAGTCAGAGTCCATATTGTTAAATAAGGGTTTTGTACTAACAAGCAGGTGTTAAAATTAAGAAAGAGCGTGTCGTTGAGTCACAGTCCATATTGTTAAATAAGTTATCTGATTCTGGCTTTTGCACTGCAGTTCAGGTGTAACCTTTGCAGGGAGAGAGTGAGCTTTCCCAGGGAAGGAATGATAGAGCTTTCTTACCTGGGCAAGTTATCTGGGCAGATCCAGAGAGTGGCATGGATGGAGGGGGGTTTTGTCCGAAAGTCAGGAAGCAGAGCCAAGCCTTAGAGGTGACAAAAGAGGGAGCTCTCTTGGTGTCTATGTGACATATATGTCTTACGTCCTGCAACCCAGGATACCCTGGACTGCTGCTAGCCTTGCAGAGGGATAAATGGCCCCACTATGCAAGATCTCTGGAGGTGGTGGGGATGCTAAATATGTTTTTAACTAGAATTCTTCCATTTGTCCAAGTTTGCATTCTAAAGCATCATTTGATGCTCCTGGAATGCTTGCATTAAGGCAATGATGCAGACCATGCCACTCCACTCCAGAACTGTGATAACTCTTGCCCCATCTCAGTGAGGAACAGTGCAACATTTATATATACAAGCTGCCTGGCTGGTATTTTTTTTTTAGAAAATGGTTCTGAAATAGAGCACTCCACTTATGCACAACACGAACTGTTAACGTTTGAATTAGCTTCTTAATTTCCTTAAAGCTAGAAAGGGTCAGGGCAGGGTTGGATTTCTTTGAATCACAACAGATTTCAGAATTCCAGCTAGGAAAGGCAAATTGTTCAGCTTGGCATTTCCCAGTTTGCCAACAATTTTCTGTAGCTCTACATATATTGCATAGAGTCCACCTCCATCCCCAGAAGACCTAGTTCTGTTAAAGCTGAATAGCACTTCTTATGTGAAGTTCAAAGTATAGCCCCTGGGATCGTTTCAGTTTCTTATTCCTTTAATAAATGTTGGATCTATGGTTGGATGATTGCCTGATACAAGACATCACTTTGGGTGTTGCTAGTTCTTCATCACTGGTGAGTAGAGACAGCAGGGACTGAGTAATTAATTCCAGTATTTTGATTTCATTTCATCTTAAGCCAATAATAGACAACTCTGGGGCAGATACGTTTTATTGTACTAAATGAAATACTGAACATCAAGCCTGTAGCAAGTAAAATGAAAAAAATAATTATCAGGTAATGCAGAGTTATGGCTTGTTTTATACGCAGGTCTTTAATAGCATGCCTTGGTATGCAGTGTCCTTAATGAACTTCTGAAACTTCAGCAGTCACAGTCTGTTCCAGACTGTTTTTTTTTTTTCTTTCTTTTTGGTTGGATAGTGAAAGTTATAATTGAGTTTTGTTTCTTTATTGAAGTGAATTTAGTAACGGTGAAAAGTGTAAGATTGAAGGCTCTAGAAATGCATGTCTTTAGGCAGTGTTAGTCACTGGGCACCCTGTCGAGCCTGCTAACAAGGTTGCCTGTTATGTTGTACTGCTGGGGGTCCTTTATGTGTCTGCATTCATAGAACTTTATTCAGATTTGGACACTATCTGCTGAAACTGTTTCATATGCAAAAGTGTAATGCCATATATTAAAGGTGCGTCAGATACCTTACTTGCCTGCTTCTTGCAGAAGAAAACAGTTTCGTGTATCTTTGTGATTGATGGCTCCCTTTGCACACACATGCACCTGATTTAGTGCATATTTTTAAGGTAATTTAATATTTGGTGAATACCTGAATGAAGATTGTTTTTCTATGACAAAGGTTGCTTTAATTAAACTATCCCAGAAAAGAAAAATGAGCAAAAGCATATTAAACTAACAAAGCTTACTTTAATTAAACTATCTCAGAAAAGAAAAACAAGCAAAAGGTTATTAAACTAAACAGAAATGCTACGATTGAACGCGTTCGTGGGACTTCTGTACTGGTTTAACTTAATCTGATGTAAGGTCATAACTTGAGATCACTGCAGACTGCAGGTAGAGAGACTGTCTTGGGTTCCTGCTTTTCATTTCACACCCTGGTTTCTCTGCCCTGCTATGTCATGTCAGTGCTTTCACTAACGCATGCCTCACATCTGACACAGTAGTCAGTGGCTGGATTTTGAGAGCAAACATGACTGTCAAAATTGTATAGGGAGTAGCTGGTTGTGGGAGCATTCTTATTTCATAATTATGTGAACTTTTAAATTTCAGAAGCGGTATGCAAGTGACCAGTGGCTTTCTTTTTACAGTTACAGTTAAATACCTGTGTAGTACAAACCCCTACAACTGGATCTTGTGATTCCAACTGCTAGATACTATACTACTGCCCCATACCTACAATGGCCGAAGTTTTTAACTATTGGATTTACTGCCTTATAGGTATTTGTTATAGTTACTATGCCTATGCAATTCTAAGAATGGATTATTTAAGTTGTGTCCTTAGAACCTGATAATATAGACTGGATTCCAGAGAGACACTTTGGACACCTCTGGCTTGATGCCTCATCCAAGCAGGGTGGTTCCCGGCAGAAGAATGGGACATAGATTGTGCAGTGACTCTGCTGAATGGGCAGTCTTGGGGCACACATCAGTAGGAAATGCTGACCGTGTTGGCCCATCTGAACTTCTGCTCTTCTGTGTCTTCTGGTTTCAGCTGGAATAGAGATAGTTTCCTTTCTAGTGGTGGCTGTGTTTCAGATTTGGTATGGAAGGAATGTCAATAATGCATATTGCTTTCCTTGTTGCTGGGTGATGTTTATACTAGACAAGGACTTTTTCCAGCTTCCCATAGAAGCTGAAAGGGACCATAGACAGAACAACAGAATGGCCAATGGAATATAATGTACCATAGATGTCATGCTCAGTGCATAAGTGGGGGTTGGCTGGGAGGTGGGAATCCACCATCACTTCTCAGGATGGGCTAAGCAATGAGTTCACCGGGTGGCTTGTGTTATATTACTTTATCTGTATTATTTTATCTCATATGTTCTTTTACCATTTTTATTATTGCTATTGTTGTTGTTTTCCTTTCACTGTTCCTGTGCTATTAAACTGCCCTTATCTCAACCCCCGAGGTTTTTTTCCCCTCTCCTTTTCTCCTCCTTTTTTCTGTCTTCTCCCTGCCCCTCTAGGGAGGAAGAGGGAGAACTGTGCAAGTAGCTGCATGGTCCTAGCTGCCAGCTGGGGTTAAACCATGACACTGTGGTGCAGGGGTGCAGCACTGAGACAAGCTCACAGATAATCTTTGTAATGGAGTTACTGCATCCTCCTCTTAGCAATTGCCCACCCAGGGATTTCAGAGCAAGGTGATGAGAGGAGGGGACATGATGATATATGCTGTTACAAGTAAGAAGCTCATTTCTGAGTCTTCCTCAGCTGCAGGGGTATTGAACTTAAGCCTGTTGTGGAGAACAACCTGGTCTCAGATTATAAAGGAGTCTCAACTTCCCCCTTCCATTATCCCTTCCCAGCTCTGAGTGGTCCAGATTCTCTTGTGTGCATGTTGAAATGGGGGCGGAGAGTCTGACTGTAAAAGTCAATAGCAAGAGCCATCATGTGGAACGTAACTCGTGGCTTTGATCCTGTTGTCCAGATGCAGTGAAATGTAAATTTGTGTCTGTCTGTTTCTGATGAGCTTTGTGTACTTTATGGTGCGCAGGAGCAGCGGAGAAGAGCTCAAAGCATGGAGCTGAGGACAGAACCCAGAATTTCATCATGGCCATGAAGGATCGCATGAAAATCCGGGAGCGGAACAAGCCAGAGATCTTTGACTTGATCAGAGATGTGTTCTGTGAGAGCAAATTGACACATGCTCAGCAGATGAAGACAGTGAAGCAGAGTGTGCTTGATGGCACCTCAAAATGGTCAGCAAAGATCACAATCACAGGTGAGTGAGGGAGACATGGGTTCTCTTGGTCTTGCTTGGAAGCCCAAGGTAAGAGAGAATTGGTATGAAGCTATAGAGAATGGAGAAGAAAGGCTTCTCTGTCCTGTGTCTCTTTCTGCTCAGCGTAGAGGTAGCAGGTAGAGACACTCCTACACCAAGCTCATCAGAAGAGCTCTCATGAGTGATATCCCTGTTCCTCTGGCCATTCTGAGCTGCTGCTTCACATGGTGTGCAGACATACTGTCTTATTGCGTGGTGGTGGTAACCTTTCCTTTTTCTTTCAGTGGTGTGCGCTCAGGGTCTGCAGGCCAAAGACAAGACGGGGTCCAGCGATCCATACGTAACCGTTCAAGTGGGTAAAACAAAGAAGAGGACAAAAACGATTTTTGGGAATCTGAACCCTGTTTGGGAAGAGAAATTTTACTTGTAAGTACTCTTACAAGGACTCTCAGCCCCATTTTGCCCAGTTGTGCAGTCTGTGCTTCACCAGCTCTGTCTTCTCTGTCAACGTGCATTCCCACACCACCTGTAATGTATGATGGTTTCATTTCTCCTCAGCCTTGTCTGTGTGTGTCTGGAGGGCTGAAGTCTTTAACACTTTATGTAGTGCCCACCTGTCCATTGCATCACTCTTAATTGTGTGTGTATAAATTGCCTGCTCTGTGAACGCGTTTATATTAATGTTTCTAGGGAAAGCTAAAGAGGAAGGAAAATCTTGAACTCAGCGACTTTTATTCCTGGCTAATAGACATACCTTCAAAATTCTTTGTAGTATGAAAGAGTAAGGTTTATATAAAAGACTAAGCAAACTTCCCATGACCTGCTACTGGTGTTTGACCAACAAAGGTTAAAGGTAGTTAGTTGTCTGTCACTTGTCTGTGACACTACCAGTTTCCCTTTTCAGTTCTGGAAAATCAATGTAACAATAAAGCATGGGATTATCTGCTTTCAAGATGAGCAATGCATCCATGTCTAAAATGAAAGCAAAGGCTGGAGGCACAATTCTTTAGAAATCAACTACTCTCAGAAGGCTGAAGAATGTATTATTCCATCCTGCTGTTATTGAATAAGTAAACAGTACCCTCAGTTTATCATCGAACATGTTACAAAACAAAATGGAGACATGAAATCCAGCAAGCAGTGTCTTCTGAAGATTTTAAATTATCTCATTCAACCTCAAACATCTCTATTTCCTAGAATGTGTAAGCTCTTCCCTCGTACCTTTTCTCCCTTTCCTTTTTTTTCCCTTCCTTCTTTTTTCCTTAACTGCTTGAGGGGAGCTGTCTCTGTAAACTGAAATTTACGTTTCAAAATCAGCCCAGCTTTGTCTTTACACTGCACAGAACAAACAAAATGATTTTTAAAGCAGTTTTATGCCACTCATTAATGTCAGAAAAATCTTGGTGCTATTTTGAGCAAGTAAGCCCCTGGCTTTTTTCTTAGTTTAATCCAAGGTAACATTACTGCTTGGTAAGTAGTAAGTATGCTTAGGTGCCATTTGGATAACTCTAGTCACAATAGCAGTAAGTCTGTGTGGGAGCCTTAAGGACCTTGATTTACCATGCCAAGTAGTTACCATGGTATTTGCAGTGTGTTCCCTTCTAATTTTAGGAGCTTCAACAACTGTGTTTAAAGATAGATAGCTCAACATGATAAATGTCACAGTTTTAACGGTGCACTATTTAGATTTTATCACCATGTCTGTGATTCAGCAGATAATATGCTGTTGGGCATTAGAGTTGGTGCTCCTTTCTATCTTACCTATGTCTCGGTGGTTGTTTTAATTGCCTTGGAATAGCAAGGGGAGATGAAGGAAATGAGTAGATCGATGGCAGGAGAGCATTCAGTACTGGAATCAATGTGTCATATCATTAGTAGAAGTCAAAGCTCTCCTGCTGGATGAGGAGATGGTCATTTGGAAGTGTATGCAGCACTGGTCTTTTACATGCCCATCTTCCTTTTTTGCATTTAGAGATCTTGTTTTCAGTTTACAAATCTTAAAATTTCTGAAATTCTCTACCCCATAATCAAATAGAGATTTAAATCAATGTATGCAGGTCAAAAATACCCATTACATACCAAGATTTTTTAGAAGACATTGTCAGGACAATCGAGAGGTAGTCAAATTTGAAAGATTGGGTTGTGTGTCTTTGTTTCTTAGAATGAAGTTAATTTGTTGCAGTGGGAGAAAGGTGTGCTGGTAGTTATTGCACACCTAGCTTGCAGCAGACATACGAACAGTTTGGTGTTCAAAAATGCTTAAACATTTCAATGGGCATAAGATCTGTGAGTATAGAGAGGTCAGGTCAGTAATTAATGTGTGGGTGAGCAATTGCTGTTCCCTTTCTGTCTGGTTTGTTGGACAGACTTGTTTGTAGCTGGTATTCATTAGGTGCCCAGTGTTTTTTAAACGATCACAATTCCAGTGTCTTTTTCAAAGGTTGGATATAGAGCCAGAAATCTGTGTGCATCAGTCATTATAATTGCAGCATTGTTATTGTAATCCGTGGCATGAATTGAAGCAGACTATGTACAGCTGAGTGATACGATTCCTTCCACAGATGCAGTAAAGTCTATTAAAAGCAGCTTAAACAAGTTTTTAAAATTTTAAGGCTGCAGTAACCTATTTCAAATAGTCTTTCTGTGCTTATATACAGTGATGGATGGAAAAGTATATTAACTTAAATATCTCGCCTTAAATATGACTTTGTTCCCTTTCTGTATATTTTCAGAAAAAAAAAAATGTGGTAGGCTTGACCCAATTTGGAAGTCCAGATTTAGAACTGTATCTTAGAGAAGACAATGATGAAAACACTTCGGGTTCCCATTATAAGTGCTATTTGGGTCATTACTAGCCTGTGTCACTGTAGGCATCTGTTAGATTAATGATGAGTTCTTGGAGCATGTTCATGTTGGCTGAGCCAGGTGATTGCAGGTCCTATTTCTTTCTGAAAATTATCTCTTTGGATATTTACATTTTTAGCTTTAGGAAACATTTTGTTATAGAGAGATTTTTGTATCTTTCATTGGAGTTTGAAGACCTATGAAAATACATGGGGTTGATCTTTCTGCTCAGTTCGAAGTTTTTCAGGCTTAATGCAAAGACTCCACATATATATGGTACTTGGCAGGAAGAAGCCTGATGGGGGACACCAGCCGTTGCTGCAATACAGAAATGCTGTTCTGTGAGCATGGAAGTGTGCTTCCCTTGCTTTACATCCCTTTCCCCTTCTGCAATAATCCCAGATCCCTTTCCTGTAGCTGTGATGAGAACTCTTCATAGGCAGCCGCCTTACTTTGCCCTGTAGATTTCTCCTCTGTGCCCCCAGCTCCTTTCCCTTGCCCTTAACTCTGGCTGGAAAGAAGGCAGCACATGTCCTACCTCCCGCTGGTTCTGAGTTGTCTGGATCAGTTGGTGCATGAGAGCCAGGTGGCTACAGACTTTCCAGGGACAGCAGCTGGTGTGGGTTTCTCTTCTCCATCTAGCTGTAATTTTTTCACAAAATTTTTTGGAAGCTTTCATAACAAGTCTGTGTAACTCTCATTTCCTTAGGAAACAGCCTAGTAATATTAAAGGGAAGATATTTTTGCACTATTCAGTGCAATTAGAACAAGACATTAATTCCCCATTTAGACATGTTTTAGGCTGTCAGTAGAAAATACAGTCTTCCTAGAATCTTTTTTTTTTGGTAAAGGCTGAAGCTGAGGATCCATTTGAATGGGTTATAATGGCAGATGGTGTTTAGAAGAATAAACTTGACCACAGGACAAAGTTTCCATTATAAAGTGAGAGCCCTGGGCTCAGTCGGAGGGCTGCTAGTCTGTGCCCTTTATTCAGGAAGCTACCCAGTCTTTAATGACTGTAAGCACTAGAAGTTACTGGATTCAAACAGGACATTGCTGTTTTTCTTGGCCGAGGCACAAAATGACTCATTCATTTTACAGTAATATCCCCTTAGTTGTATTGTCTGAATACAGCTGTGTCTGAAGCTTTGAATGGTGGGTGTGAAATCATTGCCTGGAACAGATTACATTGTCACCGAAGAGTTTGCAAGAGGCCTGTTTATTCTCTCTCACTGCAGAAGAGTAACTGAGTTAAAATAAATGCAGTGCCTCCCGCTAGCAGATAATCAATATTTTGCTAGGACATGCAGAGTGCCCCACGTGATAGGCATTCCTGTTAATCCTTTGGGAATGGTGCTATTGCATAGCTAACCACTGGGCTGTCACCCAAAAGCTTTTGTTTGGTGCTTCAATTTTCCTTTCCGCTGCTGAGCCTGTTATCAAGCTCAGCATCTTTCAGTTATCTCTGTGGCTATATGTGACTGTTCCAGAGCTGGTTTTTAGACTTCCCCTTCTGAGACCACTGTGTTTATAAACGTCACTGTGACTCGGCACCCTCAACCTCCCTTCACTGCATGGCATAGCAGGGGCCATGCAGTTTGTCTTGCTTGCTTTATTCTCCAGGTACTGCAGATACTGAAACTGGCACTCTTGATAAAATCCCGCTTGTTTCCCTGCTCCCTTACCAATGTGAAATTTAAATTTGAACGCAGGGTTGATGCCTTGTGGCAAGTGCCTGTTGGGAAGCTGAGTTAATGTAGCTAAGGATGTAACGCTCAGAATCACTTTATCTGCTCTTTGTAGTTCGGAGAGCCACACCATTAATTTGTCAGTCGGTGTTGTAGCATTGGGTAACAGCAAAATGATTGCACTTGTTCCCCTAAGAAAAGAGCTTCATGCTAGTAAGAAGAGAAAATTCATTTCTTTGTTCTTAGACAGCAACAGCTGGATCTCGGGGCATATTATTGTGCTGTCGCACTTAACTTCTAAGCTGCTAAGCATTTTAGCTTCGTTGTCTTACCACTCTGATTTTGCCTTCGGTGTCTTCTCCACTCTCCTTTTGTTCTCCCTAGTAGAGGAGACTTGGCATTGTTTAAAAATTAACCTGGCCTGAAAAGTGTTCTGCCTTCTGTTCCCACTGAGGTAGGCCACAACAGAGCTGCCAGCTGGACTCTGCCATGTCAAGACACTTTGTCTGAAACACATCCAAATCTTCCTGCTTTTTCAGCCAGACCATTTCCTACAGACAGCTTTTTTTGTGCTCCGTGTGTGTGGTGTTATAACTCTTTACTGGGCTTTCTCATACTGGTTTGCTGCAATTACTCCTTCCTTTCCGATTTTCCAGAAAATAGTTCTACCTTTTTTTTTTTTAAGTTTTGCTCCTCAGAAGCAAAACTTTCCTTCTATAATGATCACAGCTCTGCACTTTCTTCCTCCACCATTGCATGAAGCATGTCCTGCGCTGGACTGTGAAACTTCACAGGCACACCCCGAGAGCTGCATCTGCCGTGGTGTAGAAGGGAAACTGCTCACAGAATACGGCCGTATAGATACTTTTGAGCCATAAATATTTTTTAAATATCAAAACATAAGAAAACTACTTCATTCTGGGCTTGACTGCCCTACTTTCAAATCGACAAAACATTGTTGCTGCCTCTGCTCCCCCACTTCCATTGTTTGTACTTGCTGTGTCTGCTTGTTGCTTTTTGCCTTTATTCGCCTGTCAGCTCCAGAAGGCAGGGACTGTCTGTCTGTCTGGGAGCTGCCAAGCACAGTGGAGTCCTGGCTGCATTGGTGGCCTCTGAACTCTTCTCTTCTTCAGGCAGAAAATAGGAGAAAACAACATAATTTAAGGAAACATGTTGGGCATGTGGAGTGATAAGGTCACTTTTGGCATGCCACCTCTCCAGTCTGCATGGTGCATTTTAGAGATGCACAGACCAGGTCTCGCTGCAGCATTACTGAAATGAAACCGAGGGCTTGTTGTCTTCTGCAGGGCTAATGTGTTGGTAACACCTTTCTTGAGATGAGAATTTGATTGGGAAGAAACATTCATGCAGATGTGACACAAAAGGACCTTAAAACCCCCTTATAGTTATTTACCAGACTGTCTTCATCAGTGTAGATTCACCAGCTTGAGCTAATGGTGTCAGAAGGCTACAGGTTTTCAATTTGGGCACTCTCCATGCTTTGAACTTACGATCTTTTACTTTGGTAAAGGTCATTTTGTGAACTGCTGGACGCATGGTTTTACAGGTATACTTTGTATCTCTTATGGCAGAACATTAGCAAACTGTCAGTGTTGCCATAACTTAACAAGGTGTATGGCTTTGGTGTTAGCATTCCTGCAGTGTGGAGGTTAAGTAACAGTCCTGCAAACTTCGTCAGCAGAAATAGCAGATGATTAGCAAATTCAGCATGAAAGTCTTAGGTTTTTTTCTTCAAACTATGAATCATTGTCTCAAAAATGGTGTTCTGGTCATATTTAGACACTTCTTCTTTTCCTTTATTCACACTTTTGGAGGATACAAGGCACATGCAATACTCCATCCCAGGCCCCTGGTATCATCTGAGCCAATTTGGGCCAACCTTCATATATGTGCAGAGGTCTTGGAACTAATAATCACTTCCTACAGGTTTTTTTGGTGGAAACTGAAGCTAGATTAGAAAGGTACAATTTACCAACTTCATTGTGGGAAGCGCTATAGTGTAAATTCAGCAGTTGCCTGTTCTGTTTAGCCACCAATACACCAGTTAGCATGTGTGTGGGCATGCCCCTGTGTGTGTGGATCAGAATTAACCACAGCTGCGTGTGCTTGCGTGCTTCTCCTCAGCCCAATTTGTAGATGGGCATGGGAAGAGGCCAGAGTATTGACAGGGTGGGGGACGTGTGTGGGAAACTGGTGGTGGTTGGGAGTTGGGTAAGGCTTAAGGGGGACATGGCAGAAGAGATGAAGGTAGAGAGTGGGATGGAGGGCAAGTCAGCAGAACCAAGCTCAGCTGTTTCCACTCCTTCCATCACTAGCTTCAGGAAGGAAAACTTCATGGGAAAAAAAAATCACAATTTATTTGATTTTAATATTTCTTAAAGATTTGGTGTGCTGCTTCTTGAAAAAGTTACTTTATTTGGTAGCTTGAAGTGTAAAAGTTAGTTCTTCATAAAAAAGGCACCACTGCAAGCATCAGGACAATATGGGTGTAAAAGAAAGTAACCATTTCTGAGCCATGTACAAAGGGAACCTGGTTTCCAGTCTCTTGTGCTCTGAAATGGGCCTGAAAGCTTTTGGTAGTTTCTTCCTTGCAATGGGGTCACAGAGTGTTTCTTCTCTCTGTGTCCCCTCGGGAAAGCTGTGGGAGCTCCGCTGTGGGAGACTGGACTGAGGTATATGTGCACACAGTGAAATCCAGCTTTACAAAAACGTAGCAAGAAGTGGGGCAGACATCATTAGAAATGTGCTAGCTCCTGTTAATGAAGGGGACAGCTTCTAGCAGCATTTTGTTAGCCACAGTCTTATGGAGTCATGATGCTGTCACAAATTGGAAGCTATTTCTCATTCTTAGAAAACCTGTTATCAGTCAACAAGCCCAAGTGCCCCAGTATTCATGATTCTGTTTTGGGGTGCTCTCTGGAAGGTGAACTGGTGTTGACACAACTGTCTTGCTGCACCGAAAGCAAGGACTGTGGTTGCTACAGACTGAAATGGTGATGTTTTATGGGTAAACCACCAGCCCAAGGCTTTCTTTGAGCTTCTGTGAGCGAGTGATAAGGCTCACTTTCTGGCGTGGGAGCAGCATAAGCAATACGAATTGAGCAGTCTTTTATAAACAGCAGAGAAAGGTGTGGTAAAATAGAAGCTTCAGTAGCTCAGTAAATGCTACTGAAAAGTTTCCTGTAGCATTAGCGGTGAGTTATGCTGCTGTAGCCAAGTGAAGGATGATAGCCAGGCACTCCAGGAGCTTGTGGGACTGCCTAAGGTAGATTTAGGTCTAAATGGTGAATGTTTTTCTAAAGGAAAGAGTTTCTGACCATTGGTAGCAAAGAAACAGGATCAAAGCAGTCCCACCAAAGAACTGATGTGCCAGAGGTCTGAAGAAGTCAGGAACTAACTTGCTGGTGCTTTGTAAATGTCACTGTGTGCGAATCTGTGTTTTTAGTGACCCATGCACTTCTGAACACTGAGCCTCTATGGAGCCGCCAGGATGTTCATTAGTGCACTGTGTCAGGAACAGAGGAGGAGAGACTGAGGGAGCTGGGGTTATTCAGCCTGAAGAAGAGGAGGCTGAGGGGAGACCTTATTGCTCTCTACAACTACCTGAAAGGAGGGTGTATATAGGTGGGGGTCGGTCTCTTCTCCCAAGTCACAGGCGACAGGACTAGAGGAAATGGCCTCAAGTTGCGCCAGAGGAGGTTCAGGCTGGATATTAGGAAAAATTTTTTCACCGAAAGGGTTATCAGACATTGGAATGGGCTGCCCAGGGAGGTGGTTGAGGCACCATCCCTGGAGGTGTTCAAAAGACAGGTTGATGTGGTGCTGGGAGACATGGTTTAGTGATGGTGTTGCTTTTTGTTTGTTGTGTGGGTGTTTATTTTTGTCAGCATTATGTTGACGGCAGGACAAGATGATCTTTAAGGTCCCTTCCAACCTAGAAGATTCTGTGATTCTGTGATTTATTTTACATGCTTATGCTGTGTTGCTGGTAGATATGGCAATGCACTCAGATAAATGTGAGAGCTACATTAGAGCAGCAGTCCAAGCATTCCCTGCCCCTGAACGCTTGCTGCATGGTTCTGTTAAAGGAAGACATCCTTGAAGTAGAGGAGGAGGGAGGGAGAATAAAGGCAGAAGACAAACATTGAACCTTCTTCCTTCTGAACTCTAAACACAGCTTTTCTTGTTCAGTGAAGGCAGGGAACAGCGGTCTTCTCTGCCCGTGATGATGACTGCATGGAATTGCCTCTAACTTTCTCCATATAATTCCAGGCTATTCCCCTGTACTGGAAAAATCAGTAGGAGCTGCATGGACATGTGTTAAACAGTCCTGAATCACAATGGTGGCAACAGAAGCCCATATGATTTCTTGGTAAAGAGCGTGCAAATACCAGTCACTGCCACATCTTATTGACCGGGCTTGGCAGATCTCTTCTGACCCATTTCTTCCTTCTCCCTGTTGCTTAGCAACAGATGCAGCATGTTAATGTTAAAAAGGCTGGAAAACAGGCCTTCAGCAGAAGTTGCCCATTTTCGTAGCTTTTATTTCCTTGAGGGCAGACATTTGTAGTGGTTATGGTGAGTAATCACCCTTGTCATGGTCTCATATGAGCATTCAAATTGCTTTATTGTATTGCATGCCCTGTAAATGAGCAGAGCTCTTATAATAAGGTTTTTCTACCCACTTCTGACACCCAGGAGCCTGTTTGTGTCTACAAAAGGTATTTGAGCACCTAAAAAAAGAGGGAGGCTGCAAATTCTGTGTGTACACTAGTCTGCAGGATGCAGATTCAGCAAACAGTAAACTGCTTTTTTAAAATGCAAATGTCTTTAATGATCTGCCTGGGGCACAAACTATCAGTCTGAGCTGTGAATAATAGGCAAAATCAATTCTAGTAATTAAATACCAAGTTTGTAACTTCTGTAGCCCACCCTTTCCTCCCACGCACAGGCAGTGTTTGTATCATCTGGTTGTAATGTATTGTACGTTAATGCACTACTGCTTTGTGACTGTCTTGAAGTAGGAAAGCTGCCTCCACCTGAGCTATTTGTCTTTCAGTAGAAAACAGAATGAACGTTGTTTGTTGTAGGCCTTGACTGTCCTATCCTAGCTATTGCATGTGCATGAACACAAGTAGCCTTTAACACCTACAGCTGAACATGGGGAAGGTGACGGGGAAGAGCCATCAGAAACCAGTGAGATGCTCATCAGCATTTTTGGGGTGTGCATGCTGAGTTTACCAGCCTAGCTGTCAGCTGGCTTTTGCGAGCTTCACAGCAGAAGCAAGGAGAGTGAAGAGAATTCCTAAGTTCAGGGAGCTGCTGCTGAGAGCGAGGAGGAGCTGGAGAGTCCCAGCCAGTCACCAGGTCTGAGGCTGGTGGTCAGGGCAGGGCACTCCTTCAGCGTGCAGTATCTGCCATCTCACAGGAGCATTTAGAGCGCACCAAAAAGTTGTTGTGTAGTTCCTGTCAGACACTACACTTTTAAATAAATAGGCATTTGTTTACGTTTTGTTTATGCATTATGTTTGCCTCGTTTGCAGTGAGTGCCATAATTCCTCTGACCGGATCAAGGTGCGGGTGTGGGATGAAGATGACGACATCAAGTCTCGCGTCAAGCAGAGACTGAAACGCGAGTCGGATGATTTCCTGGGGCAGACAATCATTGAAGTCCGTACTCTGAGCGGAGAAATGGATGTGTGGTACAACCTTGGTGAGCAGGGCTTTGGGATTGAAAATGTGTCACGTGTTAGTTTGGGAACGTTTAAGAACATTTGGGTGCATCTGGGCAGTTTTCAAGAAATTAAAAAAAAAGAAACAAAACCAAAAAACCTCACATGACTTCAAGGGGCATATGATGGTGCTGTGGAGCAGCAGTTAAAATTAAGAGTATAACATGTCAGAAGGGTGATGGGTTTTCCCTGTCAGGCATTGGAAAGTACAGTGGGTAAATACTTGGAGAAAAGCTTGGATTCCATCTGTGCTGGAGACATGTTTCCTGTCCTGTGCCCTTTTGTTGTGTTGACACAAGCATTTTACCAGTGTAAGTGCACTGCACTGGGCTGGGAAGTTGTTCAGACCTTTCCCAGAAACCAGAATACAGTGTTGTAGAAAGTATTGGCAAGTAACCAGATGGTGCTGAATTGACAGACATAGTAATATGACCTCCTAATCATAGGAGGTACAAAATCTTCTTGACAGGGACAACCAGTTATTCCTAGGGGCTGAGGACTATGGTGAAGTTGGAAACAAATTCCACGTATGTCAGCTCTGTTCTCAGGAAAGGGGTGTTTCCTTGATGATTCCAGTTCAGCTGACTGAACCCAGGACCCTGTCAGAAAGGCTAGCTTACATCTAGAAGCGTACATAGTTCTAGCTAGATGTGTCGTTATTGAGGGTGTATCATGGCAGTTGTTTTGCTGATAATCTACTTAGCATTCAATGTTTTGAAAGAAAAAAAGTCAGAAAGTTTTCTCCATGGTGACTCTGATCACAAGCTCAGTCTGAGCTTCAGCAGTTTCTTTTCTAATGTTCTTAACTCGAGATGGCTTTGCTCTGAACATGAAAAATGCATGTAATTGCTGATGATTTTTCCTTCTAGAGAAGCGAACAGATAAGTCTGCAGTATCTGGGGCTATTCGCCTGCAAATCAGCGTGGAGATCAAAGGCGAGGAGAAGGTGGCTCCATATCATATTCAGTACACTTGCCTTCATGAGGTAAGAAGCAGGTTCAGCTAAGTCATCGCCACGTCCCTTCTCTTTTCTGAAGAAGCATTTTTCTGACCTTTATTTCCTTGAAATGCTCCTCCTTGCCCTAGATGAGTTTTCTTTTCCCTGCTCTGGAGGCCTGGAAACACGCTGAATCATCAGACTCACGTTTCTCAGGAAGGCAAAGGCAGCTTTAGTCTGTCTCCCCGGCACGGAGGGCTGGCTGGCGCTGTCTGTCTCACTGTCACAGCCACGCTGCTGCCAGGTGCAGATCATGCATCGGTCCAGCTCAGATTTCTCCCCTGGGCTTAACGTGGAGAAAACTCTGAATTTCCTTGAGTGATGTTTCCAGCATGTACTGTACCTATGTCTGTCTTTAGAGAAGGCTTACTGAAATGCTTGATGAGTGGATTCTGATCTGGGGAAGGCTTTGACTCTGCCTGTTGAGAGATGCAGGTATTGGTGTTATAAATTCTTCTGTGCCACTGCACTGGTGTATAGCTATGAACAACTGCTGGGGAACAGGAGATAAGCTGCAGTTACTGGGTACTGACCTGTCTCAGGGTGGACTAAGCTGGCCAGGCAGTGCTGCAGAAGCTGGGAGAAATCCAAAGATGACTTGTGAGAATGACTAAAGAGAAAACCCTGTCTCAGAGAGGTGCCTGGTGCCCCTTCTGCCTGCCAAGGAGAAGGCAGGTGGCAGGATCAGTCTCTAAGTGCCTGAATAAGGAAGAGTCCCTTTCACCTGACATGAAAGAATATCATGAGCTCCAGTGAGGTTTAAGCAAATTCAGATTAGCAAAGAAGGACTGATATATCACAGAGACGAATGTTCAGCTACAAGAACAGCATATTTATTCAGATGCTGGGCTAGACGAGCCCTGTGATGTCTTCTGGCCTTACCAGGGAACAGGCAGATATGAATCTTAGGAAAAAAAACATCAGGAGGCTTCTTTTAGTAGGCTGTGCTGTGTCCTTCAATACATATTTCTTGTTTTTTATTTCAATGATGGCTTCTATCTGGTAAGCTGTTTCACTTTTCTCCTTCTGAACATGCACGGTCTCTTGCTGCCCTTCTTTTTTACAAATATGTCTCTTTTTAAGTATCATCTTCTTTCATTTGTGTATCATAAAATGAAGATGATTTACAGCTAGAATAATTTAATCAGGACAAATAGTAGTGTAAAGCACAGTCCTCTAGCTCCTAATGAGATCATTAGACTTTTGCATCCCTTACTACAGGGAGCCAGCTGTCTGAAAGGCTGATGAGTCTGTAAGTGACATGAATTTGAGGATTACTGAGAAACTCACTGAACTGAGCGTGCAGTTTCTGCACAGCAATGATAGCTGAAAGCCTTTGCAGTGTTAGATAAGTGAAAGGTTATCTTGAATAATAATGCAAGTGTCTAGTTGTTAGAGGTGATCTTAAGGATGTCCTTTTCAGAAAAAAAAAAATAATCTGTTTGAACTGTTCTGCTATATAACAGTAATTACAAAGCTTATACAGAGTTGTTACGTCAGCTAGTTTAAATAGCTTGTCCATGTTAAGGCATTTCATTCTGAGGACAGAAGTGTGTAGGTTTGAGGAAACTAATTAGTCTGTGATTTCACTGCACTGAAGCACTCCTCTGCATCATTCACAATGTCACTGGGTAAACTCGTAGGTATGCATGAAAAAATTCAGCTGGGAGCACTCAAGAAGAAAAGAAGGTAAAAGCAGAAAAATACATAGTGGGTAGGGGGAAAGAAAGAGGGAGGCGAGAAAAGAAACTTGTGTTGGTGCCACCTTCTAGCAGTTCCAAGGTCTTCATGAAGCTCACTTGGAGACTCCAGCAGCCTCACATATAATTTTGTTCTTGTTTTGTATTTCAGAACCTCTTTCACCATCTCACAGATGTGCAAGGGAATGGGGTGGTGAAGATCCCTGATGCCAAAGGAGATGATGCCTGGAAGGTGTATTTTGATGAGACAGCTCAAGAGATCGTGGATGAATTTGCAATGCGTTACGGCATTGAATCAATATACCAGGCCATGACGTAAGATGCGTTTTGTGTGGTCTTCAGTGCAGATAATCGGTGTAACTAATTGATATGACTGTTAATATTTCGAAGATCAAGTATGTTGGTAATGGAAGACTTGGCAGTGATAGCTGCTCCTTATGAGGCTTACTGTAAGCAGGAAGAGACTGCCTGTCTCTGAATCACTGGTTTCCTCAAAGTCTAGAAAATGATGTCTGTCAAAGTAATGGAATTAAACAGCTGTCTGAACAGTTCATGTGAGACGTTTAAAATTAATTCTAAGGAATTGCACCAGCCACAGTAGCATGAATGACCATATTTTGTTATTGATAGCTGAGCCATTCCTGTGTTAAGACTCTCAAATCTCTATTTGAGCACTCTTCTGTTAAGATACTGCCCAAGGATCCCACTGAAGATTTCTGATGATGGGAGAAGGCAAGAGGTTTTGTGAAACTGTTTGTCCTGCATGTCTGTTGCAGCAACTGATACAGTCCTTTGAAGTCACTAATTTCCCAGGTGCTGCTGAAGGCATTTATAGGAAGTCTGAGTAATGGCAGCACTGATTTGTCTTCTTTGGAGCTAGGCTAATGCAGTTCTTGATCTTCAAAGAGCGTTTTCCTTGCCACTGTGCATATATTTGGATTTGGGATTAGCCATTCTTCCTCTTAAAGACTAGTGGTGCGATTCTTAGCTCATTTCTTATTTCAAATGTAATATTAAATATAGTGGACAAAAGTGAGCTTTTTCAAGTTAGAAGCTGAAATTTTTTGGATCTGGGTGCTTGGATAAGTTTATGAACTGTACTTACGTCACCTTGCAAGCACCTTTTCTGCCTATTGATTTAAGCCAAAGTGGAAAATAATTGGAAGGTACCTCTGGAGGGTGTAGTCCCTGCTTATAACAGGGTTTACTTGGGAGTTGGACCAGACTGGTCAGGACCTCTTCCTCTGTGTTGAAAATTTCAAGGATGGAGATCCACCAGCCCTTTTCAGGGCTCTTGTCCTCAGGCTGTGTTACTCTGGGGAAGAAATTCCTGGTTGAAAGCCAAATTGGGAAATCCTAGTTTGAATTTCCTATGCTGTAACTGCTGCATATTGCTGCTTATCTTTTAATCTTCCCTCTAAAAGGGTTTTGGCCTGGCTCAGTCTTCTCACTGACCCTTCCCTCTCTGCTAAGTAGTCAAGACATTGATTATATCCTCACTCCCCACTCTCTTCTTCAAGCTAAACAAAGCCATTTTATGTGTGTATCTTTATTCAGCAAGTGCCTAAATGACTGATGGGTACATAGGTATCATTTAACAAGCAAGTGAATGTTCAGGAATCAGTATCATTTTTGTCTGAAATACTGACTTGTGAATTCCTGTGAAATTCTCTCACTGGAGCTTTTTTGGTTATAATCATTTGTAGGTAAGCTAATGTCTGTGATGCGCCGCTGAGGCAGAAAGCTACTTAGAAAATAGTTCCTGAATTTAGTTTGGGAGCTCAGTGAGCATTTCTACTGAAAAAGGACTGCTTAAAGGTGACCAACTCTGCTGGAATGAACTTTACTTGTTGTGTACCATAATATCAGACCTCTTAAGCTCTGGGGCATTTTTCCCTATACGTCTAACAGATTTTCTTTGATTGTTGAATCATTTCACAAACCCCAATGCTTCTGGCATAATTTTGAGATTTCCTGCAGGAGGATTCCTTGCACTTTAATGACAGCAGTTAAATGGGAAAATGCAAATGAGCGTGCAGGATTGCTGCAGGCTGGAAGGGTTAGCCCTAAGGAATCACATATCAGTGCAGCACAGAAATACTAGTGTGTGATCTCTCTGTGCTTGAGTGCTTTCCAGTTCCTGTTGCTCCGTATCACCTCAGGACCTGTGGCTGCCTCAAGTGACAGCAAATTATATAGATTTCCTCATGTCAGGCATGGTTCTAGGAACTGGCATCAGGACCTGGGGTATCACCAAAGTCACAAGCTGTTGGCAATAGTTGAGAAGCTATTTTATGATTTGAAAGGACTGTGGTGAAGGGATTTTTCTTGTTCTAAGTATCACTATTGTCTAGATGGCATCTTTCTGGGGAAAAAAAAAAAAAAAAGCTTTTTAGATGCTGGAGATTTAGGGAAAGGGAGAAAAACATAACATGGTGCCAGCTAGACTAAGGGATAGAATCAAGTTGTGCTACACAAAAGAGACAAGAATGACTTACTGAACTGTCCTTTTGCAGGCATTTTGCATGTCTCTCCTCTAAATACATGTGCCCAGGCGTGCCAGCTGTGATGAGCACCTTACTTGCCAATATCAATGCTTATTATGCGCACACAACTGCCTCCACAAACGTGTCTGCTTCGGACCGCTTTGCAGCCTCCAATTTTGGGGTATGTTTGCATGTTTGGTGATGATACAATTGGATTTCTCTAATTTGCCTACGGTGCTTCTGCCTTTCAATAAATAACTTGCTTTGTTTAAGAAAAATTGAAGCTGTGAGCTCTTCAAGGCTAGACAAAGAGCACAGTTTTATTGTCGTCACCATCGCACATTTTAGATATTAATCAGTGTAATGCATTGTGATGTTTATTCTTTGTGTTCAAATTGCACTAGAGCACAGATGGTATGGAAATGAGCAAATAATATTAAACTCCATGTGGAGATGCTGTTGATAAAATATACTGTGTGATCTGATTGTTTCAGAACTTTGTTTTTAAAAACAGCAACTGCTTTAAGAAAAAACCCCACCTCTATACCCCTAATGGTTCAAATGTTTTCTGTATAACATGTGGTGGAGCTGAGTGTGCTGGAAAAGTATTTGGAAAAGCTCATGCTTCCCATCAGATTGATAATATATAGATTGAATGAGGAGGTGTTCACAACCCAGAATCCACTGGAGTGATCTGACCTCGAGAAGATACAGAGAAGAGAAAACTGTAATACTTGTCACTGAACTGATAGATAAGATTTTGGAACTGTGTCATTGCTCTGAATTAGACCCTTTTCTTCCTGTTCCTTTACTCATCTCTGAATAAATATTTTTTTTTAAATTTTGGTGAAAACTGCAGACTAGAAATAAGAGGGTTTTTTGTTCTGTTTCTGCTTCAGAGTGAAAATGGCATATTTTTCTGATGCTTCTAATGTTACTCAGACTTCAGAAATAATTACAGTGTAAGAGTAAATCCAAGATTCAAAAGAAAATACTGTTTGCACAATACAGTGCATCCATACTGCTTCCTCCTGCTCTCCCGAGATCTGAGACTAACCCCCTGATACCCTGCTGCTTACTGTGAACATCGATTGGACAGTGATGATATGTGATGTTTATTGGTGTTTTCTGCTCCACAGAAAGAACGATTTGTGAAGCTTCTGGACCAGCTCCATAATTCACTTCGGATTGATCTCTCAATGTACAGGGTGAGTGGGAATAAACAGAATCCTTTCAGGCATTCTGGTGGGCAGAGGGGAAACACACTACTCGGCTTTATCTTAAAATTCTAACCATTTGGGTAGTTTGTGTTTTGTGGAATCATCATGAAAAGCTTGTTGCTCAAATACACCATTTTGTTTTCTTCCTGGATAGAACTTAAACCATGCTTTTTTCTTCTGTTATAACTTCCTCAAGACATCTGAAATAATTTAAGAATTGTAAGATATGCTCATCTCTGATACTCTCCCAGAAATGCAAGTTAAAATGGATTAATTGATTTTAATTATTCTTGTCGGCTACGTCAGGTATCCTCTACAAAGAGAAAACAGTTTTCTTCTCCCCTGGTTAGACAGAAATCTTGTAGAGGAACTGCAACCATGTTGTCACTCAATTTACATCTGGCAAACTCAAATCACTGTCCCTGACTCTGGGTCTACGAGATGTGCCCTCAGGTTGAGATTCCCCTCACTTCAGCATATTGGGAAGAGATGAGTTTCAAATGCTGACATCAGTCCATCAGGATTCTTAAAACCACTAGTTTCTTTCTTTGCTAATCCACAGTAAACATAGTCTTAACATGTAACTTGACTTTTTTTTTTAATTCCTTGATATATTATTTTTATTAATGACTAATTCATTGAAAAAGTTAAAAATGGTGTCAAAATTAAATGTGAGCTCAGATTTTATTCATTTATCTAAAACTAGGTCCTTTTCTGGTTAGTGCATTTATCTGAAACACAGTAAAACATACAGAGGAGGGAAACATGAGGAGACGTCCATTAGGAAGATGAACAAAAAGGGAAAGGGGCACGGTGCAAAAGAAGATAAAAGGAATGTTGTGCAAAAAGCTATTCTAAAGCTACATTACTAGTAAGAGATGGTCTAAAGAGAGCTCTGTTGCACTGAGTAGTAGAGGGAAAATTATCAACATATGGCAATAGGAAGCCGTAGTGGTGATGCCATTTTTGATTGCTTCATCTTCAATAAAAGCTGCTTTCCGGTGGCTAATGCATCGAGACCTTGAACAAGATCTTACATAAAGGACCAAGAGAGATTTGTGTAGTTTAAATAATTTAGATGTTAATCTAATTGGCAGTATGTTTAGCGAAATGGCTGAAGCAATTTGGGAGCTCTTAGTAATTATTTTAAGACTCCTGAAGGGCAGGTTAAGTTGTGGAAAAAAGGTGTTGGTTTCCGGCTTTCAAGAGAGGAGATGGCAGTTTACAACTTCAATTACCTAGATTAAGCCTTCCCCCTCCCCTAATTTAACCGAGCTATTTGTCAGCATTTAAAACAACGAATAACAAGAAGTGTGGATTTGTCAAAAAGAAAACGTGAAACCAATGTGTGTTCCTTCCAGGGCAGGTGGCAGACTCGGAGAGAGGAGAGATGGAGTTCTTTCAAAAGTAGCTCCAAGTCATGCCCTGAATAATTATTTTGAAAAACCTTTTGTGAGCAAATACTTTTGTATGCATGCCAGTTGTTCTTTTTTGTTGGTTGGTTGCTAGCTGATAAAAGCACAGAGGAGGCTGAATTTCAATAGATAACATTATCTTTTCCTGATACTATTATTCCCAATCAAGAACATCCATTCAGTCCCCAAGACTCATCCAATGGTTTGTTTTTAAATCTTGACCCACAGAAGTCTTTGATTTTGGTTAATACCCTGAGTGCCAGAGAGTCCATGTGTGGGCAACTTAACTTTAAAAGGAGAGTTTTCTAGGAACAAGCATCTACAAATGACTGTGAAGAACATTAAATTGCAGTGGTTAGCTGAACTGCAGCAGTATTTGATTGCTGCCAAGAGACAGCATATTTTTCTCTAAAGTGCTTGGTAATAAATGAAAACACGCTCCTCTCGGCCCCATTTTTGAATGTGCAAATGCGAAGAGACTATCCAAGTGAAGGTTGTGCTTTTGCTACTTTACTCTCAGAAAAACCAGTCCCATCAGCAAGAACGTGGTAAGGAGTATGAATGCTGTTAAAGGACACAGGAAGGAAAGAGTAAATGCATTAGAGTAAAGGAGGCACTGCTTATCTTGGCAGATGGGATCTTACAGCAGGCTGAGTGGTTATGATGACTTCTTACAGGGAACAATGGTTGTTTTCCCTTCTCAGTCCAGTTTATTTCTCTGGAGAAGGTCACTAATATACCACATCTCCTGGTGTGTCAGAAGAGAAGTCAAAAGCCAAGTAGAAGGGAAAGGGCGGGCACAGGCAACCTCAGGCGGGAGGCCAGGGGCTGCCAGTGGTGAGGCTGTTCCCTCCCTGCCTGCTCCTTCTACAGGCAAGGAGAGGTCTCCTACCACCCAGCGCTGTCAGTCTCCTGGCATCCACAAACTTTGCATTCATAGGAGAAGCTATTTAATTAAGCAAACGGATAAACTCCTGCAGCAAAAAGGCCTTATTTATTGAGCATTGTTTTGACTGGTACAAGCTTCTTGAGCAGGAAATGTTTCCAAGACACTTTCCTTATTTAGCACATGCTTGAAGTCTTGCATGGATCCGACTGTGCTTTCCAACACAATTTCCCTTTTTTGTCGACAGAACAACTTCCCAGCCAGCAGCCGCGAACGGCTGCAGGACCTGAAGTCTACAGTGGATTTGCTGACCAGCATCACTTTTTTCAGGATGAAGGTAGTGTTATGGGTGGGGATGGGAATGGGGCCTCTGCCATTTTTGCCACAGGAGCCGGTTTCCCATTTTCAAACCATTGTTTCATGTTATTGTGCTTTATACGCTTAAGGAAAATGGAGATCATCTGATGCCCATGTAATAAACATCTGCATTTTATCTCTGGTTCACTGTATTTTGCATCATGAAGATGAAAGCTGTTTTTTTCCCAGGGGTTCTTCAGTCATAAATATGGCACAAAAAAAAAAAAAAAAAAGAAAAAGAAAAAGGTCTGGTTTTAGGAAGATAATTTACTTTTGTTAATAACACGAAGAAGCTCTTCCTATAAACTGTCTACAACATTTATCAGTCACTACCATCTCTTCACTATTTTTTATCTAGTAAATATTTTTAAATTTATTTCTTAGACGGTAAGATATTGAAATGGGGTACTATCTCTCAGTAGAGATCCAAGAGAGTTGTTATGAATGCTGTTGCGCTGGTTGTGTAGTTAAGTTTATTGGTCTAGCAATGTGTAATGAGATTATTTTTAATTCCTGATTTTTGTTTCCAAGCTTTTTTAAAAACTACTGTTGTAGGCTAGTAAATGTCACTTAATAATTTTTATTTTATCAAAACCAAAGCAAGTCTTCAATTTGACCTATTTGAGGAAGTGCTTAAAATTGTACTCTTAGGCCCTAGGGTAAATGGTGTTTTGGAACTTTATTTTGAAAATGTTCATTAAGGCAATATGTCTATGTTGAATGCTTTACAGAAATACTCCAAAAAGTTTTGAGGTAATGACAATATCAGAATTGTCTCGGGTTATAGTTTTATTTGCAGGGTGATGGCTGCATATCTTTTTAGTTTAAAGTAACCCTGCAGTGTTTTTCTAAAGCAACATAACAATGAAATAATGAAATGAGCTGTTGTTCCAAGAGGAGAAGGCATATCAGTTGGCATGTCCCTAAGGACTATGGTGTGCTTTAAAATTCAATAAAGCTTGTGGAGAAAGATGTCCTTTAAGGAAGTTACTGTATTTAGAGGCACGTGAGTGCTTGGTCTTTAGCAAGACTTTCCAGATCAGACGTGCTTCACTAGAATGTTGCACGTTCTCCCAGTGTTTGGAAAGATTGCTCGCTGGCTTCATAGCAACATCCTACAAATTTAGCAGAAAATGTGTGTGCATTGCTCAGACTATACACGCATCAAGCCACATCATTTGTTTATTCTGAAGAATCTTAATTGGCACTTCAAAATCTTTTTTATGCTCCAAATGATCCCGCAGGATCATAAGTGTTGTCACTGCTGTTTTATGCCTGGGGAGAGCGACCCATTCATGATTTCAGGTCACTGATAGCACAAGTCACTGAAAGCAGAACTACCAAGACCTGGGTAGTTCCAAAACCCTGGTGACTTGTTCTTTCCCTGTTTGATTTTATGAACAAATGGGGATTTTTATGCTTTGTTTGACTGACTCTGTTATCTCCTTGCCAGGTCCAAGAGCTGCAGAGTCCACCCCGAGCCAGCCAGGTGGTGAAGGACTGTGTAAAAGCTTGCCTCAACTCCACCTACGAGTACATTTTCAACAATTGTCATGAGCTGTACAGTCGCGAGTACCAGACAGATCCTGTGAGTAGTTGATAAATGGGCAGAAATCCAAGTTTCTGATTTTCTTAAGATAATAACAAGAATACTAATTGATATAAAAAGCCAACACAAACAAAATTATGTGACTTGTTATTTTCTGAATGCAGAAAACTTGTAATCAATTAATGAGCACTAATGAGTAAGTGGAGGGTGATAATTGTTTAGCAGTAACTAATCACGATTTGTTTTGCCAGCCTCAGCTATTTTATTTCATGAACAGTTATTTGTGAAGGGAAAGTTTGATTCAGCTTTGAGCGAGCAAAAGCCATGTAGAGCAAATGCAGACTGGTCGAGAAAACTGTCTTTAGCATAGATAAACCTCAAGCAGTGAAATTTTATCACCTTTTCTGGCTTCCGGTGTCCTGCACTGGGATGAGGAGGTGCCTCAAGAAACAAACTGTTTTCAAATCCATGAGAGCTCTGCCGGCCACTCTGCAGTAATGCAAACACTGTGTGTCAACGTGGATATAGTCATCAACCCAGGTGCCTAAAATGCAAGTATTTGGAACAAGCTTAGAGCAAATGATGTCTCAGCAGGTCTCTTGGAGCCTGACCTACTTTTGGCATTGTAAATGACAAAATGGGTATTATTTGGGTTTGGGGCTACCGCAACATGGTTTGGCATGTTACTGTGTTTTGCATTAGATCCTGCAAGTTGGCAGCATACACTAAGAATTTTAAGCTCTTTAGATGAAAGGGTACACGAGTAATTAGTATTTGGAGTTTGTATGGTGATCTCCGTTTGTCAGCTTTTTATTTCCTCTTTAAATTTACGCTGGTTTTCCCACCACTTCCTTCCTAGAACAAAAATCAGGACCTTCCTCCTGAGGAACAGGGCCCCAGCATCAGGAACCTGGATTTCTGGCCCAAGCTCATCACTTTAATAGTTTCCATCATAGAAGAGGACAAGAATTCTTATACTCCAGTCCTGAATCAGTAAGAATCTTCCATGTCCTGTACAGCTAATGCTCGTCTCTGTGTGCTCTGCTTTATTTGTTAAACTGCTTTCTATCTCTTCTGTCACTTGTGTATTTATAGAAGTACTTATCTTGTCTGTCTGTCTTTCTGTCTTATCTGTCTCTATCTATATAAATAACTCTTTTTGATTGGGATGGAAGAGTTTCAAAAGGTTCAGTTACGATGGCGTTCGAGCACAAACACCCTGATTATTACAATCCTGAACTCAGGGAGGCACCTGAAAACGGGGTGAGAGTTCTTTTGGTTTTTTCTGATGTTGATCAGTTCTGGGATGCACATTAATGCACACAGTGGTGCCATGGTGACAGTACCTTGCGCTGTGATTGAGGAACGTGGTGTTCAGTGCAGCAGTAGGAGAGTGCATTGGGTGGGGTTGGCACAGCATTGTAAAGGAACCTAAAACCGTTCTGTCTAACCCATGGGTACTCCTCCAGCAGTCCCACAGGGCAGGAGAGAGGGAGATATCTGTATTATACACCGAGAGCTGGATTGTGCCCTAGTGATCATTGATTCAACATGGCAGGGACGCATGAACAGTGTTCACCTGTCAGCCTAGTAACCCCAGAAAAAAAAGGGGGAAAAAATATGAACAAGAAAGGCGAAAAGGGTGCAAGGGCATTGAGATTGCGTTCCCAGAATTATTGTATGCATCTCTTCTAGGAGATACATCCAGGGCCTGGCTTTCTGAGTTAAAAACCGTCTCAACAGCAGTGTTGTTTTCAGGTTATTTAATCTATGCCACAAAGTCCAGTCTGTGATCTCCAGTTTCCACCTGGTCATTTATCTAGGGTGAAGGAAGCATCTGTAACATTGAGCTTTTCAACTTCTAGTTTAGGTCAGAGCTAAATAAAGAGCCCTTTGCTCTGATACATGCCAAAGCCTTTCCCAAATGTCCCCTCAGGTTTCCTCAGGAGCTTGCTGTTGGGAAGATCAGTGCGGAGGTGATGTGGAGTCTTTTTGCCCAGGATATGAAATACGCCATGGAAGGTAAGAGAATTCCTCACTGCTGCCAGCTGACTTGCTGCTGACCTCTTGTTCTCTATCCATTTGGTGTAAATGAGACTTAAGCACATTAGCAGCACCACTGTCTGGAGCAGGGATTTCACGGGTTCCTGGATATGACAGAGTTGGAAGGGACCTCTAGAGATCATCTAGTCCAATTCCTCTGCTAAAGCAGGATTTCCCAGAGCACATCACTCAGGACTGCATCCAGGTGGGGCTTGAAGATCTCCAGAGAAAGGGACTCCACACCCTCCCTGGGCAGCCTGTTCCAGGGCTCTGTCACCCTCACTGTAAAGAAGTTCTTCCTCATATTTGAGTGGAACTTCCTATGTTCCAGCTTGTGCCTGTTGCCCCTCGTCCTATCACTGGAAACCACTGAAAAGACTCCGGCTCCATCATCCTTCAACCCACCCTTTAGGAACTTGTAAACATAGATAAGGTCTCCCCTCAGCCTTCTCTTCTCCAGGCTAAAGAGCCTCAGCTCTTTGAGCCTTTCCCCGTAAGGGAGGTGCTCCAATCCCTTAATCATCTTTGTTGCCCTGTGTTGGACTCTCTCCAGTAGTTCCCCGTCTCTCTTCAACTGGGGACCCCAGAACTGGACACAGTATTCCAGTTGTGGCCTCGCCAGCGCAGAGTAGAGGGGGAGAATGACCTCCCTCGACCTGCTGGCCACACTCTTCCCTATGCAGCCCAGGATTCCATTGGCCCTCTTGGCCACAAGGGCACATTGCTGGCTCATGGAGAGCCTGCCATCCACCAGGACTCCCAGATCCTTCTCCTCAGTAGTACTTCCCAGAAGATCCACCCCTAACCTATATTGGTGCCTGGGGTTCTTCCTCCCCAGGTGCAGGACCTTACATTTGCCCTTGTTGAACCTCACTAGGTTCTTCTCTGCCCAGCTCTCCAGCCTGTCCAGGTCACACTGGATGGCAGCACAACCCTCTAGAGTGTCGGCCAGCCCTCCCAGTTTGGTATCATCAGCGAACTTGCTGAGGATACACTCTGTCCCCTAGTCCAGGTCATTGATGAATAAGTTGAACAGGACTGGGCCGAATATTGACCCCTGGGGGATGCCACTGGTTACAGGCCTCCAACTTGACCCTGCTCCATTAATGACAACCCTCTGAGTTCTGTCACACAGCCAGGACTCAATCCACCTTACTGCCCCCTCATCTAGCCCATACTACCTTAATTTTCTAATGAGGATGTTATGGGAGACCGTGTCAAAAGCCTTGCTGAAGTCAAGGTAGGTGACATCTGCTGCTCTGCCTTCATCCAGCCATCTAGTTATAACATCATAGAAGGCTATCAGATTGGTCGAGCATGATTTACCCTTGGTAAATCCATGTTGATCACTTCCAATAACTTCTTTATCTTCAATGTGTTTGGAAATGACATCCAGAACAGCTTTGTTGGTGGACAGGTGATTTATGGGTCAGAACTGAGGCTGAGATCTGCCTGAGTTCTAGACCTGTGTGTTAGGCTATGTTGCAAGCTGTTTATTGTCATCCCAGCTGGTTTGAAATCAGAATTTCACTTTGCCCTGAGCTTATGATAGCTTAGATGAACAGCTATCTGCTATGTACAATGGTAGAAAGGGCTGGAGAAGAAGGTGGATTCTGGGTTTCGCCATGGCTGTAGTTCCCTGGATGACACAGTGTAAACTGTCTAAGCCATCAGCAGATATGTGCTGCTATAACAAATCCTGCTGCAGACATCTTTGTTTTGAATGAATCTTTGCATTATTCTGCCAGACTCCTAACAAAGGAGAAATTGTGCTGTTTGTGAGAATGAGATAGTCATTCAGAGCCCGACAATCTCTCAGAAAGGATTTCTACCACTTGCAATACTGGTTTATTACTGTTTTTGAACTTGATTTTAGTGCTATAAATTAATTTGCAGAGTGTAATCAGCTTCTTACAAGATTCAGAGAGTATCCAGCTCCCACCAGCTCTGCAGCCCCGGCAGCAGTTGTTTTCTTAGTATTTTGCAAAGTCAGGCTTTTCAGCATCTGTGAGGTGATATTGTGATAAAACAGAAGTGCTGGTGCTGCCTGTGGAAGGCAAGCTGTATTCATAGTCCAAACCAAGCCAAGTTACTGCTTTTCGTCACTCAGAAAATCGTGCTCAATCCTTTTGCCCCCCAGTTTCATCTAAGCTCACTTATAGAAGTGACAGCCTATTAGGCTCTTACTTCAGTCTGCTAGGATAAAAAAAAAGCCTGCTGCCAGCCAAGAGACTTTCCTGCGTTTTGTAGTTTGGGAACAGTCTGTGGGGTTGCAGTATAAATGAAGAAGATTGACTCCATTTCTTAGCCTTTGTCAGCACAACAGGGGTAGAGACTGTGCTGTGGGGAGGGACACCCTTTTCCAGCTATAGGCTTGAGTTCAGCAGGCTGCAGGTCTGGATGAAATGTTCTTACTTCAGAATTAGGAGCTTTTTATATAAGCTTGTACCCCACAGCGCCTTTGTCTTGTGAGGTTGTGTTGGTGTGAGAACAGACACTGGGGAGAACAACTAACACCTACTGTGTAGAAGATTCTTTTCTGTAGCGACTATCACTACTTGCTCATGTATTAGAGATAAAGCAACTGCGATAACTCCATGTTCACTTTCCCTAGAAACTGTTTGCTCCTGTGACCATTTTGGCTCCTCTTTCCATTTTGTCCTTATTTACCCCGGTGCACTCACCCTTGGGAATTTACAATGCAGTTGACAGTGCTGTATCTTCCTCCTTTCCCAGCAGCTGTGAGAATTGGATCTAGTTAATGACTTTCCTAAGTTTCCCTTTCCCTGTTGCATCCAAAATGCAGCTGCAGAAAGGTTACTGATTGTGTGTGCGAATTTTTCTGTCAAAGGGGCCACGACTTTGATTTATTTTTTTACCTCTTTTGCATGGCTGTACTTGATTGCCAGTGCCCAAGTTAACTTTGCCTCCCAGGTTTTTTCTATTCACATCTCATATCACACATCTCGTAGTGTGTCCTCTTTGACTCTGTCCTCTGTGATGAATCTGAGCTTTTTGAGCTTTTTTTGACATCCTTCTGGTCACCTGTGAGCTTCTTAAGACAAGGATTGGTATAATGTTTCCATCCTGTGAATTCATAGCAAATAGTGGCTGAAAGAGCTTCTCTCTTGTGGTGGCTGGATGCCAGGGGCCCACCAAAGTTGCTCTATCACTCCCATTTCTCAGCTGGACAGGGGAGGGGAAATGTAAAGAAAGGGTTGTTGGTTGAGATAAGGACAGGGAGATCATTTAGCAATTACCATCATGGGCAAAACAGGCTTAATTTAATTTATTACCAATCAAATCAAAGTAGGGTAGTGAGAAAGAAAACTAAATCTTTAAACGCCTTTCCCCCCACCCCTTCCTTCTTCCCAGGCTCAACTTCACTCCCGATTTTCTCTACCTCCTCCTGCCGAACAGCACAGGTGGACAGGGAATGGGGGTTGCAGTCAGTTCATCACACGTTGTCTCTGATGTTCCTTCCTCCTCAGGGGGAGGACTTCTCACACTCTTCCCCTGCTCCAGTGTGCATTCTCTCCCACGGGAAACAGTTCTTCATGAACTTCTCCAACATAAGTTCTTCCCACGGGCTGCGGTTCCTCACAGACTGCTCCAGTGTGGGTCACTTCCGTGGGTGCAGTCCTTCAGGAGCGGACTGTTCCAGCCTGGGTCCCCCATGGGGTCACAGGTCCTGCCAGAAAACCTGCTCCACTGTGGGCTTCCCACAGAGTCACTGCCTCCTTGGGGCATCCGCCTGCTCCAGCATGGGGTCCTCCACATGCTGCAGGTGGATATGTGCTCCACCGTGGACCTCCACAGGCTGCAGGGGGTCAGCCTGCCTCACTATGGTCTTCACCACAGCCTGCAGGGGAATCTCTACTCTAGTACCTGGAGCACGTCCTGCCCCTTCTTCACTGACCTTGGTGTCTGCAGAGTTGGTTCTCTCACATATTTTCACTCCTCTCTCCGGCTGCTGTTGCGCAGCAATTTTTCTCCCACTCTTAAGTATGTTGCTACAGAGGTGCTTCCACTGTTGCTGATGGGCTCGGCCTTGGCCAGCAGTGGGTCCACCTTGGAGTTGGCTGGCATTGGCTTTATCAGATCTGGGGGAAGCTTCTGGAATCTTCACACAGAAGCTACCTCTGTAGCCCCCCTGCTACCAAAACCTTGCCACTCAAACCTAATACATCTCTTCAAAGCATTTCTTGGTGAGAAAGTTGACAGAAAGGCAGCTGATGGGACCAGGAGGGTTTTGAAAAAAAGCTGCAAAGCTTCATGGTACGTTTATTTGTACTCTAGCAGTGCAAGTGCTGCAGGAGGATTGAACCATGATAGAGTCTGTGTTGGGGAGTGTCTCTTCCAAATATATATTCAAGAAATCCTCAGGGTGCAAAATTCTATTTGAGGCAAGTGTGATTCCTCACTTCTTTGCTCTCCAGAAGCTTATGAAGATAACCTTTATAACAAGCTCTTCAATTACAGGCCTTAGTACATGTATTTTAAATACAGGTCATTGGACTAGCTCACTGCATTTTTGTTTAAATTAGGGGGAAAAGGGTGTTAAAGGAAACAGATTAAGTGATGTGAAGGATGATGATTAAATTTGCTGTCCTTGGCTCTGTCACTTCTGAGTTTGAGTTTCTAATTTCTCTGCCAGTTTAACTAAATCAAGAGTTTCGTATTGCTGCCTTTGCTGGTTTGTGGAGTAATCCTTCAGTACATTTCTGGTGTGCTCCAAGATCTGTATGCATCAGGAACAACACGATTTAATCTGTTTTCTGGAGATATGTGCACATAAAGCCAGAGTATAATTCTTGCTCCTAACTTTGTTCGTGGTGTTTCCCCTTATGTTCTCTTCCTAAGTTCTGGATAACATGAGCTCATTCACCTCACCAAGTGGTAAGTTCATGCTCTCTAGTAGAGTTTGTAGTTGTGAGTAGGCAAAGACTTTCATCTGCTACCTGTAGTTTTAGCACTTTGGATATAGTTGCTAATATTAGCTCTAGTGTCCTGTAGTTTTATGCCAGCGATGAGCAGGTATACAAAGAAGATGTGGAAGACCATACTGCTGCAGAAATGGAGGATATGTGCTGCTTGGGAGACTCCTGTTCTGACTAGTTACTCCAGCTGCTGTTTTTTGATGGTACCCAATACCCTGAGGAGTTCTGGGTGAGAGCCCCTTTGCTGGGTCCTAGGCATTAATCTGTAGATAACATCTGATGGAGAAAAGCTGTTGAGGTGGGAGCTCTGGTTCCTGTGTGACTCTGTTCCTTCCCTCCTGGCTGGGATGACAGTTGAGGGTCTCTAGCCCTTTTACTCAGCAGTGGGTGAAAATTTTCTTCTAGCTTAAAGGCCATATAATGTCTTTAGTGTAGAAAGAGTGCTGGCCTGGGTGCAACTGCCCTCTCCCTCCTTGAAGCCAGCCTGATGCTTCCACATTGCTCTCCACTGGGAAAGAGAGTTGGGAGGTTCAGGTGGGAGATGGCTTCTCTGAGTTGGAGTGTAGTGCCTGGCTGTATGAGTTGTTTTCCTTTTTCCCCATGGGTGGCAGCTAACCTTGCCTCTCCCAGGGACCTTAATCTCCATGTGTAGCCTGTTCAGGGCAATGTATAAATACTAATTTAAACCTCGAATACAGTGTTTTGAGGCTTCAGAACCAGAAGTCTTGGTAGCCTGTGGATGCTGCAGCACTTGACCTTTGGGAACCTTCAGAAGAGTTAGATTGCTTGTGTGTAAAATGTTCAAGTCATAAAAATGAAACACCTATTTTTGATTTCAAATATGTTCAGCAACTGGTAGCAGTAGTCACAGCAGCATTGTGTTTCACTGCTGGAAAGTAAGTGTTCTACCCTGCTTGTTTTGTTTTTTCTCTCCCCCAAAGCAGTGACAGCTCAGGGCATCGTCAACAGCAGACCTGTCCCTTGCCTCCTCGCTGGCGAAGGTAGTGCAGGATGAGGCACTGAGAAATATCCCTTGTTTCCCCACCAACTCAAGAGTAAATCAGATCAGATAGACATGTTGTGTGGCCCAGACTTGGCTGGTGAGATCGTGCTACCCTGGAGTCACTGTAGCGTAGAGGATGATTTTTCCAAGTCATACAGTTAGCTCCACCTCTGGGACGCTGGCCAGTGCTCAGGAGCTGGATAACCTCCTTGTGAGCCCTCTCGTAACGGGAGTCACTAGTCTTCTTGCTGTCCTCTGTGAAAGCCGTATGACCCAGAAAGCAGCAGCTCCTCAAGCAAAGAGGGCTTTTGCTCTTCCTTTACTAGAAAGACAGTAATAGAAAATCAATGTCATCCTTGACAGCAACGGTTCGTCTTATTTTGGACGCATCAGCATTAGGAGAGTTGTAAATTGGAAACATCGCTAACAGGAAGAGAGACTGAGTAGACTTGGCGGGCAAGATTGAAATAAATCATTCTGCCACATTCTCACTTCTAATAAGGGGCGGGTGATGAGATGCAGTCACAGATGCCAGCTGTCTAAAGTGTTAACGCTCCAACAGCCTCAGCACCTATTAGAGTTCCTTTGCAGAAATTCAGCATTATTTACTAGAAATTAACCCATGGAAAGTAGGCTGGTGATCAAGAAAAAAGTCCATGGGTTAAAGATGTGGTGGAGGTCGTATTCTGTGCCTGAAAAATAGAACTGGACATGACACTATACAGTGTGCTGCTAGGAAGCAGTTCCCTATTAATGCCTCAATAATATGGCCTTAATGACCCTAAAAGCTCATCTCCAGAGGAGACTGTTTGCAGATGAAATCTGCTGAGGAAATGTGAGAGACTTACAGAACTCTGGGGTCTTTTCAGGATAAAGCACAGCAGTAGCTGCAAAATATCTGTGCACTCTTCCACTGTTGATGCCGCTAAGCTCTTTAAAAGCCAGGAGGTCATAAAGCAGAATAGGAATGTGCTATGACTGATGGCTCCCATACTCTTCGCTTTACTTTTTCTAAAATGGGGTTTCAAAGCATACCTCTGGCTAATGTGTTTCTATGTCACCTTCAAGTGCTCTTAAACATTCCTCCTTTACAAAGAAAGCAGCTGATGAAAATGGTGCAGGGTCCATTGCCGGGGGGAAGGCAGATGGTACGAGCTGTTGGGGGTGAGGGGGTTATGGGAGGCTTCGTTGGCTTTCTTGGTCCTCCATCATGTTTGAGCTATTATAGTTCACTTTTGTCTTTTCTCTGTCACAAGCCCCGCCTCTCTTTCGCATACGTAAAGTTCTCTTTTATGGTGGTAAGACCTCTCCTTCTTTCTTTTACTTTCCTGTAGTTTTATCCCCTTAGTGTCAAGCTTCTCCTTTACTGCTTAGGTGGCTAGGTAGTCCTAGTAGCAGCCCTTGGTCTTAGGCTTCTGTGGCCGCTTTGCATCTTCCTCTTCTGCAACATAGTAGTGTTTTCCTAAAAAAAAAAAAAATCAGGAAAAGCTTGAATTACCTGCTTTTAGTGCACTGCTTGCTTTTGAGGAAATAGCTCTGATTTGAATCCTTTTTACCTCCAAGTCAGACCTTTCCTCTGCAGAAATGCCGCTTTCTCCATGAGGGAGCAGCACCTGGGTGGCAGCGCATATCAAAGTTAATGAAGTTATAATAGACCATTGATTTCCTCGCTCTCGCAGGGAGATAAGTGGGCACGGTTGTTGCTGTGTTTGTTGCCCATTTTAGATCTGCAGAGAGAGTTTTGCATTTTCTTCTGTGGTTGTTCTTGAGGGAGGTCAGCAGTTGAGGCACCGAGTATACACATACTTCCTTAGTCCTCAAGAAAAATACTAGATTTATTAATGTAAAAACAGGATTGGACTTTCCATGGCTCCAATACAAGCAAATTTACCACGGAGAGTAATGGATCACAGTACATATGAAACAGTAGCACATGTAATGTGTCCCTCAAACCATCAACCCTAGGGACCATGTCTCTGAGATATTGGGCATTTTAATTTCTTCAAAACAAAGGTTGCATTGTTTGTTGGGGTTTTTTTAATTGTATCTCTTTGGATCTGCTACATGTGAATTAGAAAGAAATCTGTATTACACTGTTTCAGAGTTTTGCAAGCAACTCACTGGAGTGTTCCTCTGCTTGGGAGTTGACAAGGCTTATGGAACAATTATGTGTGAAAAGTTCTTTGTTTTTTATATTTTCAGCTGGATGATTCATAATTTATTTGGCCTTTTTTCTTGTGCATGTTTTTGAAGCTTCAAGAGAGATGTGGAACTTTCTTAATGTTTTGAAATAGCTGCAAGAATTCATATTTACATGAAAATAGATGATGATATTGTAAGATAAGCTTTTCTGTCAGGTAACGGATTAGAATTGCTGGGGCAATTTTACATCATTAAGACATATCTTCTGCTAATGAACATCTGTAGCATGTATTGCTTGCGTGTATGTGTATCTACCCAGTTACTGGATACTTGTCCCGAAATCCCAGATTAAAGCCATTTAAAGTTAAGTGAAACACTGCCACTTTTTAACATAGTTGGATCCTGTCTACACATCAGCAGTAATGCCCTTTGAAAGTTACATCAATAATGAGGTTAACACATAAAAGGTAGGAAGACAAGTCTGAAGTCAAATTTTGGGGAAAAAAAAAAAACATGAGTCTAAGCCAAAATCATTTATGTTTTAGTCTCCCATCTCACACTGTAGTCAGGGACTAGCAGCTTGCTGTGGTGCTAGAGTGAACATGGGAGCCTAACACAAAGTGTATTCAAGATGTCGAAGCTTGGCAGAAGAAAGAGCTGGATACGGACAGGCGGCACTAGGGAGCAGCGGTGCAGAATTGGGCAGCTGCTAGTTCAGGATTGCAGTGCAGGCAGAAGCCGGCTGCTGAGTCCTCTTAGCATCATGAAAAAGGAGTTAATTTTATACTTTTCAAGGAGGATTTTGAGGAAAGGCAGCGCAGTCGAAGGAGCTGCCTGCGTAAGCACATGAGGGCTGGCTTGGGAGAAAGCATTGAGATGCTTTTGGGAGAACTTAACGAGTACTTTAAAAGCAGGGATGGTGGGCTGATCAGAGGTGCTGAAAGATGGTAGTGTGGACGTAGGATGTGAAGGTCCGTGAGAGCGAAGACACGGAGTGTACATTTCTTGTGAGAGAGAAAGGGGAGGGGTGGTCTCGGGAGATGATGTCTGCAGAAACGTAGGTCTGAGCAGCATAGGTGCGTGGGAGGGGTCGTGTTGTGGAGGTACGTGCAATATACAGGGAAAGAACTGCATCGTCCCCATATAACCTGGGTAACAGAAACATCATAAAACCTGGCAGGAGGAAGAGGCTCAGCAGCAGGTGGATACCTATGGGTCACTTCAGTGGACTGTGTTCAGGAGGGCAATGCCAATAAGAACACAGTTGCCTTCTGAAGGAGAAGTGTCTTGAATTTTTCCAGGCTGGAGATCAGGGAAGGCTCCAGCTCCTGTGTAGCTCATTTGAACTTGCTTGTGACTCACGCTGTCAAACTCTAAAGAACTTGATTCTTTCTACTTGTCTCTTTGAGGATGTAGTGTAACACATTGGTCTTGCATTTCTTTATATCCAAGAATGAACAGATTTCCTCTCCTTGATTTGTTTCCTGAAAAGATGAAATCTGGACTGTCATATGTTAAGTGGAAAGGCCATAAGAGATTGCTCTATTTTTGTGGCTTTGACAACCAAAAAGTCTTTTACAAATGGTGTATTAATTGGAGCTACAGAAATAAACTCTAAAGCCCCAACGGTCAACCACCAAGAACCCCTGCCTGCTGCCAAAATCCTGTATCATGAGGATTTTGTGGCTCTATGGGAGTTTCAACCTCAAAACCATTGCATACTGTGGACATGCTTTATGCGACCCTTCTGTGCCTGATACAGTGACAGTGGTAAATTCAGACCTAACTGCTTTTTTTCCTTCCTTACAGAGCATGAGAAACACAGGCTGTGTAAAAGTGCAGACTATATGAACTTACACTTCAAAGTGAAGTGGCTGTACAATGAATATGTTCGGGATCTGCCTGCCTTCAAGGGAAAAGTGCCTGAATATCCAGCGTGAGTGTGTTATATCTCCTGTAGTAAATGCCCACTATGTATCTCCTTGTGTTACCTTTAAGGTAGTCATTTGGTTCTCCTGGAGCTGTCTTCATGATACCATTTCTTCACCCCTGAATTTCTGTGTTTATGTGCATGTTTGTCCCCTCTGGTGTTTGGTGTCACTGTCCCAACACAATGCAATCCTTTGTTATACAGTATGTCACCGGATCTCAAAAGCTTGAGCATTGGCATAAAAGGTCTTTAAGCTACTTTGTGTGGGCTTTAGTCAATTCTTGAACAGCAGACTTCTGGATGTGTGCCCACATTCTTGTGTAAATAGATACAGCTTTGTCTGTATGTACTGTATGCACGTCTGTAAGGGTGTGTGTGTATGTCATGTGTATAGACACACAATAGGATTTGTAAGTAAAGGTAATGCTTTCTTTTTTTAAGACCAGGTGGTTTAGATGGAAACATCAGATAAACAGTTGCTATTAAGCTCTAAATGATTGTTCACAACTTTTAGTTAACTTTAAAAGAGCGGCAGTAGATTTCAGACCTGTAGAAGGTTTATGAGCCCAAGAAGTTGTCTGAGCAACCTGGAGAATATTGTAGCTTCAACTTGGACAAAGGCAAGAGCAGACGTGTTGTTCCTGACCAGTGTTTAACTGGTTTTCAGAGGCTTTCAGTGATGGCGGGTCCACATCTCTTTCAAGCAGCCTTTTTTATCATGTGCTTCACTGTTACCCCTCCACTGGGTTTTGGGGGCTTAACATACACCCCTTCTTCCCTCTCCAAATCTTTCTTGCTTTGATTTGTGCCTGTTATATCATGTCCTACCAGCCTGGGCATGGAGAACAAATTGTACCTGTTTTACAAGAGTAAAATCTTTTCTCATGCCCCTTCCCAGTCTCCTGATGGTTCCCATTTATTCCCAGCTTCCCTTGTAAGTGAGGTTTACTCGCCTCTCTCCAGCTGGTCTGTGTCCGGCCATATAATACCCAGACTTAAATACTGTTGTTTCACCTAGACCTTGCCTTGCATTACCTTTCAGGCCATGCTGCTGCTTTTGCACTCTGGGATGTTAGGAGCCTTTTTTGGGGGGTGTTTTTCTTTTTCCTTCAACTAGTCATGCTTCCAGTGGCCACAAGCCAACCCCAGGCACTTTCAGTAGAATGTCCTACCTGTTCTTCCCGTCCTGTTCACTGCTGTCACTTAACCCCCTTGAGAAAAAACATCTTGCTTGGACAGTGTTTCTAGTTTGGCATGTTGAATTCTCTTCCCATCCTGCTGTGCCCACAGTTCCTCAAGCCCGGTGCTGGCTGCATGCGAATAGGACTGGAGGCAGTTGGCATAATTGCTCAGCTTGGGCTATGGGCCTTGCTTTGCAAATCAGGTCAGCAAGAGGCATTAACTCAGTGAACAGGGTGCTGGAGTGACAGTCTCAGAAGCCCTGTTCTCTTTGCCGTGCCTCTGAGACAGTGCCGTCTCATGCAAGCCATCAGATATTCTTAATCTCTCTTTTTCTCCTGTGTAATCAGGATAATGATGCTTAGTTTCCTTCTGCAGTCTTTTGCAGACTTTTCCACTCTGCTGGGCTTCGTGGTAGAGCTTCAGTGCTCCTGCACATTTGCAGCCACTGGCTTTGTTACTTCGCTCTTGTATTTTAGTACAGTAGTCACATTGTCAGACACAGGTGATGTTTATTTCAACCATAACCTTCACCTGTCATGAAATATCCCCTTGGTATCAATTACAGCAATGTGCTCTTGTCCTTTGATTTGTTTCATCACAAGTATTTTTAGTCTTGAACCTTCTGTAAACAAAGGAGTCCATGCCTCAGGTTTGCACATCAGTAAACTCCTTAGTGAAACAAAATTGCTGCTCTCCAGAGAGCCGCTGAGTTGTCTGTCTACTCGACAGACAAGAGGCTATCCACAACTCGCTTTTCATGTTGAAACCATGAGAAACTGTATGCTGATAGCCTTGAGATGCAGTTGCATAAAGTGAAGGCTCAAAAATATTGAAGTTTTTATACTCACCTTATTTTCTGAAATTCAGCAGCAGTTTCTGAAACTGAAGTAGCGACTTAGCTGGAAGTGGATCTTCCAAACTTCCTCTCTTCACTTTTTAGCTGCCAGCTAAAAGCTGTGAAGTGTCAGTTTCCGAAAAACCCTAGCTTTTTAGATGTATGAAGAAGTGTTCTATGTTTTGTTTTAATACTGATGTTAGCATGCAGCTAGTGCTGTGGCTGTGTTGAAGAATACCTCCTCTCTGGTGAGGGAAGGCTTTCCTTCCTTTGAAATCCTGTCTTATTCTTCTGGCTCACTTCATCAAGCTTAGTATTTATTCTTTTACTCTTTGAAACCCTGCCTGCCTTCTTGCCTCTGCGCCTCCCAAGGCCCACAGGATGCACCCACATACATCAACACAGCAAATGAACAAGATTAATTCACCTGTGAAGTCTGAGACCACAGGAGCCAGGCTCACGGCCAAGCTGAAATTGCAGCCTTTTGTGTTACGTTACTGTTTGTGCAGCCAGCAGAGGTACACTTCCATTCAGTCACAAAGCTCACCTCCCTTTCCCGGCAGGCAGGAGACCGAGGTGTATTCTGTGCAAACCTCGTTGGCAGAGGTTGGCCGTGCCATCGCAAGCCAGGCTGTGCTGACCCCTGCAAGCACAGAAATGCCTCTGAAGCAGCACCGCCAGCCTCTGCCTTGTGTGCTGGTGCATGAGTCATTTCAACGTTTCCTTCTAGATCAATAATTGAAGCAGACAAGGAAGAAGATATTTGCCATATAACCACATTTTGAAGCTATTTCTGCGTGAAATCAGATTATTTTTATTAGTTTCTGTGCTCAATAATTCTGAATATCGTTTTGGATATGTTGCCTTTGTAGACTTCGGAGTCTCCTCTCACTTGCTTAGCAGCCTGAGACCTGATAGTAAAACCACGTAAGGGGTATTTGGCTTAAGATTACTCTAGTTTGTGTTGCAGTTCAAAGCACATCTGGGTCCTGAAGGTGCCTGGGAACTGGAAGTATTTATATTTCCATATTTATTTCCATATCTCTTGAGTTTTTCTGCCAGCCAATAAGTGACGAAGATGAGGTTGGCTTTGCAAATGTAGCTACAGAATTTCCTGATTTGATCCAAGTGATTCACTTTGCACTTAAACGTTCATGCTAAACCTCTTTCTGGAGGTAGTGCATTTTTTTATTTGGGGGTGGGGAGGGAGGTGTGGTACTTCCCCTCCTGATCTCCAGTAGTACCTTTTTCCAAACTACCTTTGTTTATACAATTTTGTAAGTCAGTAAGATACCTATGCACTTGATTTTGTGTATCAACATCCAATAGCCATAAAAATGGGCAATGACTGTTGGCAACAGTGAATGCCCCTTTTTTATGGATATGGTGCAATAGCTAAGAGTAAGTGATAAATCAGGAATTAGTTTTACTTCTCAGAGCAAAAATTGTGGTTTCTGGCACAAACAAGTAATTCCCCCTGTTCATGGACCTATGACCTGTGAAGTGGTCAACAACTTGCAGCCTGGGAACTGTGAAAAAGGTGGAAGATGCATAGGTGCTTCCTTGTGAATTGCCTGAGCTATCTTCTAAGGACTGAGCTGTCATTTTAAAATATGCTATTGTAATTAATAATAAAGTTTTGAAAGCTCAAGAAACTTGCAGCAGCCTCTGAAATATGCTGACTTTTAGGAGCCCCAAGTGCCATTCTAAAGGAATTTTTCCAGAACACAGGAAGTCCATATGTCTGTGACAACGTTCCAGTGCTGCTGTCGGTATTAAATAGAGCTGTATAGACAGGTTGCAGTTGGCATTTAACACTGTGTCAGTTACAATTTCCAATATTAGCTTTGATGTGCTTTATATTTCAAAGTGCAGAGAGTATTTAAGGCTATCTAGTATGCTCTGTCTGTGAATTTGCTCTTGATCTCCCTCTCATGTCTGGCACATGCTTTCATGTTCTTTGCAAACTCAGCCCATAATTAGCACAATCTCTGTGAACACAGCTGCCTATTTAGAGGAGGCTTTACTCTGTGAGGCTCATATAATAATCTTTTGTATGGACTAAAATCACATGTGGACACTTTTTTCCCCTTATTTGTGAATGCTGTTTAGTAATATTTGAAATTCAGATTCACTTCAGTCGCAGTGTGTTGGCACTTCCACACAACAAATCCTAGATGGATGTTTAAATAAAGCTGTAAGTGCATGGTCTTGCTTAAACACAGACACCCCCTCCCCCACACACGCTGTTGTACTATGTGGTTAGATCCCACAGAGCAGAGAACAGAGGAATGACCAGCTGTAAGATCCCACCACTGAAGCTGTTTCTCACCTTGCCTATTTGGCAAGGGTAGGGTTTTGTAGAAGCCCCTTGTTCAGTGCAGGAGACAGTTCCAGACACCACCTCATGTGAGGCATGTCCCCAAGATACAACAGTGGTTGTTGCAGCAGCTTCTTGGATTTCACTGTACCATTTAGCTTATCCCCCTAAGTGAGGAGAAGGAACAGAGACAAGTTTTGCTGTCCTGCTTCTAGGACCTGCCTGGTTTGGAGCCTTGACCATGCTCCAAGGCTAGTGGTCCAACTTTTAACATGAACTAAGTTTGTGCTTCTTTAAAAGAAAAGAATGAAAAGCTGCTTAATGGGCTGGGCAGCCTCCTGCAAGCCCTACCAGATGTGCTGTGCTATCACCAGAAGTTAATCTTATTTGCATCTTCACAGTGATATCAGCAGCCCATACAAATGGGAGGGTGTTTAAGAGAAGGCTTGGCCAAAGGGGATCAAAATGGAGAAACTATTAGCCTTGATTCTCCCTCCAGGGACTCCAGAAATAGGTCTGTATCTTAGATAAAGTGACTGAAGGGCCCTAGAAAACAGGCATTTCTTTTCCTCCCTTTATACTCAGTTGCAGCTCTCACGTGATTGAAAGATGGTAGACCCAAACGGGCAGCAGGACAGTGTGCTGTCTCTCCTACCGTGCAGAGATGGTGCTATTGGAGGATAGTGCTAGACTCCTCTCTGGCACATGGGTGAAAGGGGAAGAAAAGAACAAGTGCTTTGAGATAATGCAAAGTTAAATAAAGGTGGTGCTCAAGGGGAAAAAAGGGGGAGGTACAAAGAAAGAGGAAAGACAGGGGCACAGGACAAACAATCTGTAGGGTCTAGGCTGTGTTCTGCTTGTCCAGCCCAAACGATGGTACAGCCCCCGCTCATTGGCTGCTTGTGTACAGGTAGGAGTATTTTTTGGGAACTTTGGCAGCACACATTCAGATGTCTAACAGCGACAAGCTTTCACAAGGCTTGCTGAAACAGCGTCACTGTCTGAGTCTTGCTGGGGTGCTGTTTCTTGCTGTAACTTACTGTCTTTCCTGTTCCTCCTGCAGGTGGTTCGAGCAGTTTGTGATGCAGTGGCTGGATGAAAATGAAGATGTTTCCTTAGAATTCCTGCATGGTGCTCTGGAGAGAGATAAAAAAGATGGGGTATGTAGGTCACTCTGAGTGAAGGACTTAGTGCTACATCCTTCTATGCCCAGAACCATACAACAACACTGTAAATTCAGCTGCCATACAAATGGAGGATGCAGCCCTTTTGGCTTGCTCAACAACTGGGAAACTTGTTTATTTCGGGACTTTTTTCTACAGGTGACAGGGAGCTTTTTAATAGCAAGGTGCATATCATTCCATTTATGCCTGCTCTGTTCTGCTGCTGTTTGTCTGTCAGCCAGTGGCTTGGTGCTCTCTGATCTCTCTGTGTTTGTGAGAGGTAATTGAACTATAAGGTACTTTGCATGTACTTAGTCATTCAGGGAGAATGTGACCTTAATCCAGTGACAGAGTAAACTTATTCATAATTTGCTGAGTATTGCTGATGGAGAGCAAGAGCAATCCTTTTGCTCAGTGACTGTTGGCACTCTAGTCTGTGATGCTAATGTAAGCATTCTCTTTAGTATCTAAATTTTAAGAAAATCTCAAAAAAGCTCTTCACTCTCCTCCTTTCCTTGTTTGCTGACAGGCAAGCCACGCATTTCATTAAGGTTCTCAGCATCATGCTACATTTCCTTGTCATATCATAGCTGGTGAAGGGCAGTAAATTTATAACCCAACAGAACTGTCTATTTCACTCTTTTGGCCCTTTTGGAGAATATTTGACTAATTCTGAGGAAGATGCAGGTTTTGGTAAAGTTGTCCTGCCTCCAATATGTCAAGTGATGGAGACACATATGAAATGGGTCTATTTCAGATCTTTCCATTTGAGAATAACTCTTTGTACCTTCTGTTTTAGTTCCAGCAAACATCCGAGCATGCTCTGTTCTCTTGCTCAGTGGTGGACGTCTTCACCCAGCTCAATCAGAGCTTTGAAATCATTAAGAAGCTGGAGTGCCCGGACCCTGTCATTGTTGCTCATTATAACAGGAGGTTTGCTAAGGTAATACCCTCAACATCCAGCTGTTTATCTTCCCTCAGTGGGATGCAAAACAGTGTGATGTTGGTTTTCTTATGATCTCCTGGAGTTCTCCTGCAGTGATAGAGGACAAGTAACAGCCACATCTTTTCTTCACAGACTATTGGGAAAGTGCTGATGCAGTACGCTGACATCCTCTCCAAGAGCTTCCAGTCCTACTGTTCCAAGGAGAAGCTGGTGAGTTGAACTGAGCTTCTCTTTTGCCCTGTGGAATCACATAATTGTCCTGATGACACCAAGTTTTTCACATTGCACCTGGCTGTGTTGCTGGCGTAAATATTTTCAGTGTTGGTTTTATCATCATTCATACACCCTTGCAGATTGAATTCTGGCTTGGTCACGTAATAAAACTAGGTCCTGAAGATGATCTACAGGACTTGGAGGCTGTCAGGTCCACTTGAAATTAACTTCCTCTCTGCCCGTCTCAGTTGTGTGTCACAGAGGTGATTAAAATGAATAAATAAATAAATAAATAAATGGCATAGTAGATCTGGCACTTAACAGCACTCTTGATTTACTGTTGTCTCCGTCTAATTGTCTTGCTGTTTAATCCTGAATTCAGTAAAATTCTGTGCATTAAATAAAACAGGACCTTACGTTTTTGAATGCTGGGTCTGTCCCATGCTGGTTTTGCTATCCCCCACACCTGTAGTGGGCATGTAACTGCAGAGGGAAGGGTCTATTGCTCAGGTTGCCCTTGACTGTTCCTCTCAGGCTTGGCCTGGTGGGACCTAGATGTGTCTCTGAATGCAGCTTTGGTCAGTGGTTTCCCTTCTGATCTGGGAGGTACACCATTCTCAAAGGTACATTGCAGCATTAAGAGGCTGAAGGTGACACATCTTGGATTCTTACAAGGCATGGCAGGAACTGCAGAGAGCTGGGTCTTGTCTCAACTGATTTCTTGTCAGCTCGTTCTCCATTTGTGAAAAAGCTGAGAAGGCAAATACAACAGCAGACATCTTGATCTGGGGTGTCTGTAACTGGCCATCCCTTTTCAAGCTGGAGAAAAAAAATGGCTTGTCTTTTTTAGGTTTGAGTGCTGAAATCTGTGCTTGCCCTACCTCCTATTGGACTCTGAGATCTGGTGGTACTTGGGGAAGGGTGTTGAGGCACAGACTGTGCCATTGGTGAAATTGAGTTCCCATCTGAGCAGTAACAGGCACCTGCTTTTGTCCCTTCAGCCCTGCATCCTGATGAATAACATCCAACAGCTGAGGGTGCAGCTGGAGAAGATGTTTGAAGCCATGGGTGGTAAAGAGGTAAGAGCACTAAGAGACTGAGCATTACTCATTCCTGCTGCACTGTTACTGGGTTATTTGCATCATGTTGATTCGTGCAAACTGCAGTCATATGGAGAGCCCCATGACACAGACGTGTGAGGGGACAGCCATCCTTGAAGACTTTTCAAGAAAATTTATCATAAGATGTAGGAACGACTCTTTTGAGGCACAGAATAGCATGGAGGAGGAAAGAGAAGGAAACGTACTGTGCTGGATGGTGGGTATGGCTGGTGGTTTCACAGCTCTGAGGACAGACAGATAGGTCTGAGAACTGTTGACATCAAGTCATTTTATGTGGAATATATAAATGTGGGACAGTACCTTTGGCATTGAATGTCCAATATCTACTATATGCAAGTAAGAGTTATGTACTCATGCTTGGTTAGATGCTCAGATGTGTCCATGAATATAAATACCTTAGTTTTTGTTCTTTGTTCTGAGATGGGAATTTTTACAGAAATAAGTTTTTCCTCCCCCAGATCACCATGTCTGTTCTGATATAATCTGTATATCTGTTTTTTTCTCTTTTTTTTTTTCATTGCTTTTCAAGGTTCGGGAAAATGAAGAAAAGGCAGCTGATGCTGATGTTAGGAAAAAATTATTTTCAAAGCCTAAGTGCATTCTCTTTGGTTGTGTTGTGGTAGAACTTGTGCTATGACCTGTATGCCAAGAGGAAAGTCAGCTTTGCTGATGGGCAGCTCAGTTTTTGCCTGTATTGCTGCTTCAAATCTTTCTTGTGTTCAGTGGCAGAATTCTATGAAGTGGCAAAAATCTCAACAAATAGATTTACCCCATGAGGCAAGGAAAACTGCAGTCATTCTTTCGTGTGTGATCTCAGCAGTCCTAATTTATGAGCCCTATATCAAGAACTGGAATTACATGCTCCCAGCTGTAATAGCAGTGCCAATGCTCGTCTTTCAGGAAAACAATAAACTTGTGATGGATTGTTTATGAAGTGGTTTATAAACTTTTAATCCATGTGCACTTCATTTCCCTTAAGGAATTAATTTGCTGCTTTATTCCATAGTGGTGACTATTAAGTAGGATTTCCCTGTATTTCAAATTGAAAATACCACCTGATAGTGTGTTAAATAGCGGGAGAAAAGAGTGTTTATTAAAAGTGTCAGCTACTTTTCCTAGCCTTGACTTCTTCTCTACTTTCTGACCTTTAAAACCTTCCTCAGGAGGAATAGGTAAGGTAGAACAGAGGTGATGAATCCACTATTTCTCCTGCATTGTGGAATCAAAAGAAAAAAAAGGGAGAGGAACCCAGACTGTGAGCAATAAAACACACAAGAAGAAACCAGGCAAACATGCTAGGAAGCTGGCTTTTCAGAGTGATTTTTTTTTTCTTTTCTCTTCAATTGCTGCTTTTCCACTTCATTAGGCTGCCACTGGTCACCAGAAATAAATTGTGTTGTGTTAGGTGCCTGCATTATTTGCTGTCCCCAGGGGTTTCCCTCTTGGTGACTATGTAGTACTTTGCTTCTTGACTTGAAACCCGCCAGGTCCTCTGTTTTGCTAGAGTAAACAAGGTCTTGTCCTAGTTTGAATAGTCCTTTTTCTGATGTCGATTGAACCTGGATAGTGAGACAACAGTTTTGAAAATAAAAGAAGTAGACAAATATGCTCCTGCAAGGGCATCTCTGGGTTTTATCCTCTCGTTCAGGAAGGGCAGTTCTTACTTTCTCCGACAGATTTGGTTTATATTCATATATGCATCACACAGTAGCTTGCAAAAATATAAACCTGACTTCTCTACCCAAAACTGTGTGGAAATAAGAAAGTACCATACCGGTATGTCCTGGTGATTTTGAACTGATCACCTTTTTGTGTTCTCAAAGATGTTGTTGAGAACTAGGTATCAAATATTACATTGTTCTTGTGGCAGGTATGTGAAAGCTTTCAAATGCTGCTGCTACCTAGTGCTCTGTGCCAGTGTGTCCCAAACACGCTCCTATGGAAATCCATATCACTTATTCCCTTTTGCAGCAAGGGAAATGAAGTGACAAGGCTCACCCATGGTCACCCTGCCGTGTAGTGGCATAACATGGAACTGAAGTGTTTGCCCAGTACTATTTCTTGAGATGGGGCTCCTTGGTACACAGCTTTCCTTTAGTACTTCCCCCCCCAAATGAGGAATGGTACCTTTGCCCCCACTTCTCTTACTCTTTTTCCAATTGTAGTACTCAGGAGGAACAAAACAGGGCAAAAATTTCCTACCATCTCTGGGTTTAATATGTTGACATCATATGGTCTATGAAATTAAAGCTCTGCTGCTGTCGTTATTGTTTCTGACTAGTAGAGAGCTCTGTGTGGAGGGATTCTCTTGGGTGGCTTCTGTGGCTTGAGATCTCAAGGCATATAGATATAGATATACACACATACACCCACACAGAGAAAGAAGTATCTTAAATGACTTTTAGGATTTATAATCAATACTTTTATTTCCCTTCTGAGATGTGTTGATCTCATGGGATCAAAACAGCTTCACTGTGGCTCAGTAGCATTGTCAGACATTCCTGAAGCATGTTTTGGAAAGGCAGCATCTGTGGAGTGGCAGGTGGCATTAAAAGTGTAATGAATAGTGGAATGGAGGGGTGAGTCCTGGACAAGAATACCTTTTGAAGCCTTTGATTCCTTTGAATGTCTCCAGTACACCCACAGAATGGAGATTGCAATTTAGCTGTGTGCTAAAGAGGGCTATATAGATTCATTGCTACTGTTTGCCTAAATTTCGCCCTGTTTATTCAATTATTTACATGTTATCTAATAAAACCTAGTGTGACCTGCATTTTCTACCCACCTTTGCAGTTTTCCTGCAGACTTCAGCCTGCTCTGTGCACAGGCTGTCCCTGACACCACAATAAGCCTTTCTCATTTTGCTTGAGAGATGGCTTTCTGCAGTCCATTATTTTGCTTAGCTTTTAATGAGGTATGAACTCATGGCACTGAAATTAAAAGGTGCTGTACTGCATTGCCCACTGCTGAAGCCTAGATGTGCTGTGGAAGGCTAATTTAAAACATTTCTGCACCTTTTTTCCCTACCCCCCCCAAAGTCAGGCATGCAGGGTGAGTATCAGAGACAAGCACTGCCTTGGGAACCCAAAGAATTAGCTGCTGAGTAGAAGCAGATTGTCATCATACAATTTTCATGCCTTTGGTTTCAAGCTAATCTGTACAATTAATGCTTAAGGAAATTCTCCTCTTAACACTTAGCCAGGGTTAGCCCACATTTTAAATCCTAAGTTAGCCGCCTGAATAACAAATTGCAGTACTACTTAGAAATGGCCAAGACTTGATAGCAATGTTCTCAAAGGATTTGTGGTATCTAATGATTGCTTCTCTTTAGTATCCCACGTGTCATAGCTAAGGCCACCCTAGCATTTGAGAAGCTGAATTCAGCTTGAATTCAGTGCTCTTGAATCCTATAAGAAAGTGGGGAGATGCATGAAAATTCAGTGCAAGCAAGACCCTAAAGGGAGATAGGATCTGTTGAGGTCCCTGCCTCACAGTCACCTCTGCAGAGGGGGGAGCTCCCCAGTGCTGGTGGAGGGAGGCAGAACAAAAATCAGCACCTTCAAGCTGGAGCCAGACGAACTCTATAACTTGCATAAAGCTAAAATAGGACAGCAGGAGAAAATTGTCTAGCTACTTGTTATGTCATATCAGACCTGATGATTTCACAGGTTCTCTGGCTTTAAGACCTGAATTGTTTAACGTCTTCAGCCTTCTAAAAGGCAAGAGCTATGTCTCTCCAGCTACTGGTCGCTTATGCTTCACCAGTGTGTGTAGAAGCCAAAGAAGAACAAATGACTTCTTCTGGAAAACTTGGAAGCTCATTACAGATTCTTGGACTCATGGGTTTTGTTTCATCCATGACAGCAGCAGCAGATGAACCTAAATTGCAGTTCATAACACTGTACTCTACTGGGAGGTGTCCCTGCCCATGGCAGGGAGGTTGGAACTTGATGATCTTTAAGGTCTCTTTCAACTCTAACCATTCTATGATTCTATACTGTAAATGCCACCATTCAGATCAGCAGAGAACTTGAGGTTTCAGCCCTGAATGTGCTTGGATGAGACTTCGAGGCCTGGATTCTCTGAAGTGCCGAATCTCAAATCTTTGCAGGAAATTAACAGGGCCGTGCTTTCTTCCCTGAAATAGGGTTACCTCTTCCCTCTCTGTGTGCACCTCAGTTCTCTGTATTGCACATTTGGTCTCAAACACAGAACTATGGCCCTGCCAGCCACTGTTTCTGCTGGAATTGGAGCATTTGCTCAGAGTTCAGAAGCTACCTCGCTGTGGGTGCTGTCCCGTGTTTTGCACGGAGAACTTTTCATTAGCTGCCTTCCTCTGAATCATCTCTGGTACACCCACAGAATGGGGATTTTAAGCCTGCTGAGCTCCAGCTTCCAATAGAAATGGTCTGGACGTGACATATGGCAGTGACCCAGCTGCCTAATGCCGCTTTCTGCATTACTCTAGCAGCCAGATTTATCATGGAGTCCAAGCAGCATTTCCTGCTATCAGTGATTGCTGATGTGCTTGGAATTACATTGGCTGAGCAGCCACAGCAAAACGCACGCTGTTTCATTAGAGCGCTGTTATCAAGGCTCCACCATATCAGCAGAGAACAGTTTGCAGTTAAACCACATGCTAGAGGGACTCTGTAACTGATGTGTAATTTATATGTGTGAAACAGTGCTACACGCCTACCGGCAGCTTCCTAATGGGCTTAGATCACACTCGGGTAATTCCCCAAAATTTGCTTTCAGGCCAAAATGTACTGATGCCTAAGCATTAATGATCAGTATTGTATTATGTGGACTCCTCCTTCCATAGCAGCGGTTGCTCAGAAGACTTTCAGCTCTGTCAGCCTTTCTAGGATGACAGAGGACTTGGTGGATACTGAACCAAAATGCTTACCACCAGGGCTTTGCTTCCTGAGGGTGAGGCACCTCAAAGTTAAATCTGGGCAGCTGAGTTACTAGTTGCACCCAGTGAGCTGTGAGCTAATATTCTGGAGGAGAGAGAGTTCCTCACCACAGATAACGGAGTTCTTCCACTTGGCAAAGCATTGCTCCAGCTGTCCCTTCTTGCAGTACAGAGCTAGCAGTCAGCTTTTCTTCTGCTCCTGAGAAGATGAGTTTGCAGTCAACAGGTACAATACCAAGGAGAAGCTCAGAGGTTGTTGGTGAGCTCCCCGTGTCACCTCACAATAAAACAAGTCATTTATTGCATGGTTCATGAACCAGGGCAGTAAGTTGTTGATCCTGAACATTCTCTAGACCATGCATCTGGTAGCTTATAAAGAAGTAGAAGTAAATAGTAAGGAATAGGTGGCTTGTGCCAAATCCTTCTGGCTTTTTTTTTTTTTTTTTTTTAATCTGGAAAAGCAGTTAGTTTAAATGTTTTGATGAATCATGAACTGGTCCAACCTCAAATCTACCAGAAATGGCCAAAATCAGAGACTATTCAGTGTCATTGATTGTAGATAGCAAACCAGTCAGCTTGTAACTCATTGCTCCTTTCCACAGTAGAAGGGAAGGATTAATATAGGGGCAAGACAAACTCCCACCAACAGATGCTGTTTTTGTTTTGTTACCTACAAACTTGGCTAGAGTGACTGCTGATTGACACGTTAGCTTCCTTCTGCTGTCACAGAGCGAGGCAATTATAAACGTAACAGAATACAAATTCACTTTAATAAAGGAAAAATAATCAGAGCTAGCAATGCCTGAAGTTGTAAGGCTTAAGTAATCATAATTTGATTGGGGTTTTTTTGAATTATTTTAAAAATTCTGATCCAGGAGTTTCATTAGCACAGGTTCAAACGCCTAATAGAGTCAGTTTTCCATGCCAGCTTACAACGGGAAAATGAACGGATCAGATTCCAAATCCCCTAAGGCTTGGCTTTCTCTGACAGATGCTGAGCAATACAAAGAGGGCTTCAGCGCTGTATATAGAAGTGGGGACTCCTGTGATGTTCAAATCCTGTATAGCTGCATCCATCGATATACCGTAAAAAATCTGAACTGATTTTTAACCACTGTACTGGCATCTGGCTCATTACATTTGTAAATAGATACTTTGCCTTAGAGGTAAGGGCAGAATCTCTGAATGCCAAGTAAGAACATTTCTGGAAGGTTTTTGTTTTACAAGCAGTTTACCTGCCTGCATACAAAGGCAAATCTGTTCTACAAGTTACTTTTTCAGAGCAACTGATCCGAAGCATTCAAAATGTGTTGTTATGTGTACACACAGGTAGGTTGCTCAGAAGTGGCTCTTTCAAGGCTGGAAGGATGACTGCAGCTGGAATACAGGGCACTGCTGAGTGTAAAAACAGGTGGCTTTGGGCTGATGATAACAGAGCAAGCACTTTCTTACAGCTGTGCCAAGGTGTCAGCAGCATCCATGTAGTGTTTGGGCACTTTTTTGGTTTGGATTGTGAAGTCTTCTCTGAACAGTTGTATACAAAAAGCTATTTGGCTCCACATGAGAGTAGAGCTACTTGTGGTCAATACCTGTAGCTGAAATTATGCTTTCCGCAAGTGATCAGTGCACAACATTTCCTGCCATGGTATTGAGGCCAGACTTTCCAAATAGCTGGGGTTCATTCTTCTGAGAGCAGTGGCTGGGTCAGTCTTCAGTTTGAATACTTGACAGTAGGGTGGAAGGTGAAATAGCATCTCTCAAGACCATGCACGGAGAAATGCACAAGTAAATAATATCCAGTTTGAAAAGCCCTGTCTCCTTCTAGACTTAGAGTGAAATGACCTGTGAGCCCAAGGTAACACACAGTGCTTGATGATCTCTCAGACTGCTTACTCTGTTGGCCACAGGGAGTTCACAATCACTTTTTTTCTCAACTTTGCAAATATCAGGAAAGGGTATCAGAGGGTATTGGAGCCTGGGGAAGCCACTGGCTGCTGTCTGTTGATGATTTCACAGCTTCTGTAACAGCAGCAGGCAGTGGAGGAGAGCATCCTCACTGGCAGAGTCCAGCGGTGATAGTTCACCTGCTTATTAGGAGTAACCTCAACAGTGAAGAGCAGCACTGTGAAGGACAGCAGACTACCCTCTGGGTTCAAGCTAAGTGCTCTTCTTTCATCCGCAGTTGGATGCAGAAGCAAGTGACCATCTCAAAGAGCTCCAGGTGAAGCTGAACAATGTTTTGGATGAGCTGAGTGCAGTGTTTGGTAACAGGTGAGTATAACGAGGTCCCTGTCCTTGAAGCATTTCTTTCTTTTGTCTAATCTCATTCAGTCAGGTTAAAAGAAATTCATGTCAACTGCATTATATTTTTCTTTTTGTCATAAATTCATGGTCTTTCAAATACTGAGACCATCTAAAGAAGTTAGAAATGTTTTAAAACTCTCTCTTTTCTATACTGCTCTGCTTAGAAATGTAACATGGAGATCTCTCAACTGTGAAATGTCTTTGAATTACATAGAGTGATTTTTTTTCTGTGAGTAGTGCTTGTCAGTAGCAGAATTGCCTTCTCCTTTATTGCTCGGAAAGCTGTTTCCAGCTTGGCGTTTATAAAGCAACATTCTTGTTTAAATGTTCTGCTCTAAATGTAGGAAACAGCTGAATGATTTCTGATTGTTAAATGCACATTAGAATAAGAAGGAAACAGGTTTAGAATTTGAGAATTGACTTGTTCTAATGTTGCAGTGAATGGTGTTTTCTAGTGTTTCAAGGGGAGGAGCTCTTTAAAGTATTGCTAGAGTAATTGATGGCAATTAAGTTTTATTGCAAATCATGTTAGCATTTACCTGAGGATAAAAATGTGCTCGACTTCGTAATAATTTTGTAGTGAACCATAAAAGATGACAATTAAGCAAAATCTAGAAATAGAGGGTTCCCAACTGATCTTCAAAAACAACCACTTCTCATGGTTAACCCCATTCATTTCACGTTGTGCTTTATAACAAGATTAATGCGGGCATGAACTGGAGTATAGCTGAAACATAGGCGTGGGGAATAAAGCAAATTGTACCAATGTGGTCTCCTACAGTCTACAGATTTGCAGTACTTACGACCAAAAAATCATGGTGGGATTTGTCAGCGACTATTTGGATTTTAGCACGCAGAGCTAAGTGGGGAGATAAGTGAGGACTTCCCATTGCCAGTAATGGATGCTATAGCAAGAAATGGAGAGATTCAAACTGTAACTGAATTGAATCAATAAGGTTCATAATTAGATGGAGGATGAGTGAGAAATTATAATTAGGGGGTGAATTTTGTTATCTGGAACCTGTCTCCATGGTGTCACTGCTACAAGACAATTAAGGTACAATCTTGACATTTGCAAATATAATTTAAAGAGATTATTCAATATCAACATACATACCAGGGAGTGTTTTAGAAAGATGTGCCAGCAAGAGATTTAGCCAGTCAGGCAGCTCTCAGATGCTTCGCTCATTCCTTAACAGTAATGGAGAATGAAAAGCAGAGCTGCAGTTTACTGCATCAGCAGCATCTTCTAAAGGATGTAAATGTGGGAGGCAAAACAGACATCCACAATATTCTGTGCAGAGTCTGTAAAACGTTGCTCCTACAACACTGTCCACAGCTGACACTGCAGATCTTAAATTTTCTTCATCTGTGTGAGATAATTGCACCTGCTGGGAAAGCAGCACACATGCGGAGAGCCTCGCCACCTTTGTGCTGAGAGAGGATTATGTCTGGACACAGAAGCATTTTCTACTTTAAAGGATATCATAGAGAAAAGGGAGCCTCAAAAGGGTTTATACTTCATGCAAGGCTAGCTTCTGTTTTGTTCTCGGAGGCTGTAGGAGTGAAGAAGGGAATTCCTGCGGGATTTGCTCCAGTGGGAGGCAGGCTTGAAGCAAGCAAGAGGGACTGTGCAGCTAGAGGTGGCAGTGCAGGAGAGGAGAAAGGTGATGGGGTGGAGAAGGAAGGTGAGAGCCACAGGACAGAGGGGTGGCTCACACAGCAGAAGTTCAGGCCGCTTATGCAGGTACAAAGCTGATTTATTTCCAAACCTGTGTTCCTGCTCTTGAACCTTTCCCCAGGCTCCTAGCACTGACTTCTCTTCCTGGTCTCAAACCTCTGTGCCATTAGTGGATGGCTAGATGTCACTTGTAATGCCTGTTGTTAGTAACTGTTCTTTCAAATGTCAAAGCATTTTCATTTATTCACTGAATTGATATTTTGACAGCTCTACTGTTCTATTCATCATTACTAACCATTGTATTATTTCATTTTGAACTTCCTCTTAGCAGTAAGAGATGGAACAGTAAATGTGCTGTAATGGCTTGCGTGTCACTTTATTACAGTCAGACTGATCGTCTCGTAGCTGAGCCCCACATCCCATTCTGACACCTTGATACAGCACGGACTGTACGGCAGAGGGCTGGTTTCAGCCTGCCTTTGGGCTCTCTCTGTTCTTTTAAAGACTTACCCCATGGTGGGTCATAACAATTTCTGCCCATGGGCTCCTGGGTGCTGGGAGCTGTGCGTGCATTGTGCCACTGCTCCATACGATATCCCAGTCTCTGCGGCGTAACACCCTGTGTAGACAGCAAAGACGCAGCAGGTTGCTTCGAGCAAAGAATAACAGTGTTTCTTGAAATCGGGAAAGGATCATTTCTTTCTGCAAGCTGATTGAACAAACTCCTCCTGTGTTCAGAGGTGGTCAGCTCTCTGTGGATGATGGGCCGTAAGGAACTGGGTAGCATGTCCCTTGGTAACACACACAGAAAGGAAACGCGCAGCAAATCTCGGGAAGGAAGAGGGTGTAATTGAGCACGCAGATTATAGCCTTGCAATACTTAATTTATGTACCGGAGCTGATATCTCTGCCACTGATAATCTTGGTTTTGCCTCTCTCCTGTCTGTTCAGCTTTCAGACTCGCATTGATGAGTGCGTCAAGCAGATGTCCGATATCCTCTGTCAGGTGAAAGGGACAGGAAATGTTGCTGCTAATGCCAGAAACACAGTTGCACAAGATGCAGATAACGTCCTGAGGCCATTGATGGATTTCCTGGATGGAAAGTAAGTGACTGTTCAAGTGTATGTCACACATACAGTGCATCGGATAGGGAACAGGATGGGGGAAGAAAGAATAGCTCCCGTATTCTTGGATTGCTCTTGAGATATCCGGCCTCCAAATTCTCAGAAAGTATTAATGGCTTTTCTTCCCATATCTGCCTCTCTTTCAAGCCATAGATCACCTCTTCAACCTTCATTCAGTGCCAGAGCACACTCTCAGTTCTCCTTTCTCCCTCTGGCAATTACAGCAATCAGCAAAACACACTGCTGATCAGGTAGTGGGAGAGGATGAAATTCTAAGTTTATTATCTACATTTTTTTTCCGATAAAATTATACTGTAGCCAATTAGCAAATGTATTACAAACCATAGTTACATACTTGATACATGTACTACTCAGTATCCCAGTCACATTAAACACGTGTGTTCTAGTCATTCATGGTGCTGCTCTGCACAGAAAATAAGCTTCTGAACTATGTGAAGTACGTAAACTTGGTCCATTGCTTTAATTAACTGTTGCCATTAACACCATGCAGCATGACTCAGCTGTACGGGGATTTTTTGTGGGTAACTGCACATAATTCTCACCAGCTAAGCCTTGATCTACGAAGAAAAACAGTTTTTAATCATTGTAAAAGTCAAACTTCTTGCTGATGCACAGCAGTTCTTTGTTTTGTAAAAGGTGGAGAGCAATTTTCATAATAAATGCTGTGAGAGATGCAAAGCTTTACAAGTTTAAAATCTAATTTCTTTCGTTGCTCTTTATATTCACTGTCCCACCTTGCCTTTGGGTCACCATGTAGTAAGTGACTCTCTGCAGCAATCATTACATCTAAGAGCCCTCTCACTTGAGCACTTTATGCATGCCTGCATGAATTCTTAGAAGCCACCTTCCGTTGTATCACTGGGAACTTGATATGCTACGGGCTTTTTGTCCAGCTGTGGAGCAAGTCATTTTGACTACGGTAATCTGAGCCTGGATTATTTTCTTTCCTCCTTTACAGAAGGAGGGTCCTTTTTGGTGTTTCCTGCATCCTACCCACATCAGTCTTGTCCCTGCTCGGTTTTGTTCATTTACTGCGTAACCAGCTATTGGAAGGCAGGGAATCTGGGAGAAAATGTAACACAATGTAGAAGAGCCGCCTGTGCACTGTTTCTGGCTGCCCAGATCCTGTTTTGTAGCTGTCCCAGCGTGATCAGTAAATGCCAAAGTCTAACAATTGTTCTGAAGAAGAATCTAACATTTCTTGGCTTTTTTTTTTTTGATAGCCTGTACAATAATAAAGGAGGAATGACTGGGGAGATAAAGCAGAACTTCTTTCTGTAAAAGGGAATAAACATATGTGGGGTGATTGGTGATGAATGCAGTCGCAGAGGACAGAGGAGTCCAAGAAATGGTTCAAGGTGGTTATAGAGGTAGAAGGTTTGGACACTTCAGCAGCTGTGCAGGAACTTCTGCATAACAGCCTGGAAAGTATAATTTAGGTATTACACAAAAGCCGTTATAATAAACCCTTGAAGTTTAAAACCTTTTATTCTATGTTAGTTTGTAATTTTTTCCTCTCTACTCTGTATTGTGCCCCTGTACTCAGCACTGGTGAGGCCACATCTGGAGTATTGTGTCCAGTTTTGGGCACCTCAATACAAGAGAGATCTGGAGGTGCTGGAGCGAGTGCAGAGGAGGGCAACGAAACTGGTGAAGGGCCTGGAGAATAAATCATATGAAGAGAGGCTGAAGGAGCTGGGACTGTTTAGTATGAGGAAGAGGAGGCTGAGGGGAGACCTCATCACTCTCTACAACTACTTGAAAGGACACTGTAGAGAGGTTGGTGCTGGTCTCTTCTCACAGGTAATTAATGACAGAACGAGAGGGAATGGCTTCAAGCTCCAACAGGGTAGGTTTAGACTGAACATTAGGAAAGAATTCTTCACGGAAAGAGTGGTCGGGCATTGGAATAGGCTGCCCAGGAAGGTGGTTGAGTCACCATCCCTGGATGCATTTAAGAGACAATTAGATGTGGTGCTGAGGGATATGGTGTAGGGGAGGACTTTCTAGAGGAGGGTAGGTGGTTGGACTCGATGATCCCAAGGGTCTCTTCCAACCTAGATGATTCTATGATTCTATGATTCTAAACTCGATACATCAGGAAGTATCTTCTTAAAGAGAACCAGATCAATGGTACCTGGTCTTACTTGGACTATTCCCAACCACCATAACTTAGTGATATCTTCTGTAATCCCTAGGTCAATAAATAGAAATGGTTCTGGTCAGAAATGTCAATAATCCATTTTGGCCAAACATTTTTAGTGCTAAATCTCCAAGGGTGAAGACAGGCTGCACTTTATGAAAAGGGAAGATTTTTTTATCCTTAAAGGAATTGTTATGACAAACTGATTTGGGTGGGGCACTGATTCTACCATACAAACCTCCTTTCTCCTCGCAAATTGCGTTCTTTGAACTTACTCAGTTCTTGCTCTCTCCCTGCAGCCTGACGCTGTTTGCGACTGTGTGTGAAAAGACGGTGTTGAAACGGGTGCTGAAAGAGCTCTGGAGGGTGGTAATGAATACCATGGAGAAGCTGATTGTGCTGCCTCCTCTTACAGACCATACGGTAAAGCATTTTCTCCTTCCTGACTCATAGCAGAAAGCATTGCCATTGCCTGTGTAACTCATCTCCTTGACCTAATGAGTCATCTGCCCAGGTAAATTTGCCTGCACATAGACTGCTCAAGGATGGAAAAATATGTCTGTAACCTAGTAAAGTAAGAGCAGCTCTCTTTATAATAGGGTTGCAAGATACAGAGCACACTCTAGAAAAAAAACCACAATTCCAATTCCGTGATCCAAAAAGAGTTGCCATCAAGTATAATCAAATTACATTGATTAGGGGTTTGCAATCCTTTAAAGAGAGCTGGGCATGTGGGATTATTGGGCAGTTAGTGTTGTCTTCATGGCATTAAATCAACACCTAGGCACCTTTTGCCTGATGATTGTCATCTATTAGTCAGGTGTCTGTCTGTATAGATGTGGTTAATTTTGGCTTGCTGTTTAATGACACCGTCTCCTGTTTTACCCCCCAGAAGGCTTTAACATCAGTTTGGGCTGGCACAATTTCTGTGTTTCTGTTCTTGGGGAGTTGGAACCCTGTCCAGATAGTTTGCCTTCAAAGGCAGTCTTTTATATAATTGTTCAGATGTGTGGACGTGCTGGATGAATGTGTGTCATGAATGTAGTGATGTTTTTAACAATGGACGGTTAACTTCTTCCCGAATTTTGAGAAACCCCAGAAACTGATTAAATGTCAGTCACACATGCCCAGCTGCTCTGGGGTATGACACTCAGTTGGAGGTAGAGTGAAGTTTAGGCTATAACCTCATTATTTGGAGATGATCTAGAACTTCTTTTCATCTCTGTGTTGGAGTAAACTTGTGGTCTGTGGCTAATTTATGCTGATTTATTTATTTCCCAGAAGCGTGTAGAACGATAGTGGTTTTCACTACTCAGCTGTTGCCTATGTATTTTGAGTGAACTCCTGGGGTTGCAGCATCTAGAGAAGTGGTACAGACCTGCATTTTGTACTAGGTGTTTGTTGCTCTGAGAGGGAAGGGCCTTGTCTCCAGCCTTGATGATGACAACTTTAGACATAAAGTTGTCTGAGATGCGGTGTGCAGTCATACCTACTAAGCATAAAATTAGCATGAGGTATAATTTGCTAAAGACTGCTTGCTCTGAGCTTGGATTTGGTGTAATCATTTCGGAGGAAAAAAAATTACCTAAATTTAAGAGGATAAAATTCCTTTCAGTTGAATTGCTTTAAAAAGGAGTCTTTGGGGACAGGTGCTAAAACCATCATATAAGAGCAGAATTAATGTGACCCCTTCAGAATGGAAGCAGTGAGATCAAGATCCTCAGAGACAACCAGGGAGGAGCTGCTTGAGCTTTATACTTGCTAGTGTTGAATTTTAAAGGCGGGGTAGGAGAGTGATTCTGTACTTGTATCATGAAGAAGGCACCAAGTGTGATCAGCCAATTCTTCCAACCTGCGGGATGTTGCTATAAGCCACTTTTGAGTAGTTTCTTGTTGCCATCATTTCAGTTTCAAGTTGAGAAGCTCTCCTTGTGTAATGAAGCACATCCTCAGTTTTCCGAGACAATGCAAAATGCTCGTAGCTGGATTTTTAGCTGTCTAATCAGTTGTGTCATAGTGAGGAGGCTGAACTAGTCCAAACTGGAAAAGAGTTGCTGTTTCAGAAAGGGAGTTGTGAACAATGCAATGATTAAAATGGCCTTGTCTGGAGTCCTTGAGCAGGGAACCTGTGGCGAGGCTAGATGGGCTACGGGGCACAAAGAGCAGCTTCCAGTGTCACCTGGGACATAGTGATTTATCCTGTCACCACCAGATTTCCATAAATCCCTAGTATTGAAGACTGGCAGGGAAAGGTGAGACAAAACTGCCATGCAACTCTTGCCTGATTTTGCTTTCGCTTTGTTTCTTTTGAAAGTACATCAGGCTCAGAAATAGCCCCAGGCACTGTAACACACTTTGCTGCCCAGACCTCAGCAACAGAAAGCCCTAGTGCTGCCTCTCCATGTTTGAAGGAGCACTGGATGGGGATTACCCTCCTAAAACTCTTCTGCAGCCCTTAAGAAGTAGGGGATATTCATGATAGAAGAGAGTCCCTTTTATGGAATATCTTCTCTCCTTTCTGTAAAGTTGCTAGAGGTGCAAAAGCTTTTCTGATGATGGTCATGGAAAGCATACTCGGGTAGAAGGTTCCAAACACGCTGCAGTGTCTCTCACTTGTCACTTGCATGACCCTGTCACTGCCCAGGGCTTTAGTGCCTGTTACTCTCCGGACCAATCCATTCCACTTAAATTATCTCAGCCTGTATCACACAGGGAAGGAAAATCTGAGCTCTGGTCTTCCATTCTCTGCTGCTTCTGGAAGATTTTTGTGCAGGGTGGGTCTCAGGTGAGAAAGCAGTCGGCTGCTGCCCGTGAAGGATGGATGCAGTGGGGATGGGGCCTTTTTACAGCTTCCCACTCCGATGACCTGAGCTGCGGGTGCCTTAATGGCTTTCAGATGAGCGGCTTCTGCCTCTTTGAGCACTGACTGCCTGTGGCTTGTGAGATTAGTAGCAACATGATCTCCAGTAACTCACCGAGCAGTTCACACCTCGCTAGTTTTAAGTAAAGATCAACATTTAATTGAACACTCTCTGCCTCAGATGAGTGGATATGCAAACACAGCTCTCTGGAAATCCTTATTTTGGGGTTCAGTGCACAACGCTTGGGGATATTAATGGATTAGTTATACATTTCTTTCCCCCTCGCTGCTTAGGACGAAACTATGGTATGCCATCAGTGACTAAGTCAGGTCAACGAAGACTTGCTTAATTTACACACAGATGATTCCTCTGGAGCCTCTCCTTTATTTATTTCACACGGTACACTGCAGCCATTCACGTGAGGCTCCATTTGTTCTTGCTCCTGCTGTGCTTTTTTCTACTCATCAGACTTCTCTTCAGTAAATGAGAATGTGGTTGAGGATAAGAACAAAATTTTCTTTAAGCTGCAGACAGATTTTTACACGTGACTTCCAAACTGGCTGTTCTTCAAGCCCCTCTGCAAGCAGCACCACTCCAGAGTTTTTCTGTGGTGGAGGAGATTGCGGCTTTAACAGGTTTTCTGAAACCTTTCTTAACTTGTATGAGTTTAAATGAATCCTCTCCCTTGTGCTAGCTAGGGGCAAAAAAGTCCAAAGCTTCCTCTGTGATGAGGAGAAAAAGGTTTCTTAGCCTTGAATGAAATGATGGTCCGTGAACGGCACGTGCCCAGATCTCTGTACTGGCAGGTAATTATTTTCCCTTTTCCCCACTTTTAAGCCTATTTTCTCAATGGTTAATACACCGCAACAGCTAAAAAATTTTTAATGGATGGTAGCAAGCTTGATGATACAGTTTTTTAAATGAAAGTAAATGCTGCTAATAAATGATCAGATCTCGTTGTTGAATGCAGGAATTAAAAAAATCTGGGAAAGGAATGTTCAATACCAGATGAAACTTCCTTGCACTGGTATGTCTCAGGAAAATAAGCCTGAGTAATAATATGTTTTCCAAAAAAGGACTGGAATTCAAAAGACTTCCAGTGGCCTTTGTTTCCTAACTTTGTCAACTGAGCAGTAGGACAGTCACGCTGTGAGAGTTTGGGCCTCTTGGAACATAAATCAGTGCAGATCTGTTGGCTTCCAGCAATTAGAATTGAGTCAGCTGATGATCCTTCTCTGAATGCTTTCACTGGGGGAGGGTGAGGGATGGGGAGGGGGGCCGACACAGTCATACCATTAATAAGGAATTTTAAATCTTTGTGGGGTAGACTGTAGATATCTTTCACATTTCAAAAAGTTTGGGAAGGTAAAACTAATTTCATGGGAAGAACCAGGAAAACCAGCACTAAGGTTTGGTTACCTTGTCCAGCTACATTGCCTAGGCACAGAGCTAGGCAGAAACAATTCATAATAAGGACTTATTTTTTCCCTTATCTTCCATCTTTGATGGTTTAATCGATTGCGTTGGAGGCAGCTTTTCTCAAAACTACCTGATATTTAAGTTTAGTTGTTTTTGTTCCCTAGAGACACACCTGAAATGAGTGCTGTCTATAGAACTTTGTGACATGTTTTCCAGGAATAAATAATTTTTTTGAGGAGGTATAGCATCTTGTTTACAAGAATGCTATTTGGCAGAGGAAGGAGCTGTCCTGATTTTCATGAGATATTATCAGCATTGATGACAAACTCATTGTAACAGTAAAATAACTTCTCCTGCAGACACCCGGACAGAGATTGGCACTGATGGATGAGGATTTTCTTAGTGGGCAAGAACTTAGGGGTAGTTATCTGAGCAGCTTTGTTCCTTGAAGCATGTCAAGTCAGTGGGTATTGCTCAGCATTACCAACCTGCCCTCCTTAGAAGCCAGCAGCAGGGAGACTGTTTGCCTGGGCTAGTTAATGTTGTTGTTCAAATTTATGTATAAAAAAAAAAGGCGTCGAATGAAGTTGAAAATACTGGATCAAGAAATAATGTTAGTGTGTTTTGAGACTGCTCCCTTAGCTTTTGGAAATTCAGGTTATAAAATGTTTTGGGGTTTTTTTCTGCTTGGTCAACGGTAATGAAAACCTTAAGTTTTACGACCCAGAAGTCAAGCAAACTTTGTGACCAGTCGTACAGAACAGCAGGTATATCTGTTAGATACTACAGCACTGCCTGAAGCTGTGTCTCCTGGTGGGCTATTTGGTGTGGCCCACAGTGAAATCTCTTTGGTGCTCTTGGTGTGCAGTCATGTTCAACCTCGCTCAGTGGAAATACAGAGAATTTCATACTCTTTCAGGTAAGGGAGTTGTTCTCTAACGCTACCCATTGGATACCAGCAGCAAGGGACGCTCCCATTCTCAGTTCAGAAGCTTTCCTTTATGGATGCAATGTCCTGATCTGCACTTTTTGCCCCCCCTCCAAGAGCTGTGAATTTAATCAATTATCAAGAGCTTCTGTTTAGCTACGAAGTCAATACTGTTCGTTCTGTATCGATTTGTATTCAATGAACATAAAAAGCTGAGGAACGGTGAGGGTTAGGTGATGGTTACAGGTAAAACAAATCAAGAAGTTGTTGGTGATTTCACGTTACAGAGTCTTTCAGCTTGAAGAAATTTCCGAAGCTGGCAAAACTAAGAAAAAAGTATTTCATCTAAAAATTCACTTTTTGACTGCTGTTGTAATGGGCAGAGGTTGTACAGTGTCTCAGACTCTCCAGTGTTACAGCTGTAAACCTTTTGCCTGCTTTGCCCTCCGTAAAAGGGTACCTGCTACCTCTAGCAATAGGTATAAAGACACTTTTTTGCTGAGGGGAACACATCAGTGAGGCTGATGTTAACTTTAATGCTAGGAAAAAAAAGATGAATTTCAGCAATGATCTTTGCAGTAGAACCCAGTTCCGAGAGTCTCATCTGCATATGCATGTACGGGGTAGTTCCTGCTCCACCCAGTACTGACTTAGAAGGCAACAAATAAACAAACACCGAAGAAGGTAGAGAGGAAAACAGACCGAGTGGCATAGGCAGGTGCAAAGGGCAATGTAATAATTCTGCTTTTACATCTTGCTTTGTTACAGTTTGAGGGTAGCAGTTTGAGAGGGGTGGGGAGCGGTCATGGCAGTTGTGGTTAAGTAGGAAGGTGAAGGACCGTTGAGATGAGAAAGAGTAATGAAGGAGATGGAAAGGAGAATTGGATTTACTGCAGCCCTTTGGGGAAATACGGTCCTCATGGAGCCAGCAGTCTCCAAATAAGATGCGCTTTGTCTTCTCCCAAGCGTTTTCCTGAGCAAAAAAAGACCCTACTGGAAAGTGCCACCCACCAGTGTCTGTCCCTGGAAGCTTATTTCAGACATTCAGCTGGGACATCCCCCAGGCACTTCTCAGCTGGTACCAGTGGTGACATTTACATCTACTTTTAGCTCCTAATAACCGATTACAATAGAGAGACAAAGATGATCTTTGACAGGGCAGCTCTCATGACATAATTAAGGCATTCCTGAGGGAGATAGTAGAAGGGAGGTTTGATTAAAGGAGAGGGGTTACCCGTAGCTTTGTCTTGGTCCTGAAGCCCAAAATCAGACTGGCCTAAGAGGCTGAAGTGGAGGGCAAAGTTTCATGATATGATAGATGCACAATTCATAGCTAGAATTACAGTAGGCTGGGGTTTTATTCTGAGTAGAGTAATAGGCAATTGTGACTTTTTTAAAGAAAAAGGCAAGATTAGTTGAATGAAAAGGAGTTAAATGGAAGAAAATAAATTCCAGCACACCCCATAAAGCATCTCTGGGAGAAGATACTGGAGAATTGTCTTGGTTGCTTTTGGATTTCTCATTAAATTTTGGAATTGACTCCCCAGGCAGGAATATTACGTAAAAGAAAAATCCTGTGGTGGGGAAAGGAAAAATATCTTTGTGGTAACCATTGCAGAGAAAGTATGTAAAAATCCATTATACTAGAGTGTAAGTGACTTGAAGCGAGGCTTCCCATCACTGGGATTTATCTTCCCTTTTTATTTCTTCATTGGTCATAGAGCATCAGTAAGCCTCAGTGGGGAGAGAAGAGCCCTTGGCCAAGCCTTTGATCTGTAAAGGCCACGCTGTTGTATTCACTGGACTTCGCCAATCCCTCGCCCGAAAACTGCTCAGATCCAGTTTTGTTTCTGCTCTGACGTATGCTTACCCTCACCCCACTGATTGGGCTCTACTTCTATAGTGAGATTGTCATCAATTGTGTGATTTTTTTGCTTTGGCTGGTGTTTTGCTCTCTTTCATGTGGATGTAGACATTTGAAGGCGCATCCTGTTTAAATGGGTGGCTGCTGTCAGCAAGAGTGAACCAGTTAGTGGAATATTGTGGAACTAGCTCCGAAATAGCTCTCGATGTGGTATCCACAGAAATGCAAGGTTTTATACTGGGTAATAAACTGGCAAGGAATCAAGTTGTTGTGGCTGGCCTTGGGGTGGTTGTGTGAAGTTCTAGCTTTGAAGTGACTCGACTTGCTCAACGGAAAAACATGCAAAGCTTGTTTATAAACTTTTTTCTCCCCCCCCCCCTTCCTTTCTTTTGTAACTTCTTGCAATCATAGGGCACACAGTTGATTTTCAGTGCTGCTAAGGAGCTGGGACACTTGTNCAGCAGATTTTTATTCTTTTTTCTCCCCCCCCCCCTTCCTTTCTTTTGTAACTTCTTGCAATCATAGGGCACACAGTTGATTTTCAGTGCTGCTAAGGAGCTGGGACACTTGTCAAAGCTGAAGGTATTGTTCTGCGTGGCTCGTGTTAATGTCCCTGTGTGTGAGCATGGAAGTGTCGTAGCGCATAGCATGTCCTGTGCTTCCAGTGGTTTGTCGCTGAGTGCAGTTGCAGAGAGATGCTTTTAAACACATTAAATGTGCTTTTAAATGCATCCTGCTGACGTTAGTGTTGTGTTTAAATTAACTGTTAAATTTTGATGTGTGCTTAATCATCAGTAGTAGTTTCTCTCTTCTGTAGATAAGAGTGGTCAGTTTCGTATATCGATTTAAAATCAAAAAACTAGAGATGTCAGTATCTGGCCAGTTCCTCCGTATCCTTCTATACATCCTCTATATGTATAAAAGGGAGTCCCTTATGTGATCCTGACAAGGAGGTATCAGTGGGAAAGATGATTGTGCTAGCTATTGATGAATTAAATGAACTGCTACAAAAATAGCTGTTGCTTATGGAAGAGAGCCCGTGTCTGTAAATTCCTTCTGCGGGGGCTCTCTTTACAGGCAAGCTGGCATTTAGCATGAAGGCTGTGTTGATGTGTTTTGACAGCGCATGACATGACAGTGCATGACATGAGCATTACTAAGTGCACGCCACCTCATCGTAAGCCAATCAAGCATTAATTCACTGGTCACGACGGGAATGGTATGAAAATAGTGACGCCTTCCAACATTCGGATTGCACTCTGCTGTGGTTTGACTTGTGCTACCAAACAGATATTGTGCAAGAGGAGGCCTAAATCCGAAGCGTCACAGTGCAGAAATTGTGCTGCGAGGAAGAGGGAGCTGAATGTGAACTCTGTCTCAGAGTGCCATCAGGGAAATCTTCCCACAGCAAAGGGCGTTCTCCTAAGTGATCAGTGCAATTTCAAAATGCATTCATCATTTCCTGTGATTTTTTTTTTTCCTTGTCTTGAGCACTTATTACAGCTGTCTTAGTGCAATTATCTATTTCCCTTCACCAGAAGACACGTTTTACATATGCAAGGTTATGAGCCAAGACAGCACACAATTCATTTAAGGTAGTGCTTATTAGCAATCCTAGTAAGTGGTCTGGACATGAAGGTGTGTCATTAGAAGCTCACACTTTTCCCCAGCTGTATTTTGAGGCTGTTACACAGCAGTTAACAATGACATAACTTATTCCCTTAAGTGTGGTTCTCCAGGGGAATAGCTGTCACTGGTGGTCCCCCAGCACTCCCGCAGCCAGGCCATCCTCCCTGGTGACACAGTGGCTCCCCAGGATTGCACTACCTCCACTGTCCCCAGCACTTACAGTGCTCCATGTCACTTCCATGGGAGAGGTAGGGAGAGAAGAACTTTGTGTCCAGCGTGGGAGAGTGGGAGCTGGACCACAGCCTCCAAACGTGACTCCCTTTTCCTGGGAGTATCCCCTTCCCCTTTCAAAAAAACCAGCAAGAACCCAGCATTTGAAGGAAGAGGAGACATCCCTGCCCTCTGCACATAATCCTCTTGTCAAAGGGGAACAGCTCTGGCTCTGAGTTTGCTCTGTTTCTCCTCCCAGGCCACAAGGACAAGTATGTGCACAGGTCACTGCGAGTTCCTGTGGCTTCCTTGCATTGCCAGGCATAGTCAGTGACACTCAGTTATCTTTTTCTTCTTCCATATTTTCTCATTGCTGGAATTTCTTGATATATACAGGGTGGCTTTTTGCCCCGGAGTGAGCTGGGAGCTTTGCCTGTTCCCATTCGCGCTGGTCAGACGAAGGCCAGCCCTCGGCAGCAGCCTGTCTTCAGTTCAGTTGCTGTAAAAGTTTAACTTTGGTGTAACTCTGGACTGCATTTCCAGAAAGGCACGCAGTCGTGGAAATCAGGCAAGCCCTGTTGTGTGTTCAAGGCTTTATTTGCACATCCACATGTTAGGACCACAGGTACACAGGATTCTATATGTGGCAGGAGAGCTGTACACAGGTGTGAAAGCACTCCACCAGCTGAGTTCTGGAGACCTTTAGCTCAGATAGATGATGTGAACCAACACTGCGTCCAAAAATTTCCAGAAGAGTAAAGGTATTACAAGAGTGTAAATTGTTTGGGTCTGTATAAGCATTGTGGCTATATTTTTGATTTTTTTTTGGTGGGTACATACAAGCTAGCAGGGAAGGCATGAGTAAATAGCTCTTCAGAGCCCCTCTCCTGTGCATTTTGCAGTTCCTCAAAAAGCCTGGGAAAATTATGGGATGGATTTTAGACTTTTTTTTTGTCTTAAATAGAACAGGGGGAGCAGAGCTCTAGTGAATCAGATAACTCAGCTGAAAACTGAGACTGACAGACCTGACAAGCACGGGCTCTCGTCCTGACGACAAATCAATTTCACATTGTATTTTAAAATGCTCGGAAAACCAACTGTAAAACTGGCACCTTGGTGCCACATATCTGCCTCCCATTTATTATCAGAGTCTTTCTGCTCCGTTTGCTTAATAGCCAGCAGCTGGAGCAGGGAGCAGCAGCCTCCCCTCCCATCCGCTGCCCCCAGGGTAACCACCAAGCTCTGACCAAAGAGGTTCTTCTGAGAATACCTGTGGAGAATACAAGGATGAATATGAGAGACCAGGAGAAGATATTTCTTTTTTTCACTTCTGCTTCAAGTTGCATAATTATTTGATGTAAATATTTGTGGCGAGCAATCTGGGAAGTTCAGGGTAACACTGTGCAATCCTTTATAGGAACAGTGTGGGATTTGCAGAGGGCAGGTGTGCAGGGGAATGACGGTTGTGGGCTCCTCTGTGTGTAGGTGCAGGCACTACCAGTCCAGTCCCTGGGTTATTTTTACAGAATATGTTGAAGTAGATGGCACTTGGGAAACTCTCTTAGAAAGCAGTGACGTGTTGCTGTGCAGTGACAGCACGGGCACCGGTGGGGTGACCACTCACAGCAGGGTAAAGGAGCTCTTTAGGTGTTGAAGAGAAAAATGCTGGCCACCTGGTTTGTGTCACAGTGTGGGGAATCTGGCAGGGAGACCTAGAAAGTCATGTCAACAGATGTGAAAGTCACTCTGCCTCGGGGACACAGCTACCCTGGCTAAACTGGCCTCTCCCATGAATGCGGCCTTGGGCTCTGGCTGATTTTGTACTCAATCTGAATGTTTTACCCTCTCTGTACTGAAGTGTGAAGCCACATCATCTGCAGTGGAACTGCTCATGAAGAAGAGCTGTTGCTCCCCTGAGGACAGCTTGTCACTGAAGGTACTTTGCAGCTTACGGAGTGCTGGGCCACCACACATGGCTTTGAAGACCAGCAGCAGCACGCGTGGGGGAGAGGGGCAAGCTGAGCCATTCCTCCTCTACTCAAGAAGGCACAGCGCAAAACTTGTCTGAGGCAGTGCTGACTTGAGGCATCTTCTGTACAGTTTGATACAGGACCGTGGGAAGGTGCTAGCTAGATGTCTGTGAGGAGCACGGCACACACCTGGCACTGCTCCTGGACTGCAGCGAGACCCGACTCCATGGGGAGGAGATGGGTGGTGGTGGATAATGAACAGGAACAAGCACCAAGCAATGGGAAGAATCACCAGGCTGCGAGGTAGCCCGCAGGCTTATCAGCGTGGAACGCACTCGTGATGCCACACACTAGGCGTGCTTTACTCAAAGACAGTTTAGTGGAAGAACCTCCTGGAAGTTGTCTCTTATCAGAGGCTGTGTCATGCTCAAAGTAGGTATAAGTTGCCTTTGACCGATTTGCCTCCAGCAGTTCAAACAGTTAGAATTTGTGGTTTGTTTTCCCTGAGACCAAGACTAAGCATCAGAGAGAAAAAGCTTAGTGAAATACCAAAGGATGACACATCCCTGTAGTCAGGCAGGATGCTAACAGGGATATGCTCCCACTGCAGGGAAGGGAATCCCTTCCCGAGGGATTCCTGGCTTTTTGCTATTAGAGGTGGTGCGTCTTAATGGGAACAGCTTTTTCTTGTAGCAAAGGTATTTTCTAGAGCATGTGGCTTGTTTGTTTTTCTTCCTCTACAGCAACGGTACAGTGTATTAGTGACATTTATAGATAGAAGAATTAAAAAAATCCACAAACAATATTGAACAACTTGATTCCTTGATTGAGATGGTGTTTTCAGAGTCTTGTTGTGGTTGCTTTAAAATGACAGGGGTAGCAAGCAGAATCCTATCTGGGTTTCCTGGGAGACCGACAGTGATTTTTAAACTGTCGCTTATCTCTGTCCAGTTTCTTCCCTTATTTCTGTCTTCTCTGCCTGCAAGAAACAGAGAAAGCAGGTTTATTTTCAAGTTAAGCTGTAATAAATGACTCTGAGAGACTCCATTAAGCATTCCTTAAATAGCTGAATTAGTGCTGTGGCTGTGTAGCCACAGCATGAATCCAGGGAAAGAGGTGATACTGGTGACCCCTTTTCTTTTAGTCTCTGACACCGTACTCATGTCAAATATAATGATTGTTTGCAGGATCATATGGTGAGAGAAGAAACTAGGAGTCTCACTCCAAAGCAGTGTGCTGTTTTGGATCTGGCACTGGATACAATCAAAGTAAGTGACTCCATTTCTGTCGCTGTCGTTCCCTTGCTCCATCCCCAAATTCTTTTTGGGAGGATGGTGCCTGGACCGTGGGTCAGAAGGTGGCAGGAGTCTGTCACTGCTGCTACAGCAATAAAGGTGCAAAGTGAGCGATACTGCCATGTTTGTGTAAAACTGAATAGACTCAGGTGACTGGCATATGCCGGGAGACAGCATATTTATATTTAAATGCTTTGGAAGAGGAAAGCCGTGAGCAGTTGTTATCAGTTGGTCTAAGAGCTGCATTTCCAATACAGAAGCTGTTTTGTGAATCTTTCCTGCTCCTCTCCATTTGTATACACAATAACATGTAAATGTTGGTTGCTGGTTGCAATTCTTACTCGGATTTTTTCCTGTTTCTTTATACTCTTAGCAATATTTCCATGCTGGTGGGAACGGTTTGAAGAAAACCTTCTTGGAGAAGAGTCCGGACCTGCAGTCACTTCGCTATGCTCTCTCTCTCTACACTCAGACCACAGACACTCTCATCAAAACCTTTGTCCAGACTCAAACAGCTCAGGGTAAGACGCTTTTGTGGTGTTGGCAAAGTTGAATGGAGCTATCTGCTCCGTTCGTAATTGCTTTCTCTTGTACTGCCAGTTTGTAGAGTGCTTTTGGCAGCAACGTTTCTGGAAACGTGACAGTTCAGAGCTTTTGAAACTGGGAAGGAGGAAAAGGTGTTTTTTTTTTCCCCACTCAACAACTACATTTTGAGAGANTTCGTAATTGCTTTCTCTTGTACTGCCAGTTTGTAGAGTGCTTTTGGCAGCAACGTTTCTGGAAACGTGACAGTTCAGAGCTTTTGAAACTGGGAAGGAGGAAAAGGTTTTGGTTTTTTTCCCCCACTCAACAACTACATTTTGAGAGAACAGAAATATATGAAACATAAGGCCTGGGGTGTTTGTGGTCTTTTTTTCTGCAATCCTCACTTAACAGTCACGTTTCATGAATTAATGTGGGTGAGTGACTTAAAAGAAGTGAAACTTGAAGTTACTGTACTGAGACTTACGGGGTGGTGTGAGAGACCATTTCAGTAAGACACCGCCGCAGAAACTAGTCAGTGCCTGTGTCACAGGCCAGTTGCCAGCAGCCCGGGTAGTCCTGACTGGGGCTGATTGACAGCAATGGGATGAGTCACGGAGCTACACACTGCTTGTAAACTCTTAGGAGAGTAACTTAGGAGGGTGTTTTGTCTGCAGCCAGCACAGGATACATGCGAGCGAGACGATTACAAATCGCCACAACATATTAGTAAGCTGCTGGGATGCATCACTGGAGTTCTTCGGTAGCTCTTTGGGAAGGCACAATAGTGGTGCTATTTGATTGATTTGGTGCTATTTCATTGCTTTCATGTTGTACAGAATAATTTGGCCTCTCATCAGGGACCTTCACTGGCTGACTAAGAATCTCACAAGTCTCGGGAAGAGGAGACAGATAATATTAGAGGTTCGGTGAAAATTGAAAAGGAAGTTTTTAAGTTTTCAGGTTGCTTAAATGCAAGCCTTGACATTGCGGCTGGGGTGTAGTGCAAAACTCATACAATTCCATGGGGGTGTATTTCTGTCAGCTTTTTGCTTGGGGTCCTTTTTCCTTTAACCCTTCCAAGCCTATGAGAGCTGGTGATCCCACAGACTGTACTAACTCTGTCAGTATGCTGTCACACGGGGAGCCCTGAAGTCAAGGGGAAAGCACTCTCTAGCCAACACACTTTTCCTTTACGTGCGAATGAGACTGCTTGATACTGGCATTCCCCAGCCAGTGGAGAAAGTACTAAGAATTCTTGGGCAAAACAAGGTTTGTTTTTTAAGGTGAAAAGTTGAGTGTAGTTTTGGGGGACTGAGTCATCCCTGCCTTTAGCAGCATGATGTATTCTTGCTTAAGTTGAAATATACTGCATTAAAACACTGAAGTTAACTAAAATCAGTACCTGCGTTTGAGAGAATGGTCCTGTAGCTGTGTCCCGGCAGAGCAATGATGACATCCAGTGGCCAGACAGGTCAAAGACTGTTACATCCCGCGGGGGACTCCGGGAACCTGGCTGTTGCCATTAGAGTTATGCAGAACACTTTTTAACCGCACACTTGTGTGCACAGTCTGTTTTCAGTCTTTGCTGGTCTATGGCAAAATGTTTCCCATTATATATCCAGACCATGAACTGAAGCTAGTTTTTTATGTGGAACCTGTTGTCTTATTGTGATGAGCCAGGACATAAGGAAGTGTGCAACACTGCTCTTCTACACTCCATGCTACAGTCAGGAGTGTGTAAAATTAGTGGAAGAAGATGCTCCATTTGGAGTTGCAAATTCAAAGCTGATAAGAGGAAGCAGCTTCATGCAATGCATGATTTGACTATAAAAACTCCACTGGGGGTGCCTGTTTAGCAGATACACAAAGAGAAATGAGAAATCATCAGAGAGCAGCAGAATATAGAGAGTTGCCACTGAAGTGTGTGTGTGTTGGGTATTTTTAATTTTCTTTTGGAAACTTGGAAAGAATTAAGCTCTAGTTTTAGGATGACAGATGCATTCGTTTATGAGGTCAACAATTATATCTCATAGCTGACTGATGACATTTCTCTGCGGCTTGTCTGAGCCTCTTTAGGAGACAGGTACCAGATGTGGTTGGACCAGTCAGCTGGTCCAAATCAGCATCTTCTACATTCGTAGGCTTGAGAGTTTTGGACCCTGTTTGGGCCACAAAAGACTGGAGCTACGCCACCTATCTCTGAGAAAGGCATGACTTGCTCCTGGGTTTGGGGCTGGGAAAGAACGTTGCCTGCTTACGCTTTTCAGTAACCCCAGTTGGTGGATTGGTTTGAAGATCTGCCCATGTATTGGACGGAGAGAAGGGGCAGCACCAGTATTCACAGCTGGCATCTGCTGACCAGACCTCTCTGGCTGGTGCTTCCTTTTGCATAAATTAGGCTTCTCACAAGCCTATGGGGGTAAATGGCTACAGGCAGAACTATTTAAATGCTGACTCTTTACTGCTCAATGGTTGCATCTTCCAGTTTGTGAGGTATCTGTTGCCCTCGTTTTCTTACTGAGCAGGCTGCTATGGCACTATGCCGTGAAGGGTTTGCTCTGCAAAGTTGGATCAAGGCTTGCAGTTTAGTTTTACCAGCACAAATTCTGTTCCTGTTTTAACCTAGACAATCCCTTCCTGTCAGGCAGCCTTGCTCTCCAAAGCCTGTGTTGGTGCAGAAGATCTGAGAGGATATCTTGTCTATTAAGAGCTAGAATATTTGTCTTGTGTTTGTTTAATGACACCGCTAATTGGATTGTAATTCACACTCTTCTCTCTTTATCCTGCTTGCCTCTTGCCTTTTGAATTCATGTCTCAGTGCATGATGGGAAAGGTATTAGGTTTACCGCTAATGAGGACGTTCTTCCTGATAAGGGTATGTTCAAGACTAATGTTGTTACCATAACAACATTAGCCAACTGCCTTGCTTTTGAAGTCATCTTTCCCATGCTCGGAAACCTTTTCCAGAGACCCTCTCCCTTTAGCTCCCTGTAGAAGTGAACTTTCTCCAGACACTTGCATCCCTCAGATGGAGCCACAGGTTGCACGGTGTAGAAGTCTGTACCCTGGCTGAGAGCCTGTCCCCAAGCTTGACGTTTATTCATGGGATGTGAAAGCTGTCTGGAAAATGGACCGTTTTTTGAGAGATGCTACAGCCTTGTTCCCTTACCTTACTACCATGGGCTGTGTATTGCTGTTTCCAGTCCTAGACTTGCATGCATATGGTCTGCTGAGACAGGCTACTGGTAATGTCTGATATGCACTCAAGGTTATGGCCAAGCTTGAAAGATCTGGCTTGAAGTGGTGGTGGTGGGGGGTGGTGGTTAGCTAAAAGTCTGGGTGCTCAGGAGAGCCTTAAAAATAAGTCTTATGTTTCATCTCTCAATTTATTTTCTGCTGCCCAAAGTCTTTTTGTTTTCTTGGGTGAAATATGTCTGTAACCCATTGCACGAGCTCAGTTCTGCAGTTTCACCTTCCAGCATCACAATACCAATGAGATATTCTTGTCAAGATTTAAATCTGCTTGTCACTAATGTGCAAGTACATGTATATACACAGTTGTACATGATCAGAATATTTTTCACTGGCCATCCACAAAGTGGTTCCTTGTCTCTGGACATTTCAGTTAATAGAAAAAGAGTTTTGTATGAAGAAGCAAGAATGAAGGTAGAAAAGAAAATACCTAAATTTTGTCTGCCTTAAAGGTGATGATACGGTTCTGTTCTCACTCCTCTGAAGCACCAGTATCTCCTGTACAGCCTATTAATTATTAGCCTATTAATTACACTAAAGATCAGTAAAATGAAGACCTGAGTGTTTGGTGGCTGATGTTTCTGCAGGTGTAGCCTAACAAAATTGTTACATACTGTTGGTAATCTTGTCCGTTCCCATGGAAAGTGCCAGCAGTGTAAGTGACAGATCCACACCATCAGACGGGGCAGGTCAGTAATTAAGCCTATCAATTTTAAAGCTCTTGTGCTTATATACAGAAAAGAAGGAACGCTGCCCTTCCAAGCGGGGAGAAAACAGAACATTAAAAATCCTATACAAATGTTACAGCCTAGAGGCTGTTTGTTGCACTCAGGTCAAGAATGAGAATCTACCCTGAGATAATAATTTGAAGTTCCGTTATGTTTGCTCAGATACTTTTACTTTATATTAATGTGAATTTCAGTGCCTACAGTTCTGTGCCATGTAATTCTCTTCAGAGAATTGCACAGATTAGCTCTCAACCTCTTGGTTTTTAAATGAGTGTTTTTGCTGCCTGCAGACTGTTCTTGTGAAAGTTGATGTGTTAGATCTATCTAATCAAAATGTTTGTTTAATGATATCCTTCAAGCTCCTTATCTTGAATTTCAAACACACCAATTCTTTCACTTACTAACGTGTCTTAGCCCCAAAATTGACAAAATAACACTGTTGTTCGTAGGTACCCAATTACCCTGTAGGTATCCCAATTACAACGACATTGCTAATTGTCAACCTGAGATCAGACAGTTATCAAAGAGAAAGTAAAATCAATCTCACAATCTTATCAAAGACTTCATTTTCATTTTGAAAAGAGACTTTTTCTGTAATTTGCCTGACATCTTGGCTTTTCTACCCAGAAAAATGTCACTTCCACATTTTGCATGATAATTATGATTAAAAGTTATAAAGTTGGAAATACTGTAATACACAAATTCTAAGGTTCATGAGACCTTCTCCCTCTTTTACAATGTTATCTTTTCCTCTGTGAAGCTACATCTTGTTTTCTGTCTGGCTAATTGATGAAGGGAAAGAAGTATGTGAGTTGTGAGCTCTTGTCTCTTTTTGGGGCGCAAGAGTGAAGGGATCCTCATTGTCCTCCAAAGGGAAGCAGATAGGCTGTCAGGACGACAACCTTTATTGGCTGTACAACATGGGAAAAAGCTCCTTAGAGGGTGAGACTGCACTATGGCTCAGTGCAAATCAGTAACATCTTTGTCTTTTTTTTCTTAGACTTCCCCTCTGGTGTGGTTTTTTTTTCTTGTTTGTTTGTTTTGTTGGGCTTTTTGTTCTCCCTTCTTCCCTGAGCAGATAGGAATGCCGATGCCCACCACTGGAATGCCTGCATGTGCACACAATAGCTTGGCAGGAATCTCTGAAAAATCCCTGTGAGGGTCTGCTGTCGAGCTTTAGGTCTCTTAAATTCTCTTAAAATTCTTACTAGTGTTCTTAACAGGATGCGATCTTTATGGTGGAGTGCAAAAAACGTTAGTGTTTATGCGTGTTGGGCATGCAAGCCTGATGTTATTTTGCATTAATGTTACATTATCGATGTTGACTGAAGAGCTGGCGGTGGGAGGTGTACTTTGAAAATGCCATATTGTCTTGCTGAGGCCATAAACCAACGAATGGGTGCCAACAAACAGTAATCTGTGTGTGCATGGTGGGGTGTGTGTGTGTGTGTGTGTGTGTCAATTCTCTCCCGACAGGCTCTGGTGTGGATGATCCTGTGGGTGAAGTGTCCATACAGATCGACCTGTACACCCACCCGGGAACCGGCGAACACAAGGTCACGGTGAAAGGTACGGCAAAGCATGTGTTACTCCTCAGCCCCCGCCACTGCCTCCAGGCAGATCTCCAGTTGGCAGCCATCACACCCCTGCGTTAGCTCATGCGACGTGAATCCAGAACTGCTCTCTCTGTTTCGCATCAGGAACATGTGAGGGAAAACAGCAAAATGAGCTTGCCCCGCCAGTGACATGGCGATGTGCAGACCCGTTGTTTATTGGCAACGATAGGCGAAGTAAACAAAAATCAGATGATGGCTCTCACCAGGCGCCACGGTGCGGGCTGCGCTGCGGAGAGCGGGGCAGGGCGACATTGCGAAATCGCGCGGTGTAAAGTGAGAGATCGCGGAGCCGGTGAGAGTTGGGAGGCTCCTCTCCCCCGTCCCGATGGCCACGCTGGTCCCTGAAGAGCTGCTCTGAAAATAACCGAAGCGGTGATTCATCTCAGGCTTCCTCTTCCTCCTTCGTCTCCTTTGCGCGAATACAGCATATTTAACTACTTTAATTTCCTCTAAAGATTTATATAAACAGCTCTCCGGGCCTCTCTTCTCCTAACACTGCAATGCAAGAGCCATTTCCTGTGCTTCAGACTGTTCCCTGCAGTGACCCCAGAGAGAATGAAAATTAAGGAGCTAATAATTCTGGGCTCTGGAGTCATCCCCAGCTCACAGGCTTTGTTTGCCTTACCTCCACTCTCATTTTCCTTTTCAACAGAGACCTTAATATCGGTCCCCAAAATGCCCTGTTTTTTCCTCAGCCCACACATAAGGTAGAGTTAAGCACTGAACTGGCAGGGCAGCCTGTCCAGAGCTGCATGGCTGCCCGGTTTTTTTAGACTAGTTTCTTGACTATGCATATAGCAAAAGCTAAGTGCTGTCCCAAGCATTAAATTCCCATTACAGAATTACTCTGCAGCAAAAAAAGCATATCTTTGTATTACAAAAAAGTCCTGCCCACGGGTGTCAGGACACTCGCGTGTTTTGAGGCTTTGTCCTCTGAAACACTAAATTGACAGCAGACCGGAAAGGTGTCCAGAGTAGTGGGAACAAGTGAGTATTTACTGTAAAACAGGTTGTTTTTTTCCCCTCTTTTCCAGTTGTGGCGGCCAACGACCTGAAGTGGCAAACGTCCGGCATGTTCCGTCCCTTCGTTGAAATCACCATGATCGGGCCCCATCAGAGCGACAAGAAGAGGAAGTTCACAACCAAGTCAAAGAGCAACAACTGGGCTCCCAAATACAATGAAACCTTTCACTTGTAAGTGTGAAAAATAGCCTGGGGATCTGACGTGGCCAGTGCAGATGCAGAGGAGAGACGGGGTTTTCCAGTGTCCACAAACAGCCTGCTCAGGGCTCCAAGGAGTTCTTGAACCAGTAGCTTGGCCCAGTGCTTGGTGTCTTGGCAGGAAAAGCTAGATTATGGGATCTTTTGCTGTGGGTGGGATGCTGAGGTCTGTTCTATACCAGCACTGTCCTTTGGCTACCTTCTGAAACGTGCTGTGTGTCCTATCAACGTATTGTACTGTGCTCCGTCATTTTAATAAACTTTGTATCTTTTACTGGTAGAGTTGAGGCTAAAAGTTCACAATGTATTTTTAGTTCTTTTAATTTTAAAGTGTGATTTATCCCAACTTGACCCGTGGGACGTGCTTTGTGAACTTGTTGCCAAGGATACAACCCTTGGAAGTAGTAGTAAGTTGCACTGCTAAAATTGCTGTCTTTTTAATACCAACTATTGATCTTGTCTTATTTGGCTTTCGTTATTACAAAGGCATCTTCCTTCTCAGGAGGCTCAACAAAGGGAGCTACAGATTAGTGTTCATCCAGCTGTACAGTAAGGATGAGAGGAGAGGAGATGACCAGCAGAACATCTTGGGGGAGAGGGACTATCTGTGTAATTTTTCTTTGATGTGGTGGAAGGCAGTCTTCCTCTAAGTTAAGAGATTTTGTCCCCCCCCCCTTTTTTTTTTAATATATTCTTTTAATTTTAGAAACATCAGAAAGATTGGGGATGTATTTTATTAGCTTTTGCTTTAATGGAAGGTTCTGAATATTTAACAAAGACTTCATCTAATTAAAATATTAATTACTGAAATGGAGCAACCCTGAACAGAAGCAGAAATGTTTAAACTCATCTGAGTTGAAAATCCATTAGCATGGCTTTAATGTTCTCCGCTCTTCTCATTTCACAGTTTCACACACAGACAGACACACATGCAAAGACAACTTGATATGGGCTCTTTGTTTTTTAAGTAGCCAGGTTGTCTTAACTGTCCACAAAACAGCAAAAATGTGCCATAGGTTTTCCTTCTCCCTCTCTGACCAGGGTTTCCTGTAGAGAAGAGTATTCTGTGGCTTACTTAAGCACTTTTTATTTTGCAGAGGAATTTATACGTTCTGATAAAGTGTAAGTAAACCTGGGTGTGTTTTTCAGCATTCTGGGGAACGAAGATGGCCCCGATGCCTACGAGCTCCAAGTCTGCGTGAAGGATTACTGCTTTGCTCGGGAGGACCGAGTGCTGGGGATAGCAGTGATGCAGCTCAGAGACATAGCAGACAAGGGAAGCTGCGCCTGCTGGTGCCCCCTGGGGCGCAGGATTCACATGGATGAGACTGGACTTACAGTCCTGAGGATTCTCTCTCAAAGAACCAACGATGAAGTTGCCAGAGAATTTGTAAAGTTGAAATCTGAGTCCCGTTCCACGGAGGAAGGCACCTGAGCTGTGCCATGTAGTGTTCCCTTTTCTCTTCTGCCTTGTGCCAATATGTGCAAGTGTTCAACAATTCTCTTTTATTAATTACAAAAGGTTTTTTTTCATGTTGTCTTTGTCAGCTCCGGTAGCGCACGTGTGCTGTACAGGAAACAAATCCATCAATCTGATGTGAATTATTTATTTTTTAGTAGCTGGGTAAGACACCATAGAGAATGAGACAATCTCTTCTTATTTAAGATGCAAATTCTGCTTTGTGTATATAAATTATTTTATATTGGAGGCTGGGTATGCTGGGTTTTGTTGATATGCAGCACTGTGATTTTTATCCTCTGAAGTTGGCAGACATTAAAAAGGTTCTACATAATCACACCATGATACAAACACACAACTGTGTGGAAATTGGGAAAAGAGGAATGATTTGGGGTTTTGGCAAAGCACAGTTCTCTCTCCTTGAGATTCATGTACTGTGGAGCTGCCAGGGTATGTTCTGGCACAGGTTATACCCGTGTCCCAATGTGGTAGGCAGACACCTTCAACGTCTGCTTAGAAAAAGAAGTTGGGAATTGCTCTGAAAATGCACACCGAGTGAATGTATGACCCTGGGTGTGCTGCTGTGAGCAGGGGTGAGACTAGTGGGACACGTGCAGGGGGGGGCCTAAGCTCTCACAGCCAAAAGCTGCCAAGGCAACACACCGGGAGCAGACCGCGGCTGCCCTGCCCTTGTAATTAGGTGGTGTGTCTCCAAGAACATAAATCCCCACCTGCTGCTGGGAATCCCGCATCATCACGGGGGTGCTGTAAAGCTGCTGAACTCTGCCAGTCACGTTTTGGCTACCGTGAGCGACACGGTAAGGAAGGGAACAACATTCGAGCCATGGCAAATAACATGGCTGCTACATACTTTTTCCTCTTTGATATTCTTTTGTTAGGTTTTTTTTGGTTTTGTTTTGTTGTTGTTTTTTTTTTTTCCTGACATAGGATTGGATAATTTAATACTTGCAGGCTTTCTGTAGCATTTTGTTAGTCTGGAGTAGCCGAGACCATTCCTCACTATGAACCTAGAATTGGTGGCTCGGTCGGGGGGGGAGGGAGCAGCCCCTCTCTCCTCTGCAAGCGCTGGCCCAGGGGCAGCAGGTCCCTTCAGTCCTGATCCTGAGGTCGCTGTTGGCCATGCTGGAGCTGATCCACGCTGATTGTCATTAATCTGTGATTTAACGATACCATTGAAAATATTTTTGCACTGTCTTAAAGAAGCATGCTGGGTTTGTTTTCTTGCAAAACGAAACACTGTCCTGAGCAAAATAATTGCAGGGAGGTCAGAATTTCTGACTGAAAATTCATAAGCAGGAAGGTCTGGAGAACCTATTGCACCTGAGGTATGTTTGCTGGAGGATTTTTACACTAATGGGGATTTTTTGGCTATTTCTAGCTGCCCTTGTACTCCGGAAAGTGCAGCTGGAATAAGCCCATAAAGTACTGTAATACTGTCAATAAATTCAAGGACTGCATATTGAATGACTTTTCTTTTTTTTTTCTATTTTCTCTGAACCTTGTACAACTGTATGATATGACTCCTGTATTTCATGGGCCTGCTCATAGTGTTCTGAGATGGCACATCTGCTTTGTTCTTGTCCATGGTGTATTATAATAACGCTCTTCAGAACTCCATGCTATTTGTCATGATTTTGAATCATTGTATGTGCCATTGTTATGAGAACTGTTAGTACAGTCTTTAATAAACTCTTTTAGCAGCATTTTGAGTCCTCTGTTAAAGTACAACTGTAATTGGATTTGCTAAATCATGTCGGGCAGAATCGCTACTGCATCTTTGCAAATTACTCCCCTTTAGTATGTAGATGTTTCTTTGGTGCTTTAGATGCCCAGCAAGGGGTATGAGTCAGACAACCCCCCCTCCTCCGTGGTGCCTCCATGTTTGACATGTTTCCCTGAAGTTCTTGGCTTCCGAGACATCACAGAAAAGCATAGAGAATAACTTTCTTCCTTTTCTTCTCCTGTTTGGCCATTAAGTGAAGTCTCCTTAAGCCTCCTGAAGGTGCTGAACAGAAGGGCTCAGGCAGGCAGTAGGAATCCAGTTGGCAGCTGGTCACGAGTGGTGTTCCGCAGGGTTCACTACTGGGGCCAGTTCTCTTTGATAGCTTTATCAATGATCTGGACGAAGGGATGAAGTGCACCCTCGGTAAGTCTGCAGATGACACCAAGTTGGCTGGGAGCGTTGATCTGATTGAAGATAGGATGGCTCTGGACAGGCTGGATGGATGGGCTGAGGCCAATGGGATGAGGTTCAACAAGGCCAAGTGCTAGGTCCCACACTTGGGTCACAACAACCCTGTGAACGCCACAGGCTGGGGACAGAGTGTCTGGAGAGCTGCCTGGCAGAAAAGGACCTGGGGGTGTTGGTCGACAGCTGGCTGAACATGAGCCAACAGTGTGCCCAGGTGGCCAAGAAGGCCAACAGCATCCTGGCCTGTATCAGGAATAGTGTGGCCAGCAGGACTGGGACAGTGATTGTCCTGCTGTACTCAGCACTGGTGAGGCCACAGCTCGAGTGTTGTGTTTATTCTGGGCCCCTCACTACAAGAAAGACATTGAGATGCTGGAGCGTGTCCAGAGAAGGGCAATGAAGCTGATGAGGGGCCTGAAGAGCAAGCCTTATGGGGAGCGGCTGATGGAACTGGGCTTGTACAGCCTGTAGAAGAGGAGGCTAAGGGGACAACTGTCTACAACTACATGAAAGGAGGCTATAGTGAGGGGGGGATGGTCTCTTACGTAACAAGTGACAGTCAAGCAGCCTCCTGTTGTGCCAGGGGAGGTTTAGATTGGATATTGGAACAAATTTCTTCACTGGAAGGGTTGCCAAGCATTGGAACAGGCTGCCCAGGGATGTAGTTGAGTCACCATCCCTGGAGGTATTTAAAAGATGTGTAGATGTGTTGCTGAGGAACATGGGTTAGTGGTGGTTTTGGCAGTGCCAGGTTAATTGTTGGACTTCATGATCTTAAAGATCTCTTCCAACCCAAACAATTCTATGATTCTATACTCTACAGATAACACGTGAAGAAGAACAATTATATACCAAACTTGATTAATCGCTTTCAGTCTGGTATCAATACCCTGTAGATGGTGTTGACAAGACATGAGAGACTAAACCTTCTTGATGTCAAGTAAATTACTCCCCCTTTCCCTCATTGTTTGGGGATGCTGCCAATTTCCAGCAGACAAGCTCAAATAACTCAGAGACCTGTATTTCGTGATAATGTGGGTCCCTGAATTTTTGTGACCTGAGGTGGCATTTTTTCCTCAGGTGACACTTGCTCAGCAGCATGAGTAACTCAGGTAACTCACAGTCCAGCTTGTAGCTCATGGTGGTTTAACCCCAGCCACCAACTGGGACCATGCATCCTCTCACTCAACCCCACTTTCCCCCAAGAAGAGTGGGGAGAAGAGGCAGAAAAGGGGGGGGGGAAGGGGAAAAAAAAATCATGTGTTGAGATAAAGACAGTTTAATAGAATAAAAGAAAATTAAATTTCAATAATAATGGAAGAATGTACAAGACACAGGTCTCACCACCTGGTGAATTGGTTGCCCAGCCCAACCCGAGCGGAGATCATGGATCTACCCCCCACACTGGGCCAACCCTCATTTGCACACTGTGCATGATGTCTATGGTATGGAATATCATAGAACCGTAGAGTGGTTTGGGTTGGAAGGAACTTTAAGGATCATCTAGTTCCAACCCCCCTGCCATGTCCCTGCCATGGGCAGGGACACCTACCACCAGACCAGGTTGCTCAAAGCCCCACCCAGCCTGGCCTTGAACACTTCCAGGGATGGGGCATCCACAACTACCCTGGGAAACCTGTTCCAGTGCCTCACCACCCTCACAGTAAAGAATTTCTTCCTGATGTCTAATCTAAATCTACCCTCTTGCAGTTTAAAACTGTTTTCCCTCATCCAATGGCCATATCCCATTGGCCATTCTGTTGTTCTGTCTACGTTCCTTCTCAGCTTCAGTGGGAAGCTGAAAAAAGTCCTTGACTGGTATAAACATCACCTGGCAACAACTAAAGCAATATGCATTATTGACATTCCTTTCATACCAAATCTGAAACACAGCCACCACTAGAAAGAGAATTAACTGTGTTTCAGCTGAAACCAGGACATAACTGTATTTCCGTTTCTGGCTTCGTCATGGGAAAGGTACTGAGCTTGATGGCCTATCCCATGTGATGTGCTGTTTAAAGCATGACTTTAAAGCCCCACTTCCGTACTAGCTTGGATGGTAGACAGGTTTCTGACTCATCAGTACACTCCGTTGTTGTCGCTTCAGCAAGTGCTGCAGTGGTGAGAGACCATAAAAGAGCTATTCAAAGGAAAAGCGGAGTCTGTAACCATGGGGAAGAGGCCTGGGCTGGCCAAGAGCTCTGGCTGTTACTAACAGAGCCAGGAGCCCGAGGCTTATCCAGCAGTCCAGAGCTTCTCCTGCAAACCAAGTTTGTGAACTTTGTAATCATAGAATCAATTTCCATGAAATTTCCAACAAGTTTCTCTAAAACCATCTGCCCGTCTTGCCTCGTTTCTTGGGTTTGAGTCCATTGTGATGCTTTCAAATTTTCTTTCCTGCCTGAAAAACCTTGCAGGCTCAAGCTACAAACACTCAGACCCTTTTCCTGCACTTGTGGCAACAATACCATGTTGTGCAGGTGGCTCTCTTCGCTCTGTCTGAACGCTCCCCAGAATGACAGCTGGATGTAAGATAAGCACTGTGGGCATCAAATATATATACATATATAATAATAAATATATTAAATGAATAAATAGAATACATATTTTATAAATTTTTATTTTATATACATATACACTAGTGTACCTGGGGTACATCAGCACAGGGGTGAATTCAGCCAATGGTCTGACTGTTCTTGCCCAGGGATTTCTGTGGTGTCTGTGGGAAGAGCAGAGTGGTTTCACACCAAGAGTCCATCTGGTGCAAATCACAGAATCACAGAATGATACGGGGCTGGAAGGGACCTCTGGTCCTTCTGGACCTCTAGTCCAACCCCCCCGCCAAAGCAGGTCCACCTAGAGCAGGTTGCACAGGAACGTGTCCAGGCGGGTTTTGAACGTCTCCAGAGAAGGAGACTCCACCACTTCCCTGGGCAGTCTGTTCCAGGGCTCTACCACCCTCAAAGTAAAGAAGGTCCTTCTCATGTTTAGGTGGAACTGCTTGTATTCAAGTTTGTGCCCATTTCCTCTTGTCCTATCCCTGGGCATCACTGAAAAAAGACCAGCCCCGTCCTCTTGACAAACAGGGTGGTTACAGGCAGCTGTCCAGAGAAGAGTAAGAACAAGGTGAACCAATGATGCTTCTCTCTGAAGCTGGTAATTTCAAACAAAGGTAGTGTTCCTGACCCCATGATTTCTCTTTAGTGAGCCCTAAGCTGTCCTTCTATCTAGCCTTGAGCCCCTGAGAAGGAGTTCTGTGGATTTACGAGTTGTTGCGTGAACACCTATCTTATTTTGTTTTGAACCTGATTCCAACTAATTTAATTGGATGCCCTCCATTCTTCTGTTCAGAAAGATGCTAAAGTGTTTGTGCAATCCAGCCTTTTCTGGGCAATGGAGATACTATAGACCTCTGTCATGTCCCACCCTAGTCATTGCTCTTTGAGCCTGCAGTGCCCCAGTGCCCCCCAAACCTTTGATATTCTTGCCCTTCTTTGAACCTTTTCCATTCATATGGATCATTCTGAGCTGTGAGGACCAGGAATATGAGGATCATAACTGCTTCCAGCATTCAAAATGTGGACTAGCCTCCAGGGAGAAGCAGTTTGCTCCTAATCTCAAGAGCAATAGTCAGTAGTTCAAAAAAAGCTTCCAGGCTTCCAGTGGAAGATACTGGCAGGCTGCTGGGGGGGGGGCAGGGGAGCAGATGCACTGCCAGACCTCACAGGTGTCAGGGACACCTTTTGTAGGAAGTTCAAGAGGCTGATGCAACTTGGGAAGTCAGCTTTAGTCGGAGCAAACCTGAGGGAGATAGAAGCCACCCTGCTGAGATTTGGTAGACGGTGGAGAGGTGCTACCAATCCTTTTATTTCTAGCCGCTGTTTGAAAAGACAATTTTCTAAGAACAGAGAAAGAAAAAGCAAGCCTGAAGTTTGGACTTAAGAGACTTTTTTTTTTCTTTGGGAACTTCCCTTCTAAAGCTGTCACCAGCTCAGGGCTATGACACTGTCAGAAAAATGGCATGGGCGAATGAGACAGCAGGACTGTGAGGGACAGCCCGTGCTTGTGGGCACGTGATGGGGATAAGAGGGCCTTTATGGGAAAGGAAGTTGTGTTTCTGGCCGTGTGATGGGAGAGAGCAGAGACTCAAAGGCAGAGGTGGGGAGGGTGGTCTATCAATCTTCCTGGAAGAGATTAGCAAACTGATGGATGGAGACTAGAAGGCGAGCAGGAGAATGGGAGGATTTGGGGAGTGACTGGGACAGACTGAGAAGGCAGCTGGGAGTTCAGGCCTGGGATTCAGTTTCCCTATTTCCGGGCAGCAGCAGGGAGGGAGGAGGCAGGGTGGTGGCAGCGGAGGAGGTGAGGCCACTCATGAGATTTACTGCAGACATGTCATCTTCCTCCTTTTCTGCTCTTAGGCTCTCATTTCCTCCCTTCTAGAGAAAACTCTGGATGTAGGTCTGGGAACATGTGCAGTACAGCCAATGAGGCTGGTGGTATTCCCCAGTGCCTACACTGTGGGCCTGAGCCCCCTGGGGCTTGGGATAATCCTCCAAACTCCTCTTTTAAACCAGGAGTGTGGACATTGGAGGATTTTTTTCAGGACCTGAGTTATCTGATACTTTAAACTAACTCCTCAGTTGCTGCCTGTGATTTATGGCCAATCTAGAAATACCTGTTCTTGCATCACAGTGTTTTTTATCATGATGAAGTCTCTTTAGCAGCTTCGATAACAATGCTTGGATAACAGTAAACTTTGTTCTGCTAAACTGGACAAGAGCTAAGTTTCTGCTCATAAGAACTGCTGTCTATTTCCAGTCATCCATGCAATAGTTTTTTTTTGCATTTGCTCTAACGTGCAGCCTTTCTAGTACCACTTTTCCCTAGTTTCAAGAAGAACTTCTCATTATTAGTCCCCAACTTCACGGGCCTCTCATATTTCTCAGCTCATTTCTGTTATGTCACCTCATAGTCCTTTCACCAGCCTCAGTCTCCTCCAGCTTCACCAAGAGTTCCCATCTGACATAGTATGCAATGCTTTTGTTGAGTCCACCTGGATTTGAGCTGCCTAAAACTAGGTTCTCCCAGCTGTAACCTGTATTAAGATTCAGTTGGTGCCTGAATGACACTGAATCCCTCTTGCCATCATGCATTTAGCTCTGCAAGCAGCCACTGCTCCATAGTCATCCCAGAAGCAATGGAGGAGATCACAGAAATTGACGCCATTGACATTTTGGAGCTGGGAAGTCATTTAGCAGAGCCAGGGTCAAGTTGGTCCTGCAAATTCTAGCTTTGCCAAAGCCACGTTGCCTTTTGTCTCACTGTCCATCCTTCCTTTTATCATTCTTGTCTTCAAGACTTCTTCTAAAACCTTGCATGCTCTTCAGCTCATCCTAACAAGCTGGAAGTCACTGGGAGATGCGATACATTTTGCACATTATTCTCCAGTCACATAACCTCCACCTTCACAGATGAACAGACCCTTGTTGCCAAAATTCCAGTTCCACATTTTGGTGTTACCAGAAGTGTAGCCTGGAAAAGGTCCTTCCCTGGGGATCAGAGGGGTTTGAGCCTTCTGAACTTTTAGCAACTGTGGTGCAATATTTTCTATTTCCTTGTTTTCTGTTTCAGGCTATTTCTTTCTCTGTAGGCGGTCCCTCAAGGCCAAGTTCTTCTTTTGTGGGATATTTTTCATCTGCCTGTCCTTGACCACCTTCTTCCTGAAAAAGAGCATATGACAGAAGGGACCCCAGGATCCCTTCAAAGTCTGTCCCTCAGCTACCCATGACCAGAAAACAGGTTTTAGAAGAGTCCCTAGGAACATCTGCTCTTCTCCTCCTCACAGGAGAAATCCTCACAGGAGAACCTCTTCACAAAAGAAATCCTCCAGCATCACATCAGCAATCTCAAAATATCAAGATATTGTGATAATCTACAGGGAGAAAGCAAGCTAGAACCACAGTACTGCAACTATCCTAGGGAATTAGGAAAATTAGAAAAATCAGGAAATTAGGAAAAAAGAGGTCTTGATCCCCAGGTGTAAGAAATCAGGAAAGGACGGCAAGAGACTGGCATGGCTGAGTCAGGATGTGCTGGTCAAACTAAAGGAAGGAATGCACAAGAAGTAAATAGCCTTGGCTTCACTGAAGGCTAGTCCTGCCTGACCAACCCAATGGCCTTCTATGATGGAATCACTACATCTGTGGACAAGTGAAGAGCTATGGATGTCATCTGTCTGGACTTCTGTAAGGCCTTTGACACGAGCCCCCACAGCATCCTTCTCTCTAAACTGGAGAGATACACTTTGATGGGTGAACTGTTTGGTGGATGAGGAGTTGGTGGGATGGTGGTATCCAGAAGGTAGTGGTCAATGGTTCAATGTCCAGATGGATACTGGTGACAAGTGGTGTCCCTCAGGGGTCTGTACTCAGACCAGTACTGTTCAATATCTTCACCAATGACACAGACAGTGGGATTGAGTGCACCCTCAGCAAGTTTGTGGATGACAAAAACTGAGTAGTGTGGTTAACACACCAGGGAGAAGGGATGCCATCCAGAGGGGCCTGGACAAGCTCAAGAAGTGGGCCCATATGAACCTCATGAGGTTCAACAAGGCCGAGTGCAAGGTCCTACACCTGAGTCAGGACAACCCCCAGGATCAATACAGGCTGGGGGATGAAGGGATTGAGAGCAGCCCTGAGGAGAAGGACTTGGGTGTGGTACTGGTGCACGAAAAGCTGGACATGAGTTGGCAATGTGCACTCAGCCCAGAAGGCCAATTGCATCCTGGGGTGGCATCTAGAGATGGCCAGCAGGTCGAAGGAGGTGATTCTTCCCCTATTCTCTGGTGACACTCCACCTGAATTATTGTGTCCAGAGCTTGAATCCCCAGCACAGGCGAGACATGGACCCACTGGAGTGGATCCAGAGGAGGGCCACAAAAAATAATCAGCAGAATGGAGCACCTCTCCTCTGAAGACAGACTGAGGCAGTTGAGGTTGTTCATCCTGGTTGTTCATCCAGGCAGAACTTATTTTCCCTACTTAAACGGAGCTAATAAGAAAGATGGGGACAGACGTTTTAGGAGCGCCCCTTGCAATAGGACAAGGGGTAATGGCTTTAAACTAGAAGAGGGTAGATGCAGTCTAGATATAGAGAAGAAATTTTTTACTATGAGGGTGGGGAAACACAGGCACAGAGAGGTGGTAGATCCTCCATCCCTGGAATCGCTCAGGGTCAGGTTGGATGGGGCCCTGAGCAACCTGATCTAGCTGAAGATGTCCCTGCTCATTGCTGGGGGGCTGGAGTAGGTGACCTTTAAAGGTCTTTTCCAACCCAAAATATTCTATGATTCTACAGGCAGAAGAGCAAGCAGGTGCACTCTGCCTCTCTAATCTCAGCTCTCGGTGACATCTGTCAGTTTGACCTGGGGACCTCCATACCCACAGCCCCGCTTAACATAAAAGCACAATCATGAGATGATTGACCTGATTTCTTAGTGCCTTTTGTGCATTGCAGAACCCACTGAAAATTAGAGCAGTTACACACTGGGGAAGAAGCGAGAGAGTTTCTGGCAGCCTGCAGATGACGCACAGAAGCCTGGAAGCATAACATTAGTTATGTCAGTACAATATAATACTGTGTGATAAATAATGTAAACATATTGAAAAGTTCAAGGAATATCAGATAAGATTCAGAATACTTGGAGACTAAAGCTTTTATTCGAAGATGCTCATCTCATCCTTGAGCACTCAGGATGATGGCAGGCCGGCAGCGCTCGTCACAAGCTGTGTCAAAGACTTCCCCCAGCCCAGCAGTGATTTCACTGTGAGGCCAAAGCACTAGCTTCAAGTTCTGCCATGGCGAAGTACCTAGTGCTGTCTGCTCTCAATCTGTGTGCCTCAAAGAACCTTTATATTTTCCCTGTTCCCTTGGCAAGATTAACCCAGATGAACTTTAACCAGTTCTTATTTGTCTTTACTTTTTTTTCCATGCACATGGAGTTTTTTGTTGTTGTTTCAGAAATTAAAAACCCTCTACTTATCCTTGCATTTAAACTGCAAATAACTATTCACTGGACAACAATGATTTTTGAGTTGCTCTTTTTAGTATTTTTACTGCTTATTGGAACCAAACCCAGAATAACACCTCCTTTTACCATCTTTGTGACAATGCGTTGACAAAACCTGTCAGTTGTCACATCTGGCAATGCCATTATTAATAGAAGCTATTCACCAATTGCTGAGATGCTCATTTCCTGCAGTGACAACTCTCAGCCAAAAGGATTTCCATCTACTGACTGTAATTCAGATAATGTGAGAATATCAACCCTGTGAAACAACCTGTGGGGGGGTACATTTGAGTTATGTGCATTTTTCCAACAAAGAAGCACTCACAGTGCCTGCTGGGCATCTTTTTTTCTCTCCCCTCCCCCCCCCCCTTCCCCGCCCAGGACACTGTGTCCCAAAACTCCCTCCTGTTCCCCACTGGAGTTTGGCAAACCGAGGAACACAAGCCTTCTCTGTCAGCATCTTCAGAAGCAGAAAATACAATTTATTGTGATTTACCCTCTTCCTAATCACAGCCAGAGGTGCAGGGAAGTGTATCACTTTGGCAGCTGCGAGAGGTGATGAAGTCAAAAAGCCTCCCTTAATTTAAGTTGCTGCTAAACATGGTCAGTTTATCCTTGTCTCCAGCTCAGCAGCTTTCCAGGCTGCAGATTCCTTATTTGGAATTATTTTTTCTGTGTCTGGAGTCAAGCCTAGGTCAGGTCATCTGTTTCATCAAAGGAGGAAGTTTCTGAGGATGACCATCACGGATGCAATAAACCCACACAATAGCAACCAAGGTTTTCTCTCAAAGCTTGGCAGCAGCAGCAGCTTATTCCCTTGAGAGGGGCCGTACTTTGAAGACACAAATACCCTCTGTGTTTCAGGGAAGTTTCTTGTTAAGTTTTGAAACACTTTTCAAAAAAACCACCCACCCTATCACAGACACCCTCAACCCCCATGTCCTGCCTATGTGAAGTCTTCTGGGCATTTTTCCCCTTTTTTCCCCATCAGAAGTGGCAAACCAGCCGTCAGCAGAAGCTGGAGACTATGGTCAGTGCTGGATGTGAATTTTTTGTATTACAGCTGACTTCTCCCAAACCACCCTTTCTTTAACCTGGTAGCACTGCATGACCAATCCATGCATGTTTTTCTGGAGGGGGAGCTTGTCCTCCAGTCCAGGCACTGGAACCAGAAAAAACAACTGGAGAACATCTGGTTCTTTCAGCTGGAGTCCAGATTAACTAAACTCCTGCCATTACTTCCCAAATGAAGGAGGTTGCAAAGGCTTCAGTCACCTGGTGAGTGCTGCATGCTGTCAAATCCTTTCTCTGAAAGTGACAAATTTTGAAGGAAATGAAAGCAAAACCTCTGCCAGAGAAAGTTTTGCTTCACAGATTTGTAGGCCAGTGACTTCTTTTTTTTTGCCTTTGGGAGCACTCATGAAAAAGGAGAAACATGAGGGTGACAACCCCAGGGTGACAAGCTAAACCTCTTCCACTGGGCAACTCACAAGCTCTCACGCTAAACCCAGTTTCTATGTTCCTGGGCCAGCAGAAGCGAGGATTTCAATGGCCATAAGCCAGCAGGTACAAGCCATGCTTCCCAGCATGCATCCCACCTGATAACTGGCACGATGGCACTCAGTAGTCACTCCTCCTTTTCCCTCTCAGTCTGTTTTGGGCCCTTTCTCAATAACAAGACACCTCTGTAAGCCATATACAACCCTTAAACTTCACAGATGTAATGATGCCAGTAAATGTTTTTCCCCACTAAAAATAACAGCAAATAGAATGGAGGTTGATACATTTTCCATGGGAAATCATTATCATCTCTGTCCTTGACAAGTCATTTACTGCCTTTCTCTTGTATTTCATAACATTTTCTGTTCAGACCGTCAAGGTGAGTTGTGACTCTATGTTAAATCTTTTCTTTCTGATGTTGAGAAAACCTGCAGGATTCACCTGTGCCACCTGCAGTAACCATAGCAATCGAACATTTTGCTGAAACTCGGAAATTGTTAGCTAACGTGCGTGAAGTTTGAGCCAAAGGGAAAGAGAGAGAAGGGGGACAAGAAAGCAACGTGGCTTGAGAGTTTTCCACCTGGAATTTTCTCTGCACACTGTGGGGTGATGATGTGGGAGATAAAGAAACGGGTTTTGATCCTCGACATTGGTACTGTTCAGTCTCCAGTGTCCGTCTGGTGCCATCCCCAATGTGGTAGCAGCTCACCCTTGGCAATAGCTCACCTCTGTCCTGCAGAGAACTCTTCTTGCAGCATAATGTACATCCGTAAAACAAGTGCTAATGCTGTAGTCAACTTTGTCCATGCTGTGGGTTTCACCAGAGCCGTGCAATGTGGTTTTAAAAGATCAGCAGAAAAGCGTGACTTGACAGAAATTGTTGCTTGTATGCGTTTTAAAGACAACCCTCTCAATTAAAAGACATCTACTTCTGTGACAGAAGAGCCCACCAGCTGGCTCATGGCTTATGACCCCACCATCTGCCCAGTTCACCACAGAGCATTACAGCCTTTTCCTATACTCCACCAAAGCCACAATGGCTGCAGTACGTGTAACATCCATATAATCAGAGCCAGTGAAGGACTGGCAGATAACTTCACCTGAACTACTGCAGTGGCCAGGCCATACTGCGTCACCCAGTTGACTCCATATTGAGCTCAGTGGTTTTTGGTGTCTCTGTCTCTTCTCCCATGAAGATACTCTCTGTCTTGGTGCTAAAACACTAAGAAATGAAGATCAGTGTTTTGCTCTGTTGGTTAATGGTTTGGTAGTGTTTAGCTCCTGTGAAGCACCACAGATTCATCTAGTCCCTCCTCCATGGGTTATGGGTAGCACAAAGCTTCCCTTTTCTTAAATGTCTGGTTAGTAGATCTTGCTCAAATGCTCAAGATCACACTGGTTAATGGATTTGGGATTAAGCAGAAGTATTCTTTTAGGTCGTGTTAACTTGTGCTGCAGAGGGCTTCTGCCCAGCTCTTCTTCACAGCTTCAAATAACTCCCCAAGCTCCTTTGGCATCTCTGTCCCAAGTAAAGCTTTTTCAATGAAAGGGCCGTGCCTGCCAGAGGACTCCCAATTAATCCTGTTACCTGCTTGAGGTAAGTAGCAGGTCAGGTCTCTGAGGACCGAGATATTTTTGTCAATTAGTGGTTTGGGTTCTTACCAACTTCTCTTCTACACGTAACCAGTTCCTCAGAGCATCTAATCTCAATACATAGTTCTGTAGAATAGGAATCCTAGGCAGAAATAGCTTTTTTCCCCCTTTTAAAAGCAAGCCCTCTGAATCTTCAGGGATTTCTTTCTGTGTGACTAACATTGCAAATAATGAAGAAAATACAATATCTAGTTCTAGCATAAACAAGAAAAGAACATAGTTAGTTTATCTTTGTAGCAGAAACAATACTGGAGGACATGTGTTGCTTTTCATTGGATTTCTTAGGTAGACCATACAGGTCTCTGGAGGTCCTCATGGCTCTGTAGCCCCCTTGTGTCTGTCATTTGCATGGAGCGGGTGTTTTACAAACAAGTAACGGACCATTTTGCAGAACTATAAACACCACAAAATGCTGACATGGGGTATTTGGTGAGGACAAAATAATTTTCTTGTCAAATGATGTGAAAGCAAACCTCCTTTTTCTTTACAGCACAAGCACATTTCCCACATACCCACCACACCAGTGTGCCTGAGTCCTGGTCTGCACGTGGGGCTGCAGCCAGGATTAACATGTCCTTCATCACCCCCTTAAGATCCTGCCTCTGTTAGGGTGGGCTGATACTGCACAATCTGGTGCTGTGCAGGAATATAGGGATGAGGTCCTGCAAGTGCTGCAGTATTGCTGGACCCGTGCCTCTCCAGCCAACCACGGGGTTCTCCCTGCCAGGTTTAATCATATTGTTTTTCTTTGGAGCTAGGTCTGGCCAGGGATATTGCTCCAATAAAGCACAATGGGTCCAGTGATAGAGAACTTGGAACAAAGGCACATGAGACATGACAAAAATCCTGAGAAATCATAATTGTCTGGGAAAAATATTTTAAATGGGATAGTGGAGCCTTACTACAGATAAAAAGTCATTGTTAAAATGGCATTAAGGTTGAAGAATGACTCAAACTTTGGTTAATTTTCATGCTATCGGGCAAGCTGACTTTTCTGCCTCCTCACGAACACACACAATGGTGGCATGGGCTGTGCAATCACAGCATGTGTCCCTGTGTTGACTGCTTGGCAGTAAATCAACCATCTGAATGGAAGGCACAACTGGAAGGGCGGCTCTGTCACCATGGCAGGGTCTCAGCTGCCCTCTGGGTGGGCAGGGTGGCTTATGTGGAAGACCCCATCTTCCTCCCATTGTCCGGATCAGTGACTTGGCCCAAGCGTGCCACACAGCCACCTGGAGTGTTCCCGGGGACAAATGCTATTTACTTTCCTCCCAGGACAAAGCAGGGCATGACACCCGGCGGCGAGAAATTACACATAAGGGCAAAACCCAGCAGTGCAGGAGCTGGTACACAGCCACAGTTTACTCCTGGAGAGTTGAAAATGCTCACAGGTGACCATTTTGGGTATAATCTTTGTGAAGTGGCCACTGCAGTCGATTTAGGGAGGGGGAAAAGCACTGTCTGTGCTTTGCCAAGGTGTAAGCACCCTCTCCGCAGGGTTGCAGGAGAGTGCTGAGTTAGTCATGGGCTTGGTTCAGGCACTTGTTTCAAAGTGAGGTGTGTGGTTGTGTGTGCATGTGTCTGAAGCAAAGGCCAATATTTCTGACGGGCTGTATTTCACACTCCAACTCCTGCACGGGCAAACCAAAGCCTCTGCTGAGCATACTCCTCCTTGGATATTGTTCTTAGAAGCTCAGCGTAGAGCCTGTCCTGAGAAGCTTCACATCTTCCAGGGCTGACAGCGTCCAGAGGCAGTGGAGAGGGAAATTGGAGCAGTAAATAGAAAATAACTTTCCCCTCTCCTTTGAAGCCTGGCAGATGCGGTGCTGAATCCAGCCCTCTTGGAAAGCACAGCGGCTCGCTGGCTTGTAAATCCTCGTACGCTGGGGCTCCTTCAGAGATCGTTTACAACTTCTGTGAGCAGAGAGTTGTGAGAGATCAAAGCCTTAGGTAAGTAGGACACCTATTATACCAAGCCTTTATCTTTTCTTGAGAGGAGATGGGAGAGAGCAGGAAGTTTGATGATTTTGCAAAGCTAAACCAGAAGTTTATCTCGGTAGCTGGGGGATATCACAGGCATCCTCACAGCGGTTTTGAATTTGCATCTCTCAACATCTGATGTCCCCAGTGTGCAAGGAACACGCTCAGGCACTCCAAAAACACGTAGGAAAAAGGGAAAAGGATGCTAACAAGATGACGTCCTTGTTTAACTTATTCTCCTGTGAATTTAAACTGTACTTGGGGGTGTCATTGTTGAAATTATTGCTCTTGTTCCTATTTGTCAGATGCCTCTTTTCAAAAGCCTAAATATTATTTCTGGGGAAAACAGAAGTTTTTAGGTATGTCTGTGACATTACCTTAACTCATACTGTTCCTGGAGCAGAGGGGAAACTATTCACGTGCTCAGAAGAACACAGGAATGTGTGAAAAGTCCTAGAAAAATGTAATTCCTGCCTAATTTTTCCTGCCCAAACCTACTCCAGAGCCTTGGCAGCCTCAGGCACCTCTTGTGACACACCAAAAGATGAAGGGCCAAAATCTGGGTAGGATTTGCAGTAATGTAAATCCGGGAAACATCCCACCAGTCCTGAGGCAAAAAGGTGGCTTTGAGCAGGCAAGGAAAGCCAGGTGTGACCTGGGTGCCCACGCTGCTTTTTCCTTGCTAAGGCACCAGAGAAGTAATTAACAGCTCCCTAACTGGGATGCTGCTGGGTGGTTTCGCTAAGGGCCCTTAGCAAAATGAGAGCCTTCTGCTGCAGGTCGGAGATGTCCACCTGGCCTGGAAAATTCAAAAACTGCAGCCAATCCTTGGTTAGCACATAGTATTGCAGCTTCATTCCTGACTTATGCTGGCCAGAAAGTGGCCCTTGATATCTGGTTCCACAGGGGGAAACTGGGCCTCAAGTGCTCTGCTTTGCCTGTCATGCTGAGAGTATATTTTAATGTTAATCTTCTATAATAAACATGTCAACCATTATGTTTCTGGAAGTCCTTTGACAAAATTTCTCTTCTGCTAGAATGGGTATTGGTGTGTCTGAGTCTACTTTTGTGGGGGGTTTTAACTCCTTTATGCACTATTTTGCTCCTAGTGAACCCTACTGTAATTGTATACGTGACATGTTCAGTGGAAGTACTTTGTAATGTTTTAGAGCTCTCTGACTAATTCGGGATGTATAATGTCAGTACTGACAGAGGTATGTCACTTGCAATAATTGTCCAAATGTTTTCAGTTGTAGGAGTTTGTGTGTGTTAAACCAACTACAAGTTTAATCAAGTTTTGTGATCTTTTACTTGTTTGCACAGTTAGGTGCATGGGGTCAAATTCTGATTTATCATCCTGCTCTGAGTTCAAAGTCCTGTAACGTTAATGGTGTTAACTGTGGATCACGTTAATGATGTTAGCTATGGATCACACTAACGATGTAAGCTGAACCTGAGCAGAAAGCTTGTATAAGCCTTGACAAGCCTCTAACAATACGAGTTCTGAACACACCATTCACGTCTGCCTGAGGATGAGATTTGCCTTCATCGGGACCAGATTTTATTCTGTTACTGTCCTTTAGCTGTTATTTCATAAAGATGTCTCTCCTGCCTTTTAACGTTCTTTTATTGTAATGTTCTCTACATTTAGCTGCTAATAAGACAGTTCAGACAGCCAAAAGGTTTCTTTTTGGGTGTTCAGCCACGACTGAAATGTCTCCATTTCTCACGAACCTCAGAAATTGTCGCTTTGAAGGTAATGTCACTGGTATTCTAACAAAATTCTGGGAAACTGAGACTTTTCACAGCAGCCAAAGGGAAGTAGGCGCATGAATCTTCCTGAAATTCACTGGAAGGTGACAACTACACTGTTGCAAAAGTTAAAAAGGAAACTTTGCTCAGGAGTCCTCATGGCGGCAGTGGGCTGTAATGATTACATGGCCATGTGCTGCTTTTAGACTCAGACTGTGACACCCTTCCTTTACTTACACCTCTGATCTTTTATTTTTTTTATCATCACGGTGCACAAGCATCAGGGAGTCTGTTTTTCTGCAAACATCTGACGTGCCTTAGAACAAATCAAACTAGAGCTAACAATGCCAGGGAGGGCTGTCTGAATCCTAATCAGGAACAACAACCCTATTTCTACACAGCTGTCCCTCCCCGGGGTCTTGTGCTATTCCTTCATGTGTTTTGGAGTGAAAGGCTGTTTATAGCCTCATTATAGGGTGTTTAGCATTAAATGTCAGGAAGCATCTGCTGCCACATTTCTCAGTAAGAGACTTATAAATTCTGCAAGTGAGTTTGGGTAGCTGTCGTGAATATACATGGGAGTTCCCTCCCGAGGTTCAAATCAAGTCTTTGAAGACACGTTAATGCTGCATTGCCTCAAATACACTTCATCAAACAGGGGTCCCAGTAAACGGTCAAGCTGAATATTCAATAGTAGGTGTTGGCATCTTCTCCCTTTTCAGTATCATCCTCTCTCTGGTCCATATCATAGGCACCACTGACCAGAAGACTTCTTTTGCTGGTATTACTGCCATGTGTGAAGGCACGGTTCCATGAAACACTGGTTTCAGCCATAACACTGGTTTAAGAAATTAACCTCTGCCAAACCCTGGCATCACGGTTCATTGTGCCATGGGTTACAGAATCACAGAATCATATGGGGTTGGAAGGGACCTCTGGAGATCATCTAGTCCAACCCCTCTGCCAAAGCAGGTCCACCTAGAGCAGCTTGCACAGGAGTTTGTCCAGGAAGGTTTTTGAATGTCTCCAGAGGAGATTCCATCACCTCTCTGGGCAGCCTGTTCCAGTGCTTTGCTATCCTCAAAGTAAAGAAGTTCCTCCTCATGTTTAGATGGAACTTCTTATGTTCAAGTTTGAGCGCTTGTCCTTTCCCTGGGCACCACTGAAAAAAGACTGGCCCCATCTTCTTGACACCAACCCTGTAAGTATGTATAGGCATTGATCAGATCCCCCCTCAGTCTTCTCCCGACTAAAAAGACCCAAGTCCCTCAGCCTTTCGACACCTTGTGTGACAGCACAAGTCTTTGTGAGACCCTGTTTTGGACTCAGTCACTACGAAGATATATTAAAAAAAATAGAAAAAGAAAAAATAAAATACAAAAAGTGTGTGGGTTACCCAGACCCCCACCAGCTTTTTGTCACTGTATTGTGCAGACATTTCTTTTATGCCAGTGAGTCAGATAAGGGAATTGAGCCAATAAAAATGCAAACAATACACTATCTTTTTTTTTTCCCCCAAATTAACAGCCAGTCTGGGATGGACAACTACAGGAGATTCTGAAGGTGTTTTTTGTGTTGAAGCCAATGTCCCGTGAAACTGCCCTTATGGTTTGTGGTATAACCACTCCATTTGCAAGAAGATTTGTACCAAACTGTACTGACCTGTGGTGCCCTTAACTTAAAGTGCCCATTTCTCTTCACACCCAACCAGTACATGTTCTTAGACTTTCGGTTACGTATAGCTGATAACCTGTATGGTCTTTGTGGCCTGCATGGCAGGTCCTAGAGAACGAAGCAGAGCTGGTGCTTGTCCAAAATGTTGAGTGAAATCATGTGGGTGATGGAAGCATCTGTGTTTTAGGACCAGTCTTCAGTTAGAAGACAGTCCTTCTGTTCGGATACGCAGGAGAGCCAAACCCCAATATCTTCTGCTTCATCCATCAGTATGATGCTAAACTTTCTTACTCCAGGGGAGTTGATGTGCTTATTGCTGGCAGGATGGGTGCCCACAGGAAATCATGAGAGATCTATCCGTTGCCATGCCTCTTTCCCAGCATATGACAGCTGGTGGAGGAAGCCACAACATAGCAGGATATTTCTAAAGCAGAAACTGAGGATGAAGAAACATGCCCCATAGCTCTGTAAAAACAGACTGTGAATTTAGAGTAAGGTAAAAATAAGTTATTCTTCCCATTCATAGTCTAGAAGCAGGCAGAGAGGGAAAACACTCCCCAGTACATTGCATTGTGTAAAGGGGACAATAACTTTTGAAAGAACACCCCTGGAAGAAATCTTCTGGAAAGAGCCCAGAGTCGTTAGAGGAAGAGCAGATCGTGTAAGCAGTTCTTGCAAAATGGCTTTCCACTAGGCATGTGTTTCTTTTCCCCCTGAAAATTGCAGCATTCTCAAGCAGTAACTTTTAACCCCAAAAAAAGGGAGTTCTCATGCTACAAAAGCTTTAATCTGAAGCTGAATTTTCAGTTCCAAATTGTTAATCATTGTTAATTTGAAGTTATTTTTAATTTAGTGACCAACTCAGCAAAGACAGGAAACAACTGTAATTTTGCGTATCCTCCAAGACCAATTCTGAATGCTCTGTAAAAGTCTTCTTACCAGCTGGCTGACTCATAGCTGTAGTGCTTGGAGTCAAAATGCTAGCAGGAGAGGCTGTCATACTATTACTGATATTAAATCTGATACCTGCACAATGTGGCACCTTTTTCCTTAAGAAGTTGTTCTTCTGTTTCAATAATAATATCATGGACTAATACAGGAACTGGAAAGTGAACAGAAAAAAAAGCTTATTCATTTTTAATACTCAGGAAGGTGAGTAGTCCAATTTCAAAAAATTCCTGGTTACACCAGGATATGGTGTACAGCCTGTGCCTTTGTTACATGAGAGAGACTTAGCAATTCTCATGTACTGAGATCTAAATACTTTATAGTCCCTGGTGCCTCCTATTTTATCTCTTGAGGAAGTGAAGAACTATTATTCCCTTTTATGAATAAGAAAAAAAAAGTACATCAACATTAACTGACTTGCCCAGATTCTGTCACAACTGTGAGAAGGGATTTGAGTCTCTTTTCAGTGTTACTCAGTTCTTCTATCCTGCCTTCTTTAGGTGCCCACATCACCCTGTTTGTCATAACCATGGCACCTTATCTACTGGCAGAACTTTAAATAAAATGGTGAGTTTTCACTGCCATGTTTGCAGTGAAATTTGCAATCTACAGCACCTAAAGCCAAAGAATAGATTTGATTTGAAAAAGGCTGCAGAGAATAGTGGTACTGATGAGTCTCTTTTCATTAGCTGAGAACAAAAGGCACAAAAAGACCACAGACAAGATAGTAAAGGAGATGTGAATTACCTTTTAAAAAGCCTTCCACTTCAATAATTTAACATATTGGAAGGAATGTAAAAAAAAAAAAAAAGAAAGAATTGTTTCTTTGAAGAAAATTCCGTATTTAAACTTGACACTAATTCTGATTCTTTTCAGGCAGAAGATGTCATCAAACCTAAAAGTAGGTGGCAAAATACCTACATAAGCAAATCAAAGCTTGTGAATTAGCATTTGAAGTCTGGATTTTTGAATTGTAGGAATATCTGCAGTGCTGGTGTTTATTTATTATTTGGCCATTATTTAGATAATATTTTTTTTGTCTTAAGTTTTCATATTACACCCTACCACTGTTGTAAGTACAACAGTGATTTTTTTTTTATACTAGCTGTTTCCTGTCTATCTTAGAATTATCTTTGTATTTCAGCTTTTTATTTATTTATTTATTTATTTTAGGCCGAAGAGGGCATTGAAACAAATAAGTCTGTGTCAAAAGCTAAACCTACATATTTTTTTCACATAACCGTGGCACTAGACCATATCTGGTCTGATGGGAAGTGTCCCTGCCCACAGCGGGGGGTCAGAACCCAATGATCTTTAAGGTCCCTTCCAACCCAAACCATTCTATGATTGTATGATGCAGAAGCCTGAATCAGGATCCTGTTGTACTTGGCACCATAAACCTCCAAGTAATCAATTATCCCCCGGAAGTTATATATGTATATGCCCTTGTAGGCAGTAACGAAATGTCTGACCATTGAGAAAAAATATATTTTGTGACTGCAGCTCTCCATCTGAGTGCTGCCCACAATAACAAATCTGTTGACTGCCGAAAGCTGAGCGCTCAGTCTCGTTTGCATCTCTGGCTGCTGTTTTCTCTGCAGCCCCGTGCACCAGCGGGTTTTTAAGGCTCCGTTTCTCTCAGACGAAGTACAGAGTCCTGCCCGTGGCATATAAACCTTTGTAATACCTGATGTCGTGCCCGAGTCCAACAATCAATCGCTTTTTATTTACTCAGTGCTACACGGTGCCATGTTCCACCCACAGCTTCGGGAACTTTGCCTTTTCTCTCGCAGTCCCGACCGAGTACACCAAGCACACCGAGACTTCTGGAGCACGTTCAGCGTGTCCCTGCCCAGGTTTACCTCCGGATCCTGGAAAGCCAGGTGCTCCCCAGCGAGCCTCAAGGCCGAGCTGAGGAGAAGCCCGGTGTGCTCTGCTGAGAAACCATCTCTTTAAAGCGTTAAAGAAAGCTGCAGCTTCTTGTATGGTGCTGAAAACGACCTCGTCTGATTGTCTTGGCAGACAGCTTCAGGTAGAACAGAAGACACAGAACAGCCAGGTAGGACAATGTCTTCATTTCTTCTTCTTCTGGAAGAGAAGTATGAAAACCTGCATAGGGGCCCAGATTTCTGCTATTTTTTTCCTGTGTAATTTTTTTCCTTTTGCATACTGGGTTATTCTGCATCTGCAAATGTGTGTTGGTTCTCAATAATGGGTCTTGTGTCTAAGTTTTCTTTATGTAGTCCCAGCTTTAGTGTGTCAGTGACACCCAAAGGTAGAGTGAGTTGGGACCACTGCAGTGAGGCTTCAGCAGGGCTCTCCAAAGCCAGTGGGAAAGCACAGCTCCATTTTATTGACTGTGGAGCTAGGCCCCTCTTCTCTCTCTGTTTAAAACTTCTGAAGGGGAAGCCAGGCTTCTCCTTCTCTGTGTGCTTAAATTTAAAAGGTGTTCCAAGCTCTCCTTGTCCTTCTTACCAGCGATTGCACTTTAATTTAGCAGTAAAGGCATGGGATGCAGGAATGTCCTGCCTCCACCATAAACAGATTTGCCCTGCAGACAGGGCCGATAACATCTGTAGACAAACAAGACTCCTTTTCCCTTTCCCTGACTCAGGCCAGGGTCTGTGCAGGTCCCTGGCTGCCTCCATAGCTTATCCAGCATTATTCTTCCATCCATTGCTTCCTTCCTGATCCATAGTTCATGTGATCCTGAGTTTGCCAGGACCTGTGGCCACTGCGGGTTGCAATTTCAGTGGCCACCTGGTTTACCTGCTAGTTTAACATTAAGACCTCCTCTTTCTCTCCCTTGCCCTTTGATAAAAGCTGTTGTGTGCAGTTTATACTGTTGCTGTCGTCGGGACTGTGGCCAAATGCTTTCTCCACCTGCCATTTCACTTCATGGACAAACAAGATTTAGTTTGCCTTTCCGTCTTAAATCTGCAGGTTGGGCTTTACAACAGTACAAAAGATATTGGTACAGGTGCGAGGGGAGCGAGAACAATGGTTTTGCTTAATTTATGCTTGGCTGGAACAGAGTGCTGTCTTGCATCCCAGTTAGGATTTCTCTCCCTGCTGTTCTCTTCCAGAGCCCTCCACCCGTGTTACGGTGTCCTTGTAGACCCTGTGGAATGGTCTCTGCCTCAGAGTGTTTCTTTCCAAGGGCTCTGGCTTTGCACCAGGGTGGGATGGCTGGAGGGGTTATGGCTTTGCACATCTCCTGAAGGCTGCTCCCCCTTAACAAAGCCATCCAAACTGATGAGTGTCTCCTCCTGAGCTGCTGTAGTTTGGAGGAACTGTCATGTAGGCATAAACTGAAATTGATGGTGATTTATGTTTATTTGTGGGGCTGTAAACCTTGACTACTCTGATTAACATCCTGTTCAGCTGTATCTGCTTCAAGACCAATCCGTGTTTCAGCTGGCTGTGTTAGGCTTCCCAGCCATCTTACAGGAACCCCAGGCTCCACTGATAGCAAACACAGGCATGCCGTGGCTTGGGCTGGTCTGATCTGGCCACTAAAACAGATGACAGATGTTCTCTTTTACCTCTCTCCCCTTCAGAGAAGGAAGAGCATTTCCCTTCATAGGAGAGGAGAGAAAATGAGAGGAAGAGAGGACTTATGGGTTGAAAAGAAACTAAACTACTTTAATGACATATGAAGAATAAAAAAGTAATAAGAGAAAGATAATAATATAAATAAGGAAGTAAAGAAACATAAACACTATATACAAAACCAGTATCACATCAGTGACAGGCACTGGGAAAGTCCCAGACTGGGCTCAGGAACAGACGGGAACTGGATTCTGGGTCTGGATTCAGGAACGTACAGATTGGGATCAAAAGGAGATGAGCAGATGAAGCCCTCCTCAGACACTGGCCATTGGAGAAGGAGGGCTGACACTTTGATCCCTCAGCTTTTATACTGAGCATGATGCAGATGGGATGGAATACCCTGTTGGTCAGTTTTGGATCACCTGTCCTGTCCCCTCCTCCCCACAGATGCGACCCCTCTACAATTTTCCACTTCCAACCTCCCAATGGGGCAAACAATAACGTTGACTGAACTTGGTCATTATAGCAATGAGTATAAGCGAGAGCCTCCCTGCATATTATTCCTCGGTATTAACTATAAACATCAGGCCATATCACTCTGGAAGTGGACATCATATGAAAAAATATGTTGTTAATTTCAGACAGTGCAGCCAGCTAGAAGAGACTAAACTGAGAACTACAATTTCTGAACAGAAAATTGGTTTTATTTTACCTCAAACCTGGAGATACCCATATAAGCACATTTCATTACCATTATAACCATTGAGCAGCGAGTTTGCCTTTCAGTTTAGGTCTGACTGTAGGGCTGTTTCACTTCATCCTAGTGTGCTCCTAGATTTTCTTTTTCTCACTTGTGAATCTTTTTGATTTTGCTGCTTGGCCTTCACAGCTCCGTAATTGCCTTCTTTCTTCCTTTGAGTCTTCTCCTTCAAGTGCTGTGACAGCCTCTGGAGAGACTCCTTCTTGTTTTCTTAACAAACAGAAGACTAGAAACACAAACCAAAAATAGATGAACCTGACCAAAATTGTAGGACACTTGTAAGATGAGCTGCAAGCTGAAACCAGCTTCCAAGAAATCATTCATTCAGAAACTTTCCACCACACCAGGTATTGATTAATGAAGCAATACAAGCTTTGGTCTATTTAAATTTCATGCCTCGCTGGCATGGTTGCCTCATGTCATGGACATTTTTGGGAGTCTCAAGGTATAGACATGCTATCTGAAACTTCACCACATGCCAGAGAGGATTCCCAGCTACAGATGGTCACCAGACACCACTTTTGACTCTGTCTGCTTGCCAGAGACCATAATTCCCCGGATTGTCACCAGTTTTCCTTCTGGTCAATCCTTGCTGTGAAGCTGTGCTGAGGATGGGTTGTCCAGGCTAACGGGTGCATTCCTTGATTTGGTTTACAAACAAAATTCATTCTCAGCACTTTTCCTGGAGTAGTGCAAATATACTCTTCCCAAATATGCTCCACAAACTCACATGGGACGCTGACTTTGCCTGACCCCTTTGTGTTTTACACTTACTTTTTCTCCTTCGGCCAAAACAGCAACCTGACTGTCGGAAAAATATTCATGTCCATGCCTTCCTGGCCAGACAAAATCTGTCCAGCAGATGAAATCCAAATGAACACTCAGACTTGTGTCTGAGCTGTTTACACCTCTGTACCATGGTCACTCACAAAGTTAATCCAATCATGCTTTTTTTTTTTAAGAGAAATTATGACTTTCACTTACAGGCATTTATTCTTTTCTGATTACGCCACCCATTGCAAAGGTCTTCAGGGATTACATGTGTTTTCTAATACTTTCCTTCATTCCAGGGAACTTGGCCAGATGCTAACCGTCCTTAGAAGACATTTCTTCTTCACTCAAGCCCTGAAAATATTAGCGTCAAACCAGTCTAAGCTTCTAGTACCAGTAGCCTGATGAGGAGCTGGACAATGGGCAGAGCACTGCAAAGCTCTGCTCTTGAGATGTGCCACATCTTGGATGGGGAGTGCTTTGTCACTTGTCAAGATTCAAGGCTATAGGGAAGTTAAAAATGCAGATTTGGAAAAGATAGAACACAGCAGAAAAAAAAAAAAGATGCTAAAATAACAAAACACACCCTGAAGATTATGCTTAAGAGTACAGTGTCTCATGGGCTGCACTAAGCCTCATGTAGCTTCCACCTCTCTTCCTATTATTTTAAGTTGGGATGTCCTGTCATTATCTGAAGATTATCGATCTCTCTGGGGTGAGGAGGCACTAAAAAAAGCTTTTCTTAGAATCATAGAATGGTTAGCGTTGGAAGGGACCTTAAAGATCATCGAGTTCCAACCCCCCTGCCATGGGCAGGGACACCTCCCACTAGAGCAGGTTGCTCAAAGCCCCATCCAGCCTGGCCTTGAACACTTCCAGGGATGGGGCAACCACAGCTTCCCTGGACAACCTGTTCCAGTGTCTCACCACCCTCACAGTAAAGAATTTCTTCCTAATATCAATCTAAATCTCCCCTCTTTCAGTTTAAAATCATTACCTCTTGTCCTGTCACTACACTTCCCGACAAAGAGTCCCTCTCCAGCTCTCCTGTAGCTCCCTTCAGATACTGGAAGGCTGCTATAAGGTCTCCCTGGAGCCTTCTCTTCTCCAGGCTGAACAACCCCAGCTCTCTCAGCCTGTCCTCATAGGGGAGGTGCTCCATCCCTCTGATCATCTGCATGGCCCTCCACTGGATTCCTTCCAACAGGTCCATGTCCTTCCTGTGCTGAGGACTCCAGAGCTGGATGCAGGACTCCAGGTGGGGTCTCATGAGCACAGAGCAGAGGGGCAGAATCACCTCCCTCCACCTGCTGGCCGTGCTTCTCTTGATGCAGCCCAGAATGTGGTTGGCTTTCTGGGCTGCCAGTGTGCACTGCCGGCTCGTGTTGAGCTTCTCATCCACCAACACCCCCAAGTCCTTCTCCTCAGGGCTGCTCTCCAGCATTCTCCACCCAACCTGTATTTGTGCCTGGGATTGCCACGTCCCAGGTGCAGGACTCTGCACTTGGCTTGGCTGAACTTCATGTGGTTTGCACGAGCCCACCTCTCCAGCCTGTCCAGGTCCCTCTGGATGGCATCCCTTCCCTCCAATGTGTCAACCATGCCTCTGAGCTTGGTGTCATCAGCAAACTTGCTGAGGGTGCACTCTATCCCACTGTCCATGTCTCCAACAAAGATGTTGATGTTTTCTTTCTGTGTCACATCAAGCTAGAGCACCATGGGATTTGTGGGGTTTTTTTACTTCCTTTTTAAGAAAAATCCTTTCTTTATTTTTTCTGACTTAGGTATTTGGTGCCGCCCAAGTACTACTGAAACCTTACTTAATTCCCTTTAGTCTCTCCGAGTCTTTGATTAAGTTTTCTGTTGTATGCCTTCATTAGCACATTCCTAGCTTCAGGCTGTGTGTCATTGCTTTCTGCAGATACATGGCAAAACCTTGATCCCTCTATCACAAACAGCAAATGCTGCCTCTTCTTATGGGGGCCCACAACTAATTTTGCCCCGCAAGCAGCACATGAAAACCAAAGATGCTAAGACAAATTGCAATGCTGGGAATAGGGGGTTTAATTTAAATAACTGCCTCCCTTTCTGTGTGTCTCCGTGGTTTTAAAGGGATTGTCTGTGATAATGCATCACACCCAGCAGGACAAATGGCAGTGATTAACCCCAGATAAGAGCTATACCCCCAGCATCCCTGTGGCTGTGTGTGCTGCGGTGTACATTTCTCAATGACTTAGCTGCTGCTGCCTTCTCCCCCTCCAGCTTCTCCTAAATTGTTGGAAGAAGAACATGCCCTCTTTAATTCTGCCATCACATCCTGGAGACCCCACGCACCCATCAGGTTATTCCTCTCTTTCCTGTGGCTGCGGAGGGATTTATGTGCATAATTTCCATTTGAGTTAATGGGAATTCACCGCTTGAACACCGACCGTCCATGTGTACAGAGATGAGAATAAAACAGGTCTTTGTTCTCAGCCATGTAAGTGCAGAGGAACGTGCATTTCTGTTACACACCTGGAGAGCAGATAAAGGAACAATCTAACATAACAATAACTGGCACTGAATGGAAGCAAGGGCTGGCAGTGCCAGGGCCGGGCATGCCTCTACCATGGTCGCGCTGGCACACCAGTGGTTATATATGGTTTATTTACTGCCAAGGTGATGCTGCAATTGAAATGCAAACTGTTGATAAAAATATCATGAAGTTTCCTTGGGGAAATCTCCAGGGAAATCAATGGTTTTGTGCATATTTATGCCAGGTTGTATGAGGGCAGACATTTTACATCTTTGGTTAATTAGCTAAAATTTGATGTTTCAGAGGGGGAGCTGAATTCTTTCTTCTTGATACTATTAGCTCCCTGGGCCTTGTTTTATAAGATGGCTTTTTTTTCCTTTTCCTTTTTTTTTTTTTCTGACTTCATCCTGAACATGCTCCTTTGCCACCAGGCAAAAGTTTCCTTATTCTTCTCAGAGCTCACAGAACTTGCGTTATGAGGGGTCAAGTCACCCAGTCCCAGTGATCAGCACTAGAGTAATAAACACCTACACACTCCTGTCCCCTTTTGGGACCATGACCCTATGGAATGTGGATGCTGCTGCACATCCCTAAAGCGAACATCAGTCGGTCACCTTGAGCTCCCTCTGGCCTCTCTGTAGGGGGCCATTTCATCACCATCTACCCAGCAAAAGTCATAATAATATAATAAGGACCTAATGCAGAAAATACTCCTATGAAATACACAAAAGATGAGAATTTCATGGAAGGCAACAGGTTGCCTCCATGTTTTTTCCCTGGCAGGATAGATGTAACCGTAACCTGGAAAAGACAGAGTACAGATATACACGCACGTGGTGAATTTCATTTGGAATTATGGCTAAAGTGTTTATGAGCATAATGGATGTGACATGATATTTAAAGGAATCCTCTCAGAATCCCACTGAGTTTTTCATGTGAAGGATAATCAACTGTCAGAGCAATATATACAGTAAACCATGACGGGCTTAAGGAAATAAATCCCAGATCTCTTGGGTGATGCTGTAGGGAATACAGGGGCAAACTGTGTCCTGCAGATCCAGGGCTCTCCCATCCTCTCCACACATGCTTAGTGCAGAAAACCATAGAAATGGCAATGGGGGACAGGGCTGCATCGCCACGGTATGAAACAGCCTCTCCAGCGTGGTGGACACCGCTCCTCAGTGTCCCCTGTGATGACCACCTGAAAAACTGAAGGCAGATCCACGGCAGCCCTGTCCCTCCTTTGGCTGCTGAGCTGTGTCAGGCAGCAGTGCTTGCTCTCCCATGGCAGAGGAGTTTACAGCGACAGTGCACAGGCTAAGCACCACCAGGACTGGGGCATCTCTGGGAGGCGACAGGAGATTAAGCACCATCTAGTCATTATAGGGCCCGTCAGGCGGTGTTACACCGTGCCAAAAAGTGCTGTTTCTCCCATGAGGGCAGCCCATTTTTCCCATACGCGCAGCTCGTGGGAAGACTCTGTAAAATGCTAAGGCTTTTTGTTGGCTCTACATGGGTTGGATTTCCGCTGTGTGTTCAATCATGGGGTCCCACTGAGGGGTATCCTAATTCCTCAGTGGTATGAGCTGGGTTTTTTGATGTGTGTCTGAGGAGCGTGCATGTGACAGTGTTTGAAGTGTCACCAGATACACCATATGTGTTTGTGGCAGCTACTGCCTTGCAAATAACAGCAGGAGGTCTTGTGTAATACCCGTGTTACAAAGGGCACTTTAGTCAGAGGCTCTAACGAGCTCGGCTGCTGCTTTGCCCTCAGCTATTGATTTTTCTATTCACATAGGCATGATTAGCTTTTAACGAGCCCTCCCAAGCATCCCCCTGAGATTCCACTTTGTTCACTGACGATGATTAGGGAATATGTACTAATAGCAGTGTGGACACATCTGGGGTCTGCAGCAGCCACTGATTAATCCCAGTGCTTTCCCCGTGCAGTCGGGCACATGCAGTGTCATAGGCAGATGAAGAGACACAGATTTATAATCCAATAGCATAACCCTGAGACAGGCAGATCTCCATCAGCTCCCACTGAATTCTGTGCCCATCTAATCACCTAATTTCTCATGGGATCACAGCAAACATTTCAGGCACCTGGGAGACTTCCCCCTTGGAACAACCCTATCAAATGAAATTTTTGGCCAGAAGGGAGTTCGTAAACACAAGATCCCAAACCTGGTGGGAACGACCTCAGAGATGAGAGATGCTCTTGGGCCTTGTTCCCTGCAGAACTGAGCTCAGCTTTATCTCCCTGACAGTGTAATCTGAGCAGCTGAAGCCAGATGAAAGCTCTTTGACCAAAAGGTTTTTGGCTTTGCTCCATCTCCTATGGGCTGCAAAGGGAACGATTGAGAGAGACTATTTTAATTTCTGCTTTAAAATGTCAGGAGGTTCCAAATTTGCAGGTGTTGGTGCCAGGAAGATGAGATCAATGGTCACCAGAGCAAGTTGCTGCTTTTTTCTTAAAGGCAAGAGGCTGCGCCTGTGTGGATGTCTTATGATTTTCCCCAGCTGATCATTGTTTGTTAAGGGCCTGGAGTACTGTGCCAGGGGCTCTGATGGAGAAAGGGAATTTCTAGCCACGCACCCTTCCTTCCCTGCTGCAGGTAAGTGGCACTCCACCGAATCCTGATCAGTATGAGTCACGTTATTCTGCACACACCCACTGGAACTATTTTCTGACCATTTCCATTTGGCATGTACCTTACAGCACCTTACCTGTCTGCTTCCAGCTGCTGGAGTAACCGGTGAGGTATGGGAATATTTCTGTATGGACCCGCAGTGCCAAAGCTCAGATCACACCCAGGGAGATGGATGCACAGGGGTAGGAAACCAGAGCATCCCTTCAAACTGAATTACTTTGGATTTCTACCAGCTTATCAGTTCCTTGGAGAAGCAGTTAAATGAGTTTGGCTGAGTAGATCCCAGCAGGCAAGGACAGCCCTAGAGCAACCGGTGACTTCATGACACTGCCTTCCTGCGTCCATTTCATTTCCCTCCCACAGTCTGGCCATGATAACAGGAACATGTAGGGTTTCTTTTTCCCTTCCTCTGCAGTGTCGTGATGTGCTTTCTGCTGCCAGTTGGACAGTTTAAGCTGCCACATCCTCTGCAGGGATCAAGGACACTGCCAGTACACTTTAGCCTTCCTCACCTGTGACACAGTGTATTTTTGGACCTTTGGTCTTTCGTTATTCATTTTATGATTGTGCTGGTGTTTCCCAGATGATGGCAATTTGCAAATTGGATGTTCCTTTTGCACTATATCTTTTAAACATCCAAGGGGGGGGGGCATCAATGTCCCAATTTGTCCCTTTCAGTCCTCTATTCCTTATGCATTGTACACTAACTTTTGACAGCAAGAAGTTGCAGAAAGTCTCTCATAGCAAGGGCAGCTGGGACAAGATGTCCATCTGACTTTGTAGCTCATAACAACAGATGTGTCAGTGGTCCCCAAAGTGAAGTATGCTCCTTGTCCTTACCCTACACGAGGAGCTCCTCGCTGGCCAGGACTAGTCAGGGGAGAAAAGTTGGGATGAGGAAAGCACAGGGTGTGGGAGGAGAGTGGGAGGAGATTGGGTTATCCAAGGCTGACCCTTGGGGGTTTGTGAGGAAACCCATCACCGCTACGTAGAAAGACTTTTCTGGAGTTGTGACTACCATGATTAGTAGGAGCAACGCACTCATGCTGGTTTGGGAGCTGGAGTTTTGATTGTTTGGGTGAAAATGATCCCTGGACATTGCACCGGTTTTGGGTGCGGGGGGAGCCCAGCTTGGGCTCAATTAGCCACAGCCACTTCTCTGCAGTAAGAGGTACCAGCCGTGGTAGAACTTCAAACCTTGCAGTTCAGGAGTTGCAGACTGCAGTTACAAGACAGTAAGGGAAAGCAAAGATCATCAGTCTTCCTCTAAAAGTATGTAGGATAGTTGGGAAAGCATCTAGGTTGACAGTAATTTTAAAAATAGCATTGACATAGGGAGGGCTTCTCACAAGGACTGACATTTAGTTCAAGTCTACACTGTGGGATGCTCCAAGGTGTGTTTCTCTGATGTTTCTCTCCTCTAGTTATCCTCTCCAGTTACTTGGGGGCATATTAAGCCATTTAAAGCCTTACTAGGTCACCAGGTACTTTTGGTCCTGAGTGCTCCAGAAACGGTCCTGTACTCTCTCAGCTTTGCTGTCTCAAGGGAGAGTAGATCTGGTCTGGAGAGTAGGCTGAGGGCATCCCTTAAGCATCAGTGTCAGTAAGTCTTCAATTTTGCACCTTGATCATAGTTGGACTGCAGCACAGGCTGAATGACCGAAAGTCATTCTCCCAGATACAGTCCAAGGAAAAGGACTGCCTTAATGGCATGAATTTAAATCCGTCCCACTCTAAGATAGCCCTCTGTGACTAGTGGGCAGTTGGGAAAGTGAAGGTTTCAAAAGTGAAGCACCATGGCTTGGGGGTAGCCGCCTGGCCAAGAAAACAGCTCTTTTACTGGAAAAGCAACAGACGGAACTTCTGCTTCCCGCAACTACGGGTCACAGCAAGCTCACTGCTGCCTTGCTGCAGTCGGTCAGCTGAGTCTCTGCCCAAACCATGCTGGCTGCAGTGGGAGATCAAGCACCCACCCTGCATGTTCCCCTCCCCTTATGCAGGCACTGAAATTTAGGCAACAGACATTGGAGGCTGCAGCCCCCCGTGATGCGCTCTGAAGTTTGTAAAGGAGGAGGGGAATGGTGCGATTACTGGGAAGATGCTACCCAGGGGCCAAAGTGTAAGGCAAGGACAAGAGAGCTGAGTTCAGAACACTGAGTTGCTCCTGCTCTTCCAAGTGCTTCCACATGTGCTGAGCTCCCCCACATGAGCAGGTTCACCGAAGCCCATGGGGAAAGCATAGCTGGGGGAAAAACTCATTGCCAGTGTATGTGAGGTGGATTCCAGTGCCAAGAAAAATCATTAGCAAGATAGCCTACCCAATTTTTAGCTATTTTAAAGTCTAAACAAGCCCCAAGGCCAGCTGATTTTATGGCCGGGTCCACTGTCATGTCAAAGGAAGGAGATGAACCTAACTCTAGTAAGGAAGAAATGACTGAGGCCAAGGTCAAAGTGGTAACAGGACGTATGGTATAAAGACAGCAGCAAAGAAAGTGGGAATAGCGTGGAATGAATCATCATTAGATAAGATTAAAATGGGGGGGGAAAAGCAGAAGAAAGTTCTAAGAAAGAGGAAAACTCCAATAAAGTGAGACCAAAGAGTTCTCCAAACATGTAAAAAGATCGAAATTAATCCAGATCCTTGTACTTACGGGAAAAAATGTGATACTTGTGGCTGTTGCTGGTGAACTGGGGTTTGTGTGGTGAGAACATGAGAAATGGCTAGCGCAGGGGAAATTCCTGCTTTTCAGCTTAAAATAATGTGAAAATGACCTAGGTCTTGAGGAGATTAGTCCTACATGCCGTGTCCCATGCTGGCTGTTTGTATGGATACTTTGTGTTGGAATTACGAAGCCAGTTCAAAGAATGTTGTCTCAAACAGGTGTAGCTTGGAAGAATAATCCTGGAGTCAACACAAAGGGGCATAGGTCTTGTTCTTCCTTCAGAAATTCCTTTATGGTGCTCTAGGATACTCTTCATTGCCACTCTGGACGTCAACGTTCATCACCACTGGAGTACTGCCATTGCAGCAGCCAGGGTCTTCCATAGCTTTTCTCTTGACAGGTGGTAAAGGAGAAGCTGCTGCCCGAGCATTCCCACACCATCCAAGGAGTTGCACACACACACCACCCGAGTCTGCCACCAGGGTCCCTTCGCAGCCGGCCACCCCTATGGTTTTTGGTCTGGGGGCTTGGTAAAAACGCTATGGAAACATCAGTGTATTATCGACATTTTCCTTGTGCTAAAAGACTAAACACAGCACTGTACCATCTGCTAGGAAAATTCCTAAGAAAATTAACTGTATTGTGGACTGAAGGCTTCAGCAAATCTAGCGACTCATGCTAAGTAAAGCTAAGCAAACAGCATAAATCACACCGTATTACAACCCTAAGTAATTTATTCTTAAATAATTTATTTAACTTAACTAATTTATTCTTAAAACTTACTAATTTAAGGTAAACAACTAGTATCTCTCAATAACATGACTTCAGAAAACTTCACCTTCTTGAAAATACTCTTTGTCAATGCCTTGGGTCCCGTGTGACTACAAATAATCAGCTGATCTATGCATTCAAGTGTTTGTGGGTAGGTTTGAAATTAATTCTATGAGTGTTCATGTAAATCCAGCAGGAAAACACAGAAGATGAAGAAAAAAAATCCCAGAAATAAATACATATAGAAATCTTTTATGCTAAACTTTCTCTTGCTGTGTGCAATAAATTGGCATGTTCCTGGCAGGCATTACTGTCAGTGCAACTTAGGGAAAGAATATGGTGATTTTAGAATAATTACAGTATAGGGAAGCAGGAGGTGGGTTAAAGCTGTAGTTGGCCCAGTTTGAGTCTTGTAGTGTCCCTGGCAGGTAAAATGCCAAAGGACTGGTATTTAGGAGGCGTTGGACTATGAAGGGTGGTACAATTTGGAAAAAAAAAAAAAAAAAATAGTTATTATTTGGTTTGTTGAAGGTGGGAGAAGAAATCGGAAGGTGAGGAGGCTCATGGAAGTGCTGAGGGGTTTTGGTGAGGAGAAGCCCCCTGAGACCGGCAAGGCCAGGTGGGTATCACAGAGTCATAGCACGGTTTGGGTTGGAAAGGACCTTAAAGACCATCTAGTTCCAACCCCCCTGCCATGGGCAGGGACACCTCCCACCAGACCAGGTTGCTCAAAGCCCCATCCAGCCTGGCCTTGAACACGTCCAGGAAAGGGGCATCCACAGCTTCTCTGAGCAACCTGTTCTAGTGTCTCACCACCCTCACAGTGAAAAATATCTTCCTGATATCTAATCCATGTCCCTGAGGCCAAGGGGAGGTCATGCTTTCAGGGATGAGCAAGCTCTGATGTTTTGGCACCGAAGCAATCCTCCGGCTGGCTGGAGGAAGATCTGTGGTTTAGTTGTGCAATTGTGCTCGATGAGGTTTTTCTCTGCAAAGTTTTTTGCTGCTCGCAACTATTGGAAAGTGGGTGAGGTGGAGCCCTGGGATCAGCTTGTAGGACAGTGTCTCTGGGTTTAAGGAGTCCTGACGAGCTCCAGCATTACGGACACAGAGAGAGGGGCTGCTGCTGGGAAATAGATCCCTTACCAAGTTCATCCTTTTTTAAAGCAATTTGATATGTTGGACTCTTTTCCTTGCTTGGTTTCCTTTTGAAAGCTTCCGCGTCGGCAGGAGGTAGGTAAGGCGAGCAGCAGTTGCCTCTGGAATTAACTGGGGTCCCCCAAGCCTAGGTGCTCTGCTTTTCTGCTTTACTCTTTTGCAGCTTGTTGTGCTGAAGCTTTTTTATTTTTAAGGGAGCTACTACAGTCTCCCTATCTACAGGAAACAGAAAGAAAAAAAAAAAAAAAAAGGAAAAATTTGGCAAGGAGCCAGGCCCAAGTGACTGAAATAAGAAGTCAGGAACTTGGAGTAAGTTTAGTACCAGGACATTGCATGGCAGAGAGGATCCACAGTGGATTTTAAGGGGCTCGGGGACAAGGACGGGATGCCCATGTCACAGGGCAAAGAAGCTTTGCTTTCTTAGATGAATGTCCAGGAGCCGCGACTCCGAGTGAAGCTGTTGGTTCTTGGGAGGGGATAAAGCTGCGTGTAAATGAGAAGACAGGAGCGTACCGGAGTGCTATGGAGGGCAGCAACTTAGTTGCTGTGACTTTTACAAGCCTTCAAGGGTAAGATTTACTGCTTTCCTTCCGCTTGTTTGTTTTGTCTTTTAGCTTTGAGGGGCAGAAAACCTGCATTTGTTGTTTGGTTTGTTTTGGTTTTGTTGTGGTTTTGTTTTTGGGGTTTTTTTTTGTGTGTTGTGTTTTTTATTTCTTTTTTCCCCCCAGACCTGAGAGCTTTGCGAAGCTTAATCAAAGTGTTTGGGGGGTTGAGGTTTTTGGGGGGTTTTTTTGTTGGTTTTTTTTTTTTCCAGCCAGCGAGCCGATAGACTTCTGGGTGGAGCGTGAGCCCAGCAGTGCATGGTTTCAAGCGGCGGCGGTGGCGGCGGTGGTGGCCACCCGGGGAAGCTGCTATTGTTCGGGGTTGTTGGGGAGGGAGCGGGGACGGAGCCCGTGTCCCCCCGTGGGAACTCACCGCCTTCATCCGTAACCCGAGCGTCGCCGCTGGCTTCGCCCAAAGGAGCCGAATGCAAATTTCTTGACGGCCGTTCTGGTGTCAGTTTTAAAAGGGTGCCTTAATGAAGACAGATGGGGGGCACTGGATCATTACTTTAAAACGCGGCAGATAACAGACCGGGGCTGTTTCCCAGCAATTATAGCTAATTGCACTGGCACATTTGAGTGTAAGGGGGTAGGAGCGCGCAGCTTCATGGGTTTCTGTGTGTATAGCTCGGAACAGCACCAAAAAATAGCTGGAGGGCTGGCTCACCTCATCCAGGTATTTAAAGAGCTGGGGAAGTTTTAGGGATACTTTCAAACTCTTTGCACTGAGCTAGCAGGTTTAAACCAGAGTTATCACTCCTTTTGTAAAACCTGATGCCAAGAGTGACCATTTATGGCTTCTTAAACTTATTCCAAGTTGAATTCAGGCAAATCCAATTTCAGCCCCAAAAGAGTGCTTTTGTGGGATTAAAACACGTTTTCGGTTGTTCATCCTGCAGCTTGCTTTCTGTTTCCCACTTGCATATCTGGGAGTAGTACAGCCCATGCTACTCACTGTTTTGCTCTTGAGGTGTTCAAACACAAGAGAATGTAAGCAGGGGCGGAGAAATGCAAATGCTAATGTATTTCATTGTTGAAGGATGATTAGTACTAATTATTTCTAATGGCTGAAATTTTTGTGTTTGCTTTTAATAGGGGAATGCAAATGAATCGTGCTCCTCAGAACCAAAAATTGAGCAATTTGACTGAAGTAGTTAATATACCAGCACTTTAAAGGGGGTCCTTTGCAAACATGCCTTTGTGTGGCACATATTACCTTTGTGTGGTCAGCCCATGCCAGGTGTGCCAGGCTTTCACATTGTTCTCACCTGAGCATTAGCAAACATTGCACCAGCTGTGATCTGTGTCCTTCTCTGTGGTACCTGGGAGCGACAGTAACTCTCCTGCTTTAGCTCCTGAGCGTCTTGGCATGGTCTAACCCCAGACAGCAGGTAAAGCCATGGCAGCCGCTCGCTCACCCACCAGGTTGGGGCAGGGAAAAGAATCGGAAGGGTAAAAGTAAGAATAAACTCGTGGGTCCAGTTAAAAACGGTTTAATAGGTAAAGCAAAAGCCGCACGTGCAAAAACTGCACAAAAGCAAAGCAAGGAATTAATTCGCTGCTTCCCACGGGCAGGCAGGTGCTCAGCCATCCCCAGGAAAGCTGGGCTCCATCACCTGTAACGGTTCCTTGGGAAGACAGACACCATCACTCCAAACATCCCCCCACCCCTTCTTTCTTCTTCCCCCAGGTTTTTATACCAAGCATGACATCACATGGCATGGAATATCCCTTTGGTCAGTTGGGGTCAGCTGTCCTGGCTGTGTCCCCTCCTAACTTCTTGTGCCCACCTCCACCCGCCCTGACTGCTCACTGGTGGGGTAACTGAGGAGCAGAAAAGGCCTTGAGAGCTGAGCAATAACCAAAAACACCAGTGTGTTACCAAAACCACTTTTCATCCCAAATCCAAAACACAGCACTATACCAGCTGCGAGTAAAAAAATTAACTCTATCCCAACTGAATTCACGATACATGTGCACCCCCTTAGGCGTGCAACTAAGGCACGGAGAAAACAGTGAGTTTGAGGACTTAATGTTAAAACCTTAGCATTTTCCCAGTTGTGTCTCCAAATCCAGTTTGAAGTGATACGTGTTCAGGATTTAGGGGCTTAGATTTGGTTCATCTTGTGGTGTTTAACAGCATTGCTCCACCAAGAGCACTAGGCAGCAGAGGCAGTCTTGAACATTGGCTGTCATCATGCCCAGTGCTTGGGATCTACTTTTTCATATACTGAAGTATTGGTTGGATATTTAATACTTTAACCTGTGGAAAAAAAAAAAAAAAAAAAAAAAAGAAAAGTTCTAAGACCTGTGGGTGTTTGTGGTTGTTACATCAGCTGAACATAGATGTCAAAAAATGTAACTTATAAGTCTTGCTCGTGTGCAAAAACTGACCTGACACAGGAAGTTGGTGAGTGGAGGCATGGTATGTTTTCTGAATTTTTCTCTGGACAGGACTATTTAAGCTTTTTAGGGTACCACACTATGTTTGGTGGCAAAACTGACTGAAGAAATCTTGTTCTCCTGCCTAGTTCTCCTGGATGCTGGGTGCTTGCTTCTAGTATTTTGGCACAACCTGCTGACCCCTCAGGTCTGCTACAACCACTGCTTGGGCAGGAATTTCAGTCTGTTCTGAACCCCATGATCTGGATTAAAATAACCCTTCCAAAAATTATTGTGTTTAACACGGATCATTTCACAGAGTCTGGGAACAAGGTGACGGGAGCTGAAGCATCAAGTATTTTCTAATTCTTATTTATCATTGAATCTGATGCATCGTCTAGCTACGTCCAGAGAAACGGGGCCAAGAAACTAGCCACGTTTTCCATCTCTGACATCTGCTGCCCATTCGTCTGAGTTGCGCCATGTCTCTGCTCGTTTTGCTGCTTGTCACTGCGGTGGTGGGAAGTGCCTCCCTCCACCTCCAGTTTGCAGGGCAGCCCTTGGCGAGCCATGGCTTTGGATGCGGCTGCATCCCTCGCGAATTCCACCAGCTGAAGCTCATCGCAACCTGCCCCTCGTGCGGGAGGAGCTTGGCAGTTGCGTTCCCAAGCCAAACCTGGCTCTTGTCTCTCTAAAACGAGGCTGAGCTTGGTTTGTGGGGAAGCATGCCTTCCCTATTCAAGAAGTAGCTTCTCACTGTGGATAATGAAGCGCTCAGAGCCCATGATTAAACTGTCATAGAGCAGGTGGGATTGTCTTTGCAGAAGCGTAAGCCCTAGCAAGACAGTTTGTAGAGCCCTGTAGGTACAAAAGGAGGTGCTATTAAAGGCCTTCTATATTGAAACGGAATAATTTATTCACGGCTTATATCCCCATAAATGAAGAACTGGGAATTTGAGCTTTAAATAATTTTTTTTTTGCTTTCAAACATGGGGAAGTAACACATATCCTGTTAAGCTGAGGAGTTGGACCTATGTGGTCACTCAAATATGTGAGCCCCTGTTGATTACTGAACAGTACAGGGTACCTGGAGTAAACAGAAATGAAAAAAGCCCACAAAATAATCAAGTGGAAAATGGTACAACAAAAAAAGTAAAGTCCAGAAGGACTGACACAGACTGTGGAAGGCAACTTGAGGAGATCGAAGCAGTGTTTCACTTTGCCTCTGAAAATAGCTCGTGCCAGGGAAAATGAAGGCAAGCAGGAAATTGCCTTTTTTTGTCTGACTATAGAAAGTTTTCACGTGTTTTATGGGTTTTCAATTAATTCAGGAATAGGAGGCTGTGAAAGTGTCTTACCAAAATCTGAAAAGTACTTCATGCCACATGAAAATGAAACATAAGAGATTTCATTTTTTCCAGAAAGCACAAAGGGAAATTAAAACCATAGTAGTGTCTGTGAGTGATATGAGGCTGAAGACCCATCATTGCAATTTTGGAAGAGAAACTGAATCTCAGATATGAAAATTAGAGAGATCGAGTAAAGCAAAAAAAAAAATAAAATAAAAATAGAGTCAAGAAAACTGAACAGGAAAACAGGGGCATGCATTTTGATTACCAGTGGAATCTGGGGGAAAAAAATATTTTGAGGGATGATAGATACAGGTGCAAAGATGTTGTACCCTGCAGGTAGGATAGAGAACCCAAAATACCACAAGAAAAAGACGTGGGACTGGAAGGCAGGCAGAGCTAAGGTTCAGCCAAGAGACTGCATCTGTCTGTAGAAGTTGTGATAACTAATACAAATGGGAACAGGACTTGGAGCACCACCAAAAGGGACAACTCCACCATGATTTGCTTAGGCTTGTTTTCACACTTGCAGCCAGTGGACGATCAGATTGAAAGCAGACTCCTGGAAGTATGAAGGTACTGGCACGGTTCAGGGTGTGAGCAGACAGGCACCCACAGCAGCTGTAGCCAGCGTGAGGGTGGCTTGCTAGGCAAAGGAGTGTGGGGATTATATGTGTGAGTCAGTAACAAAGGAGCAAAGGGATATATTTGCAATATTATGAAAATAAAGGGTGCAATAGGGGTGTGTCAAGCCCTTAATGCCATCATGTGTGTGCACATTGAACACTGACACACTCTCAAATGACACTGCGGTTTGGGCAACCCAGGAACTGGGTTCTGCATAAAGGGTCAGGTCAGCTTGGGAAGGATTTGGAACTCCTGGGCTTTAACCAAGTAAGCAGCTCTGCCAAATCTGTGCGATGGGAATGACGTACCAGAGAGGTAACTGGTACAGATGGGCATGGTGAAGTTATCACCCCTGTCTGCCCTAAGGGACGAGGTTTTATGGGAGCGGTGAGCCTGTCAGGCTATTTGTGCTGGCGGTGATCGTAGCTTAAATTTGCTGCTGAGTGAAGACGTTCAATGAATGCAATCCTAATCAAATGCACTGAGAAGCTGAAGGAATTAAAGTTGTCCTCCATGCCAAAATAGTGTATTGTCGCAGTTCTTGTTGTCATACTACAGTCACTCCAGAAACCAGTGATTAAAGAATCACAGTAATTAACAAAAGCCGTGTGTCAGAGCTGAGGGAAGTTTCAGGTTTTTGTTTGTGAGACGCGGATCTTAACTCTATTGTTTGTTTCGTGTCATTACTGCTGAAAGAAGGCTTATAACCACCCTCTCTTCTCTGCTCCCCCACAAATATAAACATCCTTTTTTCCCCCTCTGCTGAAATTATACGCCTTGTCAACTGAGTACACAGCTGGGAGAGGTTTGGTAGCTGTGGGTAGTTTTTCTAAAACGTTTGGCAAATACAGGAAAATCCAGAGTTCAGCAGCATAACCATATGATGATTACAACCAGCCAGCCTGTTGCATCCTTGTGCTGCCAGAGGACAGTGATTCTTAGACCTGTGGCTCCTGGTGCTCTAGGAAATCTGAGGTCTTCACCTCTGGCTGCGTGGGCAGTGTGTCTTGGTCCTCCCACCGTCTTACGGGGAGCTCCCAGTCCTAGCCAGGAGGGTGTTGTAAGACATAATAACAGTTCTAAAACATGGAAGAAATATGTTGAAAATGACAGGCTGAGGTCAGGTGGGGAGGGAAAGTAGGGCTGCTCAGCAGGGTTGAGAAACCTTTAGGTTGTGAGGTTGAATATTGCAACTCGAAGTGGTTTAGCTCCACGGACAAAGGAAATTCTGGGGAGAGGAGGTGTTGTCACAGCGTTTCTCTTGGTGAGTCGAACCAACTGGGTCTATCTGAGTGAACAGGAAAAGGATCTCTGTCAAGCAGAGTGGGCACACAGGGGTCCCCGGAGGCGGGGGTGAGGGCAGGGAGCGCCGTGCTGTGCTCAGGGTATGCAGCACTTGGCTGGCCGGCCAGAGCTTACCTGCTGCTCTTTGCCTTATCTCAGGCTCATTGAATTGCAGCTGCTAAATATAGCTTTGCTGCAGCATCTGGAATAGAGATCTGCGCAGAAGTGCTTGACCTATGCAATGGTTGTAGGCTTTTCCTTCATTTTCTGAAAAGACTTGAGGCCCAGGCTTGCAGTGGGCATGGTTCAGTGATGTTGCTTGCGTTTGGGCTTGCGTTTGGGCACTGGCAGAGGCTGTATTCTCATTTGTGTGATTTCCAAAATACCACCTGTCTCCTTAGACACCCTTGCTCTGCACAGACAGCATAGAGTAAAGGGCAAAAGCTCCCTTCTGTCACCTAGAAAACTTGTTCTAGGTAGATTACGGTTCCCTCAAAAGGTCTCAGCGTGGCTCCACTGGCCAGTTAAGCAACTGGTACAGCCTTGCTGTTGATTCAGGCTCCCCGTCAGCCAGGCATGCCAGGCAACACCGGCTTTTCCCATGCTCACGGATCTTCACAGGCTGTCAGCACCAACGTCACCATTAAGCGCTTTAAATAAAGTGTCTGACGCTTGGAACACTGAAAGTTTCATTACAGACAGGTTTTGAAGTGACTTTGTTTAAAGCTCAATTCCTCTGCGTGTCAGGATACCTTCAGTGCTTTAAATGCATTCCTGGTGCCTGGCTTTAAGGCTTCTGGGCTGGGAATTTTGCGGCCAGTGGGGGGGAAATTTTACTCGGAGCCGTACAGGCTAGTCCACCCCAAACATGGAGGGTGACCAGTAGATGGATGACAGCATGAGCCAGCACATGTTGAGCCCAGGCAGATGTACAGGAAACCAGTGTTTCCCGCAGCTTCCCCCTCTTCGGGGAGGCTGGTCTTGCTCTGGGTAGTCACACAGTTCCTCCGTGCCTTAAGTATAAGCCCTGTAAGTGCGTTTTTCCTTTTCATATAGGGCCAAGGTAGTAGGAATGTCCTTTTCTATCTCTCCTCCCCTGGCCTCTTCCTTGTGCCATGTCAGGAGATGAACAGATCAAAACGTCCCAGGTAAGGTAGCTCACAGAGATGCCGTGCAACTTGCAAACCTGAGATGGTTTTGCATTTTAAAACACGCTACATGATAAACTGTGGCTGCTGGCAACAGTGCTTAGGAGTTTGGTCCTCCCATTTTATGGACCCAGAATTACATGTATGTGCTGCATCACGTCGTGCTGCGGAACCAGACACCCCCCATCGTTAATTGCTTTCTCTTTTCTCTTGCAGAAGTTCCATGGAGTTGGACTAAAATAAAGCTTGGGGATGTCTCTATTCGGATTAAAATTTGGCAAGAAGAAATTGAAAGGTGAGTGCAGTCCGGTGATGCCATTGTCACAGGTGACAACCTGAGGAATGTCAATACAGCACACGCGTGCGAGCCCTTGAGAGCACGCTTGGGGCACGTCCTACACCCGCAGGGCAGGCCGAGGTGGGGGGACAGCACACGGCCTGTACTTTTCCCACATTTTGTGCTACTTTGGGGGAGCGCTGCGGCCGCCTGTGTGCCAGCGAACGGGGGGACATCTGAAAGAGAACAGGCTGCAAAGTTTGTGCTCTGTCACAGCACGTGACCGGCTTGGGGAAGTTGGGTTTTGGCGCCTTTTCTAACGGGATCTCTTGGTGGAGTGGGCGGAGGAGCAATGCACAGTGCCCTCTCCCAAGCAGTTCATAAAATATAGCAGAAGCAAGACAGCATGAAGGTCTGGTGCAGGCTTTTGATGATGAAACATGTTAGTGGCGATGTCCGGATATTCCCTTCAATGCAGGTAGGAAGAAAAGACCCTGAGAGTACCCCAGAAGCTGCTGAGGGGAACATTAATGCTGGAGGAGAAACCGGAGCCTACATAATTCCCTCCCTGCGAGCTCCACGTGGCACCCAGATAAATGGGTGCAGAGGTAGGGAGCAGCCATCCTCTACAGCACGATCCTCACCGGACTTTGCAGCAGGAAGCCCTGCAGAGAAGAATGCTTGGAAGAAGTCCAGCTGGAGGGCTACTAGTGTACCCTTGAAGTGGGTCAGCTTCCCGCAGCCTCTTAGGGTGCACTTTCATCAGTACCAGGGCTTTGGAGCAGGAGCCACTGACCTGAGTCTCTTGTTCTATCGCTTCACCTCCAGGCCCAGTGTGTGATGTCTGGTCAGGAATCCATGTCCGGAGGCACGGTGAAGAGAGAAAGTCTCTAGCCTTTCCTTTCCAGGGTGTTCCTCCCTGTATTTGAGGAACGCAGAGATTAGTGCCCTACTTATATTTTGACATGAAATTGTTGGTGTTTTTTTTTTTTTTCCCAACCTCCCTGAGCTCAGAGGACCGCATAGCTTTTTTCCCAAGGGTTTATTTTTGCAATTGTGCTGCTGTTTCCCCTTCCTGGTGCAGGGCAGACCGTGAGCCCTGGTGTTAAGACAAGGGCATCCGTTTGCTGCTCTGATAGTCCCAGGAGAGGGGGTTGTGAATGCTGCCAGGGTAGGGTCTCTGCCAGCCTGAGATCTCTTGGGCTTCTCAGTCTTGGCTTAGGAGAGGAGGGAGCACAGGCTTGTCTGTGAGCTGCCATCCACCCGGGGCATCCCCGCTTGTAAAGAAGTAGCTGTTCTGATTGTCAAAAAGATTATGTTACTATAATAGGAAAAATTTGTGGTTTGCCTGGCCTTGTGTCTGGGTTTTAGCAGAGAAGTGTTCATCTCCCCCTTCAACCAAGTGTCTAAGAAACTCAGATCTTCCTAGATATAAAAACCATACTTCATAGGGAAAGATAATTTATTATCACCCTTTATGCGCTTTTGATCACCAGTTCAAAATCAATGAATTCAAACTGAAGGAAGTTCAGAGAAGGATAAGGGAAGCTGGGGTGATCAGGGAATGAGGAGCTTTCATAACAGGAAGCTAAAAGAGCACTTTTTCCCTTGCCTTTTATTTTTAATTCTTTTGCGTTGCAGTCCGAAAGCTGGAAGGGCTATGATTGCTCCTTGCAAACATTTCGCTGGGGCAAATGCCAGGGTTGAAGTGCTATTTTGATCCAACAGTTTTATAAGCCTTTTGTATTTGTAGAAGTCCTTGGGACCGCGCTGCCTGACAGCAGGCACAGCCCTTCTGCGGGGAACATCCCGTGTACTTATCTCCGAGGGACAGTACTGCTGGTGGAAAGACCAAATTTCCATTCCAGAAACAAAGCTGGATGACAGCTAGCCTCACTGAAGAACCATGCCTGTGACATGACTTTCATGGGAGGGAAAGGATTACCTCAGGCACCAGCTGCTGAAATGGGGATCGGGATTGCTCCCGTGAGAAACAGTAATATTCTGCAGTGTCTCCCGAACAAGACATGGCTTTTTCACATGAGCTGAGATGCAGGCAAAACGAGGAGAGATTTTTCAGGATAGGTATAATTTAACTAGACAAGTTACATGGTTCTTGGAGATAAGAATCAGGTTTTTGCAGTTTTTATGTTCAAGTTTATGTACAAGGAACCAGGAATCTAATCAAAACTCAGCTCTGCTGAGCAGTAATATGTGGTGTCATGCCAGACATACAAAAACTGTTGCAGGAAACCAGTTCCTAAACAACTGAACCTTAGTGAAGCTCTTCAAGCCAAAGTGGGGAAGCACATCTCTTATCTAAGTAGCAGTAATGCCTGAGATCTTTTACACTGAGCTCTAACCTACAATGGACACCAATCAAACCAATTAAAATGAGGAGGCTTTTGGTTTATGGAGTGTGTGGGAAGAACATCTCTGGCCACTGGTGTCATCCCATGGCAGCTTAACTCAGCACTGGATCCTCATACCTTGAGGATGGGGATGGTCAAGTACCATCTATGAAATGAACAGAAATAGGGAACAGGGAGGACTCATCTAAACAATAACCTTACCCCAGGGTGTGGGCTTCCAGTCAATGGCAAGAACAGTTGTTGCTGCAGCTTCATCTCCATAAGCCCAGCCTAAGGGCACTGCGAGAGGAAGAGGAAGGATATAAATTGAGCCAGGGCTTTTGGAAAGCTCCATTGGGTTTTCCTTCTTGCTGCTAGGGACAGCCTGCTCTCCAGGGCAGCTGTATTTTGAGCAGCCAAGCTCCGGGCAGAGCTTGGCAGGGGTAGCAGCTCCCTGTGGAGAAGGCAGCCCAAGACTGGCCTTACAGACACAGAGCTTGGCTGCCTTCAGGGACTCCCATTCAGATCTGATAGGAAATGTCTCACCACAACAGACATTGAGTATGAAAAATATATTTATTTTTACATAATTTCCCATGAGGGAAATAACTGTGAATTGAGAAACTTTTCAAAGTTTGTTTCAGAGCTGTATTTATTTTTATGATTTTTACATCACTTCCTATCACTGCATATCGCTGTTATTAACAACATGTGCAATTGTGTCAAGCTGTGGCATTACCAGCACATTTAGAAGACACTGTTTTCTAGTAAAGGTAATAATATGTGCCAGCCAGTCACTGTCAGACTAGGTCTGAAAATAAAGATAAATTACTATTTCAGCTGCTTTATTTGACATTCTGATATTGGTCAAAATACTGCGAACTACTGCTACAAAAAACAGCATAGAAAGTGATATAAAATTCTCAACCAAATTTGAAAAAAAATTAAATTTTTCAAAATTAAAGTTCTACAAAATGAAGAGGAGATAGAATTTCCACTGCTAGCATATTTGGAAAATGCCAGCTTTCATTCTAAAGCAGACTGAAAACAAACATGAAAAGAGGTAGATGCTTCTTGAGAAATCATCTGTTGCAAGGCATTTCTGAGACATGGTGAGTCCCCACCCCTTGCCTAGAGCCAAGGCAGGTGAGTGAGACATTGCCAGGAGGAGGAAGCGAAGGAAAACCAGAACCGGTATTATTGCAGGAGATCGGGAAAGAGAGAGATGAGGCAGCCTCTGTTCCTTCCCAGAATAACCTAAAAGGGAATATTTTCTGTTTTAAGGTTATCTAGAATTTCTTCCAGGCCTGTGTCCCAAGAGTGATGTTAGATCAAGGCTGTAGTACATGCTGGGCAAAGCCAAGGCATCCTTTTGGAGACCTCTTATTTTCTCTCTCCTTGTGGTGATAGTATCAAATACTGCTGTTAGAAAAGGGCAGGATCCAGTATTGAACTTTATCCTCATACTGAAAATTTACTGTACCTGAGGCAGAAATAATTCCAGCTCACCCTTTGATTTCAGACCTTACATTGGATGTGTGAAAACGGAGATATGTCAGTGCATCTCCTACACAGGCACTCTGTTAGAAGGAGACAAAATTCATTTTGTATTAATACCTGGTCTGGGGACGTATGAAATGTTTTACCTGTGTTGGCAAATTCCAGTTGCCCTGTAGTGTTTGTTCAGCACTAGCATGAGGCTGAGCGCAGTACCAGGCATAGCAGGCACAATCCATGAGCACAAAAGTCTATTTCTCATTAAAGGAGAAGCATTCCTGAGCATTCCCACACCATCCAAGGAGCTCACTCACACCACCCCAGTCTGCCACTGCTCGCACCAGGGACCCTTCACAATAAGTGACCCTCATGATTTTTGGTCTGGGGTCTTCTAACACCTTATTGGAGTCTTTTACCGTGTCCAGGCTGCTGACTGCTCTTACCTTGCTGATGTGCAGTCTCTGCTGAGCGTTGTTGCCTTCTGATCTCCTGGTTTGTGCTTTGTGTGCACTTGCGCTGGGGAGCTGAAAAGTCCCAGGCTTGGGAGGAACGCCACCAAAACATCAGTGTGTTATCGACATTTTCTTCACACTAGAAGACTAAACACAACACTAGGAAAATTACTAAGGAAATTAAATCTATTGCAGCTTAAAGGCTTCAGCAAATCTAGCGACTCATGCTAAGTAAAGCTCGGCAAACAGCGTAACATTATAACCCTACATAATTTACTCCCATTAAAACTTAATTATTTAAGATAAAAACCCAATCTCTCTCCACATTTCTTGCATTTTATTTCTTCAGTAGAAAGGAGGACTCTTGGTCTTTTGAGGCAAAAAGACATGATAAAGAAGATTTTTATTTAATAATGGAGGAACCAGCAAGGGGGAATAGGGCTAGACCCATTTACGGTGGTGTATCCGAATGGTCTTGCCGCAGTTTATAGATATTTTTTTAAATTAAATCTCTCTCACTCAGTACAAGATAGTCCATTTCAGAGATGAAAATGCCTGTGATTGCCAGCATAAATCCTCTCCAGCCACAGCAGCCAGAGAGGCTCTGTAGAGGAAGAGGCATCTACACGTCCAAAAACGTGCAGCTTGGTAACATGGCGCCCCGGAGAGCCCTTCCTTTGAGCCAATAACACAAACCACGTTGGGTTTGCCAGGAGAGCTGGGCACGTTCCTGCTCCGAGCAGGGCTTGGCTGTGACCTTCCCCTTCCCCGTTCCCATCCCACCAGGTTCTCACCGCTCCTCCTGCCCCAGCCGCGCTCGCTGCACCCTGCCAAGGGATGGGCTTGGGTTTGGTGCCGCGGAGCAGCTGGCTGCGGGGCAGGTTACGGCGCTGGGCTGGCGCTCAGGTGACGAGGGTTTGGCTTTTGTCTGTGTCCCGTGAGTGAAACGTGGGTATGTAACCAGCGTGAGCCTCAGACCTGCTGAACGGCTCTTCCCTCCGCCCTCCTCTTCTCTGATCCGTGTTGAATGCTGAGCTCCTTGGGTAGGGATCCCTGGCTTTGGTTTTGGGTAGAGTCGGCTCGGCGCAGCCCTGAACTCTGCAAGGCACTGCTCTATTATGAATGTGAAATCCTAGGAGGTCGCCGCTATAAAATATAGATAATCCTGTCCTCTTTGACCCAACGCTGGTGACTCTGCCCTGGTACAGTGCCTGCAAATCGAGAAACTTGTTTCTGCTTTGTTCATCTCTCATGATTGCAGAAAGAAGCAACGGTTGTGTTAAGGTGTAAGGAGATTTTTGGCTAATAGCTTGTATAATAACCTTCCTGGAAGCAGTGATTTTAGTTGCCTAATACAGTTTACAATGACTTGCCAACTCCCACGAAGTTGCCTTTCAGCGGATGCCGTAAATGTCTTTTTTGGGGGGAGGACAGAGGTACCAGCGCTCCATGACAGACTGCAGTTACTTATGCAGGCAGAGTAAGAGTCCAGCAAAGACCAGAAATAAGGGCTAGGATTCCTCTGGCTGTGAAGAGATGGGCGATCACCCGGGTGCTGGATGCTGGGTGGCACTTGTGCTGTGGCTGAGAGGTGATACCCAAGCTGGGTCTCACAATCATGATGAGGTGCCCAAAAGCAGAGTCAGTAAAGGTAGGAGGGAGGTGGGGGAGACAGCGGGGGGAATGCCTATCGTGAGACAAAAAAAGTGGTGCGACTGTTGGAGATGTCCTGAGACTGCTTGCAGCCTTTTGCAGGGCAGACCTGAACTACTGCCTCAGGGAGGTCAGATACGTGCCCTTGGGAGCAGAATAACCGTGTTACAGCTTTCACAACTTGGGAAGGTTAATAGCTGTGCTAAGAGCCACGCTGCAAGGGAAGCTGGGGAGAGGAGCTCAGCTCCTGGAGGCCACTCTTTGTAGCTGGTTCAGGGCAGCGTTCATGCTCTTGAGGTCGCTTGTTTAAAGGGTGGAGTAGAGATCACTGTTTTTGCAGAGTTTATGTTGTCTCTGCTCTGTTGTCAGGCTCAGTTACGCCGACACTCCCCGAATTGGGCCGTGTTTGTTTCATGCATGAGGTATCAGGCCCTAGTTTGTGTATGACTTGGCAAAGCCAGGCAGATCTTAACCTCCTGTTTCTTGGAGCCACAAGACCTAATACCTACAAAACTTTTCCAACAGCCTGTTGAAAGCATTGCTCTTGGCACATGCTCCTTAGCATAAACCAGAAACAATTTCCAGGCTGTCTGACCAGATCTTGGATCTAACCTTTTGCAGGACTTTTCCGTGCAGCAGTCCTAAATGGAGAAGGCTGGTAGGCTGGCCAGCTACATTTATAGCTGATTTTTGGCATGGGTTTAATTTTATTACATACAGATGTTATTCTGTGGTTTAGCTCCTAAATCTGTCTGCCTGAGAAAACAGCCACTTTCCCAGTGACTTGGTCTCAGTGGTTAGACCAAGGACTGGGCACTCAGCCATATTTCTGTACGCTGAGTTTCCACTGATGAATAATTTAAAATAGTTTTCAGTGGCAGTGAAATGATAACTTGGAGCACAAATCCCATTCCTTCTTTCCAGTGGTTTTTGACTGCAGTTTGCAGAAGCAGAAAGTTTGAATTTCTGAGAGATATAAAAAAGTTTCAAGAAACAAGAAACTTCTCGTCTGATAGCCCTTCCTTCAGCTTTCCCCTCCCTTTTTCCTGAATGCTTTTAGAATCAACAGGGCATGATAAGACATGCGTGCTTGGATCTACAGCCAAAATACCCTGAGCTGTGGTTTCCAGGCAGAGCTGGGGTAATGCTTGACTTCACCTAACTTTTTGTTTATTGTGGTCATCCAAGAGGCTTCATTTCTGTCCAAACAGTTCCAGAAGCAAGTAAGAGTTGTCTGGCCTGTCATAGGAAACACAGAAGTTGGACTTCACTCTCCTCTGTTGGTAAAAATAAAACCACTGAGGCACCATTGCCCTGTGCATGTGGTCAGTGGTGGTTCTCTTTTGGTGATAGCCAGGGGAGAGAAAGTTCTGCTTGCTGGTGTTGTTGGATGAGGCACCCTTTGCAATTAGTTGTGGTTGTTCTTGCTTTAGCCAAATGTATTGGCTGTTATCCACGAAGGAAAATGAAAATCTTGCCTCTAGAAATTAGCCATGTATTTTGGCCTTTGGGGGTACTAGCTCTGAGAAGGATGGATGGCTATGGCAGGCCAGAGACCTTCCATTCAGTTTTGAACCAGGTTCTTAGCTGGCCTTCGGAAATGAGTTGTCCTAGAACGCCTGTCCTTAGGCACCATATGGTCAGGTACAGGAGAGCAATGCCTTGAGTGAGCTTCATTTGCTGTTTTGTATCCCACTGCTTCATGTTCCTGTGCTGTCCCTAAGCTGTTTTCAGCTATTTCTGTGTCTCACGTAAAAGCCATTCCTCTTGGAAACTGCATCTCTCACTGTGATGAGAAGCCAGGCTCCTTTCCTTGCTGGAGCAGGTGCACACACAGTTTCATTTTTGGAGCATTTAGGAGCATTTGAGATCCTAGAATTCAAATGCACATGTAAAGTGCCTCATCCCTGGCTGCACAGACCCTGGGGTCAGGCTGAGAAAGAGAGACTGCTCCTTAGCCCCCCAGCCACCCCTGGGATGAGCAAAGGAGCTCACAGCACCTCCAGCTGCTACCAGCAGCAGCACTCAGCTCTCTGTTTCTGTCTCCTCAAGGGCTGGCCTGCCTACGAAAACCAGAAAGTCATTGAGGTATACAGAGCCTCTTGGAAGCTGCCGTGTCCCCCTGAGGCTCTGCTGTGTAGCCTGTGTCTCGTGTCCTGGCAAGAGAGGGGATACCCAGAGGGCTCCAGCCCAGATTAGCAGTTCTGGATGTCTACGTGCCTCTCTGTCCATCCTGCGTTTCCATCTCTCCTTCTGGTGAGGCAGCCGGGCAGGCAATCTTGTCCTCTGCTGTGAACAGGACAGAGAAAGTCGTCCCCTGTGAGAGCTCAGACATTCATTTCAGGGTTGCTGCAGGTCTTTGGCTTGTGCTGCTCCACGAAAGCCCGTGGTGCGTGCAGCCAGCCTGCCGGTTCCTCTTCCCAGGACCAGCACGGGCTCTGCAAGCACACTTCTGTAGCCCGGTAGGGTTTCAGGCTTTGTCATTTATTCCTATTTACATTAAAGCCATTTATCTTTTTCTGTGGCATTTATTCCAGGACCAGACTCGGAGCCCCAGGGGAGGGGACGGGAGCAGCACTTACTGTATGGGAGGAAATGTGCGAGTGTTGGGAAGTTCTGCTTTTAACAAACAGCTTTATCTTTCGTCTGCTTTGATAACACTGGTTGCTCTCAGGAAAATTCCTGAAGGGTCACATAACACAATAGTTGAATCTTTGCAAGCCTGGACCTCTTGGGCTCTGCTTCTGTTTTCCTATGGGACACCAGACTAGTTACTCTGATCTCTCTGTACATTGTTCTCCCTATTGTGAAAGAGGAGAAAAATGTGTCTGAGGAAAGCAGTGAAGGATTAAGCACTTTGAGGGTCTTGAATGCAGCCTCTGTGGTTGTTCTGAATCACCCAGTCGGGGCAGATGGGAACTCATTTGGAAATGTCTGACACAGCTAGATATGAAAGGGAAAAGCACATTTACCTGCTAATACAGTTGCATCAGTAATTAGAGTTCTTGATGAACACAGTCCACAGACAGAGACCAAAAAATGGGTGATCTGAAAAAGGGCTTAAAAATTAGGGATGCTGTGTTACTTACAGAGTTATTGGAGGGAAGAGAGGAAGGATAACAGTTAAAAGCACTGAATAGCTTAGACACTAATGCAAGAGTGGATAAACAGGAAGAACTAGATGTCTTAACACATTATTTAATCGGTATAATAGACACGTGCTGGGATAACTCACGAGGCTGGAATATTAATAGAAAAGAATAATATCCTTATTCTGGAAGGATAACAGAGGTGGCAAGGGAAGAGATGTTTTCCTTCTATGTTCATGTTCTTTGAGATCCAGTGTGAAGAAAGAGATGAACAAATCGCAGATCTCTGAGTAATGCTACAAGGGCAAAGAACACAGGCACAGCAAACCAAGAAGAGCTGTCTTTGGGAAAAAAAAAAGAGAAAGAAAAAGTTTTCTGAGTGTCAGGGCACGGTGGTAAAAGAGGTGTTCTAACTATGCAGGGGCAGAGTTGGAGGGGACCATAAGGGAACATAACCTGTTCATCTGGCACAGCATTTTCGTGCAGAGGTGGGTAATTTTTTGGAGGTAGAGAGGAGGCTGTTCCAGACTGATTCCCTCCAACAGGGAGGAGCTGGCTGGTCCTGTGAAAGCAGGAGGGAGTGTAAACAGGAAAGATTAGGAAATGATGGTATGACACTTGGGAAAAAGTGACAATAGCAAAGTCTTTAAAATGGACTTCAAGAAGGAAATCTCCAGTAAATACGAAGAACTAGTAAGTGAGATCTCACGGGAAGGAAATCTGTGGTGGAGGGAGAATTAAGCAGAGCTGTTGTTTTCTATAATAATTTATATTAAGGGCACAGATATAAGTTATCATCTTTCAGGAAAAGGCACAAAAGAGTGAGTGAAATGGCGAAATTTCCTCATTCACTTCAGGCAGAGGAAGGATGCCTCTGAAAGGTGCAAAACAGGTTGTTTTATCCAGCACAAACTGTGTGGCAAAGGGTCAAAATGAGAAAAAGCTATTGAAGACCTAAAGGGCAATAAAAGATGTTCTGTAAGAGGATCTCTCCCTTCTCGTAAGAGGGAGATCAAAGATGGTTTATGTCTGCTACTCAGTGAAAAAAAACTTACAAATAATGCTAAGAAATCTGCGTTTGTTGGGTTTTTTTTGTTTGTTTTTTCTTTAGACATCTAACATAATAGTTGCCAGAAACAGAGGAGAAGGAAGGAGGGTTTGGGCTGGAAAAGAGAGGGAATGGGTTGGCTAGGTAAGGTAGATCATGTCCTGGAGCAATGCTGCCTTTGAGAATTTCTAGTGCACAGATAGCCAAAGTTCAGAAGACTGGGAAAAGAGCAAGCATAGCATCTGTCTTGATGTAGGGGAAAAGAAAATCTGGGAGATTTTACAGATATATTGGCTTCACTACGTGGGTAAAGGTTGAAACAATCCAACAAACCACATCAAAGTAACTAGAAGTGTCTGTGTGGGGAAGAGATGATTAACAGCCAGCAGTCCTGAAAAACTGCATCAAACCAAAATTAATTCTGTGTTAGTGGTAGCCAGAGGGGTGTGGAAAAGCCTTGGATAGCTGTCATGTATCTTGACTGACACTAGTGGCATTTTTACAAGTAAACTGGAGTTACACGCTCAAGATAAAATCATCATACAGTGGGTGCCAGACTTTTCAGAAAAAAAAACCCAACACCTGACAATAGTTATCAATGACTGATTATGAAATTTGAGAGATTCAAGAGGGATGTATCCTGAGTCTGGTATCCAATATTTTCTTCTACATCTTGGCTGGCAGAATAAAGAACACATTTATCAAATCTAAGAATGGTGCCACGCTGGCAGGAGCTACAAGCACGCTCAAAGATAGGATTAGAATTGATTAATTGAAGAAATGCACTGAAAAAAATTGGATGCATTTCAGCAAGGACAAATGAAAGATTTGCATTGCCAGATGAGGCATCAGCTCTGCCAGAAAGGATCTGCCAAAATGGATCATATTCTGGAACGCCATCATCTGTGTGCTGGTAGTGCATAAGGATATTATTTTAAGTTACTTGCAGGTGAATTCCCATGTCAAATATGCATTGTCTACAAGATAGGTGGAGTGTTGCCCTGTGCTCCAGTCAGCTTTTGTAAGGTCTTAGTTGCAAGCCATGGCCCATTTTGCCTCTGCACGTCCAGAACGAGGTGAACTAGCTGGAGCCAACTGGAGAGCAGCAAGAGCGATGCTACTTCTGGCAGACTGACCCATAAGAATTGACTGAAGAAACTGGAGTTGCTTACCCTGGGGAAGAGAGGATTACAATAAGGCATAACAGCGTTTAATACATAATGAACTTGTCTGTGCCCTGAGTCCCTGGCAAGTAGAACAAGGAACTGGGGCAACAGAACAGCACTGTTTACCATCCCAGGAGGAGATAAAATTTGTTTCAATTGAAGTTATGAGTTTAATGTCAGATAGTGGGGAAAAAACTCCTCCAGGTGAAGGATACTGCAGTCCTGGAATAGGCAGTTTGAAGAACAGCCATCACTGGAGCTTTCTAGGACACTCATTGGGAGCGTGACCCTATCTTGACATAGAGGATCGATATGATGACTTTTTAAATCCCTTCCAATAGTTTTTGAAATCGTGATAGCTATGGTGGTGATGTCCCATCTGTGGGATCATGCTAGGAGATGTTCTTGTCCTGGAGGAAGGTCACTAATAGTAGAGTGATGGCAACAGCCCCGAAGACCTCAGGGAGAAGAGCTCGAGCAGGGCAGGAGTAGAGAGAACCACTAGTTGAGTAATAATTCTTATTCAGGAGAAGGTGAACAACCTGTAAAAAACCAGTGCTGGCATCGCAGTGGGATGTGTGCTGAGGAGTATGGGCTGAGAGTCCTATGGTACCAGTCCACAGCGCTGCTCTACAGGTGTCACCAGCCTCTTCGGTTCCCTGTCTAGGGGTGGTTAAACAGAGCACAGATTCCTGGTCACAGTGCCTTTTGGCAGCTCTGCTTGCTTTTTCTGATGCTTCGCTCATGACTGTATTGACTATGTTTACCTTCAAGTGTGTCTGATGTGTTTCCCCTTCTTTACAGAGGAAGAGAGACAACTTCAAGCAAACAACCGGGATTTTAATCTGCAGTTTGAATATGCTGTAAGTAACTGGCGTATGTTGTTTCATGCAGATGCAGTCGCAGATGTAGCTGCATCTGCTTCGTGTCCTGAGTGTTGTTTCAAGGGGGTGACATGACTACATGCTAGCTATGAGTCTGCAAACACGACAAGCACGTGCCAGATGAACCATCAAAGACGGTTCATGGCTGAGTCAGCCAAAAGGAGCTCTGCCTTTGGAGTCAACCCTGCGAATGGGCAGTGGAAGGAGATCTAGTGCTGGAAGACTGCAATGCAGTGACTGTACACACTTCCAGAAAATTATTTGTGAGTCAAAAGCATTTGCAGGACAAGGCACCAAGGCCTTCCAGTAACGGAACCTGGGGGGGACTTTTCTCTTGGAAACGTGTCTCCATTTAAAGTAAAACATGAAAGGAAATGTGTCAGTTCCTCAGCTCTTGCGGTGAAATCCTCTCTGGCAGGAAAGTTTTCAATCTGGCCTTTGTGGCTTCCTGCCAGCTTTATTTCCAGCTCCTTAACAGCCTACTTAGGTTCATGTCGTGCCATGAAATCTGTGACTCTGAGGAGCACCATGACACGGGCTGGCTGTGACCCAGGTCTGCCAGGCTACATTTCCAGGCAGCCCCTTGGGCAACTTGATTTCCAAAGCCTGTGGACGATTTGCTGATGCTGTGTGCAGAGGAGGGCCAGCTCAGTTGCTAGATCTGTACTGCCTGGCTGCGGGGTCATCTCCTCCTTCAGGGAATCCTGAAGCTCCATTCTTTCACAGCATTTGCAGCTGCCAAATGATACTGAAATGAATGTTGTCAGTTTTTGTCCTCTGCATGTCTGAATTCCAGTGGTGAAGTTTTCATCCTTCAGTTTTACTCAGGAGCTCCTTTGAATCGTATTTTGGTTTAGAAATATTACAAGTATTTTCTGAGTAAGAACTGGAAAAACTCAGAACATTTTAATTGCTTGTCAGATAAAAAGTCTGACTTGCTTGCCAACACCTTTGCTAAAGATGTTAATGTAGCTGATCCATTGACAACATGAAGTGGATGGTTTTCAGTGGTCACCTTGCACCCATGAGCTAAACAACAGAGATTAGAGACTTCCTAGGTACAGAGCTGCTGCACAGGTCCTGAACGTGAAATGCATTGCAGTTAATGCAGGTAAAGAACTATGCAGCATGAATGCCTCACCAAGCCTGGTGATTTGAGACTGGAAAAGTGCATTTCATTTGCACAGAAGCTGCAAGTAGAGTACTGGGGTGGGTATTGCCACTACGTATGGATTTGTGATCTTCCATTGAAGGATTGCAATGTAGACTATGTGCAGCAGTGGGGCAGGAAAGCAGGAGGGAGGTGTACAATGATGTCAAGGTAGGGAGAACAAGCAACAATTCAGATTCTGAGCCTCTTTTCATGAAGAGCCATTCATAAGATTGACTTTGCATGTCACGGCTTCCCAGCTGATGGGTTATATGCCCAAGGCTTTGCAAGCAACCAAAATTAAGGAGAGGACTGTGAGACCTCTGGAGGGTTTCAGTAAGAGTCTATTGATCAGGTATGAAAATGGAGGCAGCCAAAAAACCAGCTCAATATAATCTGCTAAAACTTGGCAGTAAACTTCAGTAATCCTACCCCTCATTTTAGTCAGCTGTGGCTCACGATTTCTGCAGTAGACTGAGGCTTAGGAAGTCTAAAAAACTCTTCAGAAAGAGCCAAGCCTTGAGTTGGTGAGTGAGTGGTGAGGTATTAAATGACTCTAAGTGGTGATGCAAGCGCTGCCTTAACTGTACAGGGCTGCACATCAATCCAGGGCTGCTTATTTTCAGTAAGTCCTGGAAAAAGTCCAATTTATTAAGCCCACGTTACCATGGTGTATGAAATAGACTAACCTTGCCTATAGGTTACTTCAGATCCCATGCTATAGATCGCTTGGTACATCTGGAGAGCACAAAAAGGGAGATAGTCTTCTTGTACCCTCCCATCAACATGTGCATGGTGCCCTGAAAGATATTTTTTCCAGTCCTGTAGTCCACTGCAAGGGTCAAATCTGGGCTCCTTCCTCATGTTCAGATTTGTCTGCCTGCTAAGCATCAGGATGGGGTCCAGGAGAACGAAGACTGTCCAAACGCCAGAGCCTGGCCTGGGATACTCAGGGACAGCAGTTGTCTCTCAGAGTGTTGAAATATTCTAGACAGAGTTACTTCTGTCTCCCTCAGCCACAGTCCTCCCTCAAGATGACTTCCCACCCTCTTGTATTTAATTTGACCCGTGTACAAGCAAACGACAGAAGCGTTGGACTTCATTGTGGTGCTCAGCTCTTTGGGGCATGAGAATCAGCATACATGGGCAGCCACGTGGTGATTTGAGTCTTCTTTACAGAGCCAGGAGGAGAAGAGTTGTCCTCCAGGTCTTGGTCCTACAATGAGGACCATTAGTCCTTGTCCTCCTCCACAGAAGTCCTGTCTTCTCTCAAGGCACAAAGAAGGTTGCACCAGTAGCTATTCCATCCAGATAAAAGGGACACTGGGCAGAAACTGGAAGGAAACCCAGCAATACAACAAGGCTTAGAAAGTATTTTAGACAGTGAAAGCACAGAAGTGAGATTTACTTTTCTTGTTAACTTAAGACCACGTTAGCCATAAAACCTATAGAACAGGTTCTTGTAACAAAGCTAGGTGAGGCAGTAAATGTTTCTTTAGGGTGAGGCAGTAAGAAAGGCCAGTAAGGAAAAGAGAGGGAAATGCCAGCAGAGGTGTTTTGTGCTGCCTTACTGCTGCAGCCAGGCAGTATGTCGCAGCTGGTGTAAAGATTTGACCCTTTCACTGAAAAGAGAGTTTCCATTATGTAGGCATAGATCAAAGGTACAGAGATGCTTTGTCCTTGTTTAGTCTCAGTGAGAACAGGGAAGTGAGAACCTACAGTCGGAGGTGGGTGTGTTGTCCTTGAATAGTTGGTGGTTATCGTCCCTTCCCAGTGCAAGGTCTACAGGATATCTGTGGAGGGAGGAGAGAGTTGCTGAGAAAAACTTGAAAACTCTATTGTGTGTGGAGTCTGACATCAGCTCTGGCAGCTGCTGAAAGCTGGCCCTCCTTGGTATGAAGCAAGGCTCACGAATACACTCAAACCAGCTTTGCAGGAACCTGACGCTGCACCTGGGAAAGCAGAGTCTGCCAACGCGTGCAAGGGCACGTCCAGATCCATCACGCTTGGAGTTGCAGGAGACTTTGGAGGGCAAATTGCCTCCCAGGGAAAATATGCGAGAGGCTGAGCTGGAGCGTGTCCCTGCCACACTGCTCCAGCCCTGCAGCCTCTTTAGCTGAGCACCACCGGGCAGGAGGGCTGGACAGTGCGGGAGGCTGGACTGATGGGGTAGGATGAGGAGAAGGGGAGAAGAGCTGCACGTGGTAGAAGTCCCCTTAACGCAGAGGGTTCATGGTGAGGCAGAGGAACAGTGTCAGAAGAAGAACTGAATGCACCCCATGGGCACATGAAATACCTCACGGAGGATTGGAGTGGTCTCCTTCATCTGCATGGACAGCAGCAGTAGAGACTGAAAGGGGGACAAGGGAAGTGTCTCTCATCTGAAGAAGCCCCTTATGTGTCCTCAGATGATTTTTGCTGTGATTAAATAACTGGAGGTGCCTGCAGTTAAGGGCAGCAGCTCCAAGCAGTGGCTGTGGCAGTGCTTGGGTAGGTCAGGGTTTATCTGGACTTAGTGTGAAGGCTGAAGCTGAAATGAGAGGTCTTAAACTGGTGCAGCCCCAGACATCCTTGGTCTTATCCTGCACAGCAAGAACACAGTAGCTTAGAAAAACAAATTTTAAAACAAAGTGCTGCGCAGTTAACTGGAAGGGCTGAGTGTGAAGGTATGTGCTACCCACCAGCTCACAAAATTAGTTAGAAATGACTCAGAAGCCAAGCGTGAATGAGTGGCATGCAAAGGCACTTAATGCAGCACAAAAATGGACTCAATATAGGTCTATGAAAATGAAAAGTCCATGTCCTAATCCTGAGTTTATTCACACTGCAAACAGGAAGATTCTTCCTGACTTCAGTAAGGGATTAGCCTGTGTAAAGACTGAAATAAAGTGAAAATCCATGTACCAGATGTGGACCAGCAAGATTGAAGGTCTTTAATCAATGTTCTTATCTGAGGTGATTCAGTCTGTCTGCACTGTCCCCAGCACAGCTGCGGAGGGCACCGCCTGGTGTGGGTCCACCACAATAGGCTCTTTCTCTATCAACACTCTGGAGAAGAAAATCTCTTCTGAAGACTTTTAATGTGTGCTCAGATCCCAATTCCCTTTTATTTCTTCGCTTTCACATTGGAATTTAGCACAGCTGCCCTGGGACGTCACGAAGGGCTGTGAAAACAACTTTGAAATTGGCTTTTAGACAATAGGAGAGGAAATGCAAGGCCCATGAGTCAATGACAGATTTCATCTTGGATCAGGATCTGGGGTCAAACCAGCATCCTTTCTGCAGGACCACAAGCGAGGGGGCTGCTTGGACTGTGCTTTTGTTCTCCATAGTCACCTGAGGAATTCTCTAGTGAAACAGGAGGGATGTATAGGGCGAATACACATTGCCCTGGGCAGGATTGCAGCTGGGTTCTTATCTCTTTGAAATTTAATCAGAGAGCAAGGAGCTCTGGTACTAGGCTCAGACTCTGCTCCACCTCCTCCACTTGCATGCTTTGATCTGAAAAGTATGCCTGATGGATTATCTTCATGGACCTTGTCAGTCAGTGGTCAGGGTGGTGGCATCGGCTGCCCTCTCCTCCCATCTCAACCTGCAGATGTTTCCCAGTGTTCATCACGCTCAAGGCTGAAAGGAGCGTTGTCTAATAATGTGAAAAGTGATCTGAGTAACCCCTGAAGGAACAGCTACAGCAGCAATCTGCACTGCCTGTTCTGCATTTAGGAAGGCGAATCATCCGAGCACCAGTTGAGGCACAGTCAGGTAGCATCCAGAGCTGGGTTAGTAATGGGGACCATCTCAGACAAGGTGAGAAGATGAACCAGGTCTAGGGTCCATCTTGGGAACCCAGTCAGGAGCAGCAGGAGACAGGACTGAAGACAAAACTTGCTCCATAGGTCCAAGGTCCATCCAGGAGAAAGGGGTGGATAGGCCCACCTGGGAGACTAGGGCGAACGTTAGGCTGGAGATTGATACTCCTAAAATGTAGCCCAGGCAAGGATTGAAGGCCTGGGGCTGGGCTTAGGTGGAGCTCCTGAGCCCTGAACAGGGGTTGTGGTTGGAAGCTCCAAGTAAGAGCAAGGCCATTACGGCATATTATCTTAACATAAACCTCATGGAGACAAAACTCCTGCCATACTGGTTGGGAGTCTGGTTGTGTCAGACCTTAAAGAGCAGGGTACAGTGGCTTGGAGTTTGCCACCTCTGCACCACTCGGCAGTGTTCTGGCCTCCTCTTCCATCTTCTCCTCGTCTGGCAGCAGCTTCAGGTACTGAGCTGAGCTGGGGAAGAAAGCAATGTGGTCAGAGACAACACCTTTAGATCCTGCTCATTGGCCTGTCTGTGAGCGATGGCATGGGGTCATCAAGCCTCACCACTTCCATCTGCCTCCGTGTCCTCCTCTGTGCCACCATGATGAGGATGCTCACCACAGTAAAGTTACATGGATTAACAGCTCTGTAATGGGATGAGTCCAGGTACAAAGAACGGCACAGGAAAACACAGCCAGTGACCACATTTTCCTAGAGATTTTCCTGGAAAACCTAACATGTGATGGGATTCTGGAACTCACTATATTATTGCTGCCAGGAGGAGGTCAAGGAGTTACATATGTAAGAAATTGCCAAAACCGTTAAAAAGAAAAAAAGAAGAAAGAAGAAAAAAAAAAAGGGGGACTGGGGGTTGTATGTAGATCCTTTTATTTCTGGTGTTCGTCCAGTCTTTTACTTCTGGGAGTCAGGATGAGACCTTTACAAGGACCAGATGAACCCCATCAGCATCTTGTTGGCCTTTCTTGATCTTCTGTTGAGTTAGGGCTGCTGCCCACTGTCAGGCATAAGACAGTGAACCCGGTAGGCTTAAAAGTGATCTAGCCTGGCTTTTCTGCATTACCTATGAAAACAAAGCCTTCGTGGCACCACTTGCCCTGTTACATGAGTTTATTAAACATGCTCTTGAGCACGTTCACAGCCATGCGGTCACATCGCTGCACATGGCAGCTGGGTGTTTTCAGATTGCTTGCTGCAGTTAAATGAAGTGCCACTGAATTGCTCTCCTGCCACCTCCTTGCAAGGATTTATCAAAGCACCCGGGAAAGCCATTTCTCAGCTGCTTCATTGGTCTGTTCCTTGGGCTGTCCAGCTACCGGTGAAATTGGCAGGTGTCACGGCACAAGACCTCCCTGCGGGACGGCCAAGGTTTTGCTAGGACTTGCTTTGAGCCAGGTTGTCCAGCTGCTAGAAACTAGCATGTCAGTGGGCCAGTGGAATAAACTCAAATGGCCAATACCCTGCCATACCCTGCCTTTTCCACATGCCACTCTTTAGCCCCTGTAATCTGGCCACAAAAGCAGCAGTGTCTTTTATGGCGAGGAGATAATTTGTTTGCTCAGTGAACAAAGGTAGGAGCCATCTGCTGAGCATTTGCCTGTGGTCAGACGTCACAGGCAGTCTTCTGAAAACACCCCCAAAGCAACAGCTCATCTGCCAGATCTGGACTTGTGTAACTGTGGCGCGATGAGCACTATTCTTAGGGACAGCATTTTGGTGGAGTCACACCTCCAGGAGGTGTGAATCTAGCCCCTGAAAAGAGCAGATGAGAATAATCCCTCACCCACAGACAATGTTGCTCTCGTGTCAAGCTTTGCATCTGGAGAGCTTGAGGCTGATGGTGGGTATCCATGCTCCAGCCTGTTCATTTAGGACACAGGCACATGCAGGGGCTGCCCATGGTCAACCAGAAGTCTGGGGCAGACCTGGGAATAAGTGTAAAGCTCCCAATTCCCATCTTTGTGCTCTGCCTAAAGAGCTGCTTTTCTTAGATGCTTGATTTTTATAAATCTATGGGAGAACCAGAAGCTCTTGTAAGACCTTTTAATCGCTGCTTCAAAGATATTTCCTCTCCATCACTTTTCCCATATGGGATTCTCCCTGACTGAAGGCAGAGCATGGGGGAGGTAAGGAGGATGATGCATTAGAGGCATTGCTTTATAGAATGATGGCTGTGTATGGACTGTTTAACACACTGCAGTGCTGCAGGTTCCCGTAGTACCCCTCCCCTCCCAGAGTCAGGTTCTGGTCCAGCTCTAAAGGATCAACAGGGTGTGATGGTGTTAAGCAGCACGGAACACGATCAGATGACGAGCAGAGGCCAACTGAGATTCCTCTGCAGTCAGTCAAGAGCCCAAGCTGTCAAAGCATGCAGCCCTGGAGTATTACATGGAAACATAAATGATATCTTACACAGAGCTTCGGCTGTATCCTTGATGTGGGAACGCAGAGCTCTGAATTGGAAAGGCTGAAGTTTTCCCTAGTTTCTTTTATTATTTAATATTGAAATTTCCTTGGCCCCTCAGGGCCATGAACAAGTTTCTTGTTGAATGAGAAATCTTCACAGTGATTACAAGGAATTCTTTTTTTTCTGGGGCTTAGTTTCAATTATAGATTTTAGAATAATGAGAGATCTACTGTGATACACCCTGTCCTTACCCTGAGGACTGCAGTGTCCCAATGTCCCAAAACATGTTGTGTGTCAAACAATATCATGATCCTGAAGCACTCTGGAGAAGATATTGGATGTCCAGATTCCTGCAGTTAAACGTTTGGAAGCTGTTATGCCCGGGGTTTTTACCATGCCTAATGGCAATAGGAAACAAAATGAATAGCTCTGGTGCATTCAGTGGTTTTCCTGACGTAATTAATGGACAGAAATAGAAGGCAGGAATTGAAATAAACCACTCCCATTCTTTTCTTATCCGCCTCTGAGATTTTTGCAGGCCACATTCTATAAACTTTATGTGAGTGTTTACTGAGTAGTTTTTCCCATGTTGTGTGTAACCCTCTGAAATATGTTGACGCACAGAGGTCAATCCCCTTAGTTTTTCTTGCAGCCACCGTCTTACCTCTTTTTTTTTTAAGTAAGTGGCCATGATACTTTTCTTTAGATTAGTGAGCAGGGAGTATCTTTAGATCCAGGTTTTATTAAAAAGTCTGTCAGACTCTGTGTCTGGTGGACACAGGCTTGTCAAGCAAGTAATTTAATTCTCTGTGTGTTGGGTTTGCTGAGAATGCTGCTATTCCATTGCTTCTGTTTTAGCACTCTGTGAAGCCTGTGTGCAGCACATGTCTGTGGGGAGGAATTTTGAAATAAGCTAAACTTAGCGATGTGTCATGACGTTTAGATCACAGGCAAAATTAACCACACCCAGGGATGGCTACATGATGCCAGGAGACAAGCAATATTGATTATGTGACAATCACTGATAAACAACTTTTCTTGCTGGAGTGCAATCAATGGGAGGATTTGGCATTTCCATCTCTGCTCTTTTAAAGACTTATTCATTGGGTTATATCATGAAGTTAGTGCTGAAGAATGTTGCTGTACTTTGTGTCCGGACATAGCCAGAAATCTAGTAGCTGCCTGCAATGGAATAGCTTCCACGACACACTCCTTATTGTGGTGATCTTAAATAATTGATTTAATAGTGGAAATGTGAAGATGTGTGTCAGTTTAGAAGTTGGGATTCTGGCTTAATGCATGGATTGGAAGTGGTCTGTGATTCATAATTAGTAGTTCCTGTGCTCCTGCTAGCTTAGCAATATCTAAAGGCTATTACAATACTACCATTGCTATTTTCTCTTCCATTGAACCAGTAAATCTATTAGTGAATGAAGGTGCACCGTGTAATAGCTGCCTCCTCGTGCTGTCACACCTTAAGTTCCCTGGGAGGAGGTTAATAGGCATCTTCTGGAGAATGTCTGTGGGGGAAATTTTAGATGTGCTGGCAATAGATGACATACATGCTTCCAGGACTAAACCTGGATGAGTGCTTGATAAACTTAATATAAGAAGAAAGTCTAGCACGCCTAAATAACAATGGGGCAGCCCTAGCTGGTGGGGTCAGCGTGATGGATTGATCCTGTCTATCAGGTGGCAAGAACTGGACCGGAGAGCTCTGCTTTTCATGGAAGAAAATACCCAGTCCTGTAATCTCAAGGTTGGGTCTTTCTTTGGTTTGAAGAAGACAGACCAGGGAGCAGATGTTGCTTGTGGCTGGAGGGGCCATCTGCAATTAGAAAAGGAAACTGGAAATAGGGAACAAAGCTGCAACTCTCTTACTGAAATGACCGGTTCTCGTATTAGTGGCTGTTTGCACAAGACCACATTCAAGTGATCTTTGTGGAATAGAAACAAGCCACTGCTCTGGGAGAGGCTGCTGAGTCAGGTGAAAATAATAATGTCACATTCTGCTCCTGGGAGGACCTATCACTCCTGTGCAGTTGTCCAGCCGAACGGTGCTTCCAAGTCCCAGACAAGTTATTGATTGTTGACCAAGGAAGCATTTTCTAACAGTCCTTTGTAGACACTACCAGCAAAATGTCTTATTTGCATCTTGCTTAGTTTTAAATTCTATTTGTGCATTGTCTAAGTAGAGAGACTAATAAAAGGAAGATATGTCTCTCTTGGTGAGTGACTACATGTACCTGTATCTACCTGCAGTTGCACTGGCATAAACTGGGCATCATGTTTTCACCAATTCCAAGAGGAATTCTGTCTGTTTATCCAGGCTGGGCATGACTGTGTGGGGGAAAAGGAAATGTTTTTTGAGCTACTGTTGGAAACAATACTATTGCTAAATATAAGCAAGTAAAAACACAGTTGAAATGGATTGTGCTGTAATTTTGTTTCCTGTTTTATCAATCCTATTTATTTTCCCTTTTTTTTTCTTCCCTACAGAACAATTCAATTAAAACTTCGAAATACAACTTCTTCACTTTCCTGCCTCTCAACCTGTTTGAGCAGTTTCAGCGAATAGCCAACGCTTACTTTCTTTTCTTGCTGATTTTGCAGGTATGAATGCACTGTGCTGTTTCTAGCAGATTGTGTTATCTGTTATCAGAGCTGGTCTACGTAGTGATATTTGTAATAAAGTGCAAGCTATATCCCTGTCATGAGTTAGCATCTTAGTAAAAACTTAAAGTAAACAGAAAGTAGGGCAGGAAAAAAGGCAATTTCCTCTTACCTTTGGATTTGAGAGTTTGAACTAAATGAAGAATAGAATGTAATTAAAGTTTTCAACAAATTGTATACATTTTTCATTCCCCGTCCTACTACCCCTTTGTGTCTACATCTGAGTGCTCCTGGCTGTCCTTGGATTTGCATTACTTATTCCTCTTGTAGTACAAAAGGAAGCTATCTCTTATCCATGGATTTAATGGCAAATTCCATTGGCAGTCTCAAAGCAGACAGCAAGAAGAAGAACAAATTTGTACCCTGTACTGTTTCCCTGGGAGGGAAGGAGTTGACATCAGGAAGGCTCAAGGTTGGAGCTAGTTTGCCTAAAGCTGAATATTGCTGCTCCCTGCTCAGCAGGGTGAGGAAGGTGGCTGATAAGGAGCTTGTCAGACACTGGCAACACAATTGAACCCTGTGGCTTGTAATGGCTCATAACGCTTTGCCCATTGCTGTTGGCCATACTGCTCTGTCTGAAAGCTGAACCCACCGGAGGAATTGATATCAGGATTTCTGCCCCTTTGCACTTTGCTAGGATATGAACAAATTCAGTGTACTCTGTTGTTGCTGAGTCATACTGGAATACATGTTATCAAAAAAAAAAGGTATAATTTTGACTGTGTTTCAAGCATGCTATTTTAAATTTGACCATTTCAGTGCACACAAGTTTGCAAAATTACCTTTTCAAATGCTCCTTTTCAATTTCAGCTTAAAAAAACACAGGCAAAATTTTGTTAAGCTTGTAGCAAACTATATACAATCTTCTTTGCTTATTTACAGGGAACAAATTTGGGAAATTTCAGCCCACGTATATTTTTCAAGAAGCTAGTGAAAGTGCCTTTTCAGCTAAGCTGACAGCACTGTTCCTGTGTTCTTGTACTGCACTCTAGCTGCTTGTCTATCAAATTCATACTATTTCAAACTATTTGCCTTGAATTATTCCACCGTGTTTTTTGCTGAACCGTCTAGGAGCAACTGTATAAAAGCACAGAGCTTTTTCTGATGCCTGCATCAAGGTAGGCTAAAGAGGGCAGCTTCTAGGCTTTTACATTTACATATCAACCCATTTAATTTTTCTCCTCTTCTGCCCACTCCCTCCACCCCTGTAGCACAGGAAGCATCTCTTCCTGCATCAGGAGTGGATGTGATGTGTAGGGTGGGGACTCTGCCTCCCCAGTCCTTTGGCACGGCCCAGTAGGATGTGCCTGTTCCCAGTTAGGTGGGAAGGTAGCAGTTACGTGTCTCTGCAGCCTCCGCAGCTGAGCAGGGCTGTGCTTGCCCCTAAATGTCATTCCTCCTGGCTGGATTTCGTGGTGCCAGTAGGATCTGGGTTGTCACAGTGCAGCAGAAGGTGCAATAGCAAAGAGCAGTTTCCACCCTTTAGCAGCTGCTTTAATGGCATAAATGTCAACCGGGGCTGCAGCACCTCTACTGTGGAGACAGCTGGGATTCAGCCTGGAATAGAGGAGGCTCCAGGAAGATCTTGTAGCCCCTTCCAGTACCTAAAGGGGGCTACAGGAGAGATGGGGAGGGACTCTTTATGAGGGAGTGTAGTGATAGTATGAGGGGTAATGGTTTTTAACCAAAAGAGGGGAGATTTAGATTAGATCTTAGGAAGAAATTTTTTACTGTGAGGGTGGTGAGACACTGGAACAGGTTGCCTATGAAAGTTGTGGATACCCCATCCTTGGAATTTTTCAAGGCCAGGCTGGATGGGGCTTTGAACACCTGGTCTAGTGGAAGATGCCCCTGCCCATGGCAGGGGGTTTGGAACTTGATGATCTTTAAGGTCCCTTCCAACCCAACCCATGCTGTGATTCTATGAACTTTACAATGCTGAAGGAGTTAACACTGTCCAGATCCAATCTGATGGACACAGTGAAACTGATATCACACTGCTTCCATCATTAGTGCTCTTCCTCTAGAGGAAGGGAGGAAGTATGCTGGTGTAGGACATCCATCTCTGGAACACTGAAGACATGGCAGGGTCACCTTTAACTCTTGGATCTTCTCACTATTAAAGATGTGAGAAATAAAAATGTCTCTGTTGATCTTGGAAGAGCAAGGTCTACCCTGTGAAGAGCAGTGTACTGTTTATTCATATGAAGTTTACTTAGAGAAACGTGAAGTGTTACTGAAACAAAAAGTAGAAGCATTTGAAGGCTCTGCACAGCAGGCCTTGCTCAGATAGCTCTGGATCTCTCAGAGCAGTCTTGCCCATGTCAGCGCCTCCAGAGAAATCCACTGGGGACTTTAGGAATTCTAATGTTACAACCAGCAAGAAAGAGCAAAACACTGCACTTCCTGACTTCTCCATGTTTATAATCTGAATTACAGCTTGGTTTGTAAGCAAAGCATGGGTTCCCTGGCTCTCCCACCTTTGTGCAGTCCTGCATAGAGTTGCATTTCTGTCTTTATTCTGTATTCAGGTATCATGGAAAAATGTTATCTATAGCTTCTGCAGACAAGAGTGTTTTGTTTCCATCCCTCTGCTGAACTGGCAGGAAATTTCTTAACTCTGATCTTTTCTTCCTACAGCTGATTCCTCAGATTTCCTCGCTGGCCTGGTTCACAACGGTGGTGCCCTTAGTGCTGGTGCTGGCCGTGTCGGGAGTCAAGGATGCCATTGACGATTTTGTAAGATCTGTATTTCTGACCTGTACCTTGGAGTTTGTTCATGAGTCTTCAGTGGAATGACTGAAGCAAACTGCTTAAAATAAACACAGCCAGTGGCAGGTAGTTGGAGAACTGGTCCATGGCCAAGATGGAGTTTGAGATTAGATCACCAAATCCATAGTTCATTACCTAAAAAGGAGCTAGAATTTCCAAATTGCTGAGCGGCCCAGCAACTCCATTGACTTTCTCTGGAACTGCTCAGCTTGTCTGAAAATATAGTCACTGATAAATTAACCTGGATGCATGTACAGAAGACTGTTCACAGGGTTCCACTTTGGTGAACTCATCTTCTGGCATCTAGCTGCAATACAGGTGGAAAAAAGGAAGTAAGCATACAATCTGTGTGTTATTTTTCAAACTTGCCCAACTTTGGCTGAAGTCTGCTCCCATAAGAGCTAATGGTCTATATTCCATTGACTCATGGGGTGACTTTAGAGCTGAGTTTAATGTCTCATTTTCTCTCATTTTTAATATAATGTTGATGCTCTATCTAGCTGCTGGGTGCAGCTTTGCAAGTGGGCAAGTGAGAGGTGATGAGGTACTCTCTCAGGGAGCAATGCCCACCTGGTCTACTGGGAGGTGTCCCTGCCCATGGCAGTGTGTTGGAACTAGATGATCTTTAAGGTCCCTTTCAAGCAAAACTATTCTATGATTTGATTCTTTGATGATCTGTGGCCAATTTCCATATCAGAGCAGAGGAATGGATTTCTCTGGTGTTTACAAACCTGTGATGGGCAGGACCAATGCCAGCGGATTAAGAACTGTGCTAAGTGACATATAAGGCTCTACCCTCCTTCTTTCCTCCAAAAGCAAGCCCCAAGTTGCCTGCTGCTCTTTGCAGTCCAGGTATGCCCTATGTTACTAGTGTAAACATGGGCTCAAATGCAACCTAGTTGTGGCTCTAATCTGCCTGACCCATTTAGCCAGTTGGGTAAAAACCTGAAACATTAATGAACTGCCTACAGCTCTTGTGTGCTTGGTTTCCTGGAAATGCCTTTTAATGAAATGATCAAATTTTCAGAATCGACACAAAAGCGACAAACATGTCAACAACCGCCCAGTCCAGGTCCTGATCAATGGCATGTAAGTCCTTTTTCTTTTGCTTGTAATTTTTTTTTTTTTACTATGTGATTCCAAAAGATCACTAAACAATTTAAAATGGAATTCTTTTTCACATCATTGGTTAACCATGCATTTCTTTGTGTCTGATTAATGAACCCAAGGTACAGTACCACAGTCAGAGCAGCCATTATGGCTGTGACCCTGTACTGACAAAAAGGAAACTCTTTGTGTTCCTGGAGACACACACACAAATATATATATATATATGGTCTAAGAAGTGATACTTTGACAGTATTGTATTATTTTACTCCTTACCCTAGAAATAACAAGCAAGGTCCATTATATTCACAGCATTTATTTCTGCATTAAGCAAACTCAGGCATTTCCAATGGGCTATTTTAAATTAAGAAGCAGGAATTGCTTCCCCATACACAACGTAATACTTTGTCTGTGTGTAGCACTTCTGACTTAGGTATACTCAAAGCGTTTCAGCTGGGTGCTTTGGACATGGTACTGCTAGCACTGTTCTTTCCTGCAGAAAAAACAGCAGAGTCTTTGGCTTTTGTGGCAGACAGATGTGCTGTTTAGTTGCAGCTCCAGGGAGTCCAACTGTGTGTAGGACACAGCTGTAGACAGCTGTGAAGTCTCTTGTGGCTTTCTTTTCCGTACTATAGATAGCAGTAGGTTGTGTAAACGCCAACAGATGATCAGTTAAAAACATAACTGGAAACTGAAGAAAAGGAACATACATTTTGTGCTTTCTGCTAAGTGAACCAGTTTCTTAGTTTACTTTGTTTTAGTTACTGTGTCTAGGAATCATGCATTGAAATAAAAATTTTCTAATACTTTGCCTTTGCTCAGCAATGGGGAACCATGAGTCCTGCCCAACTCCCACTATCATTGAATGAGCAAGGCTGAGCTGAGCTCAAGCCTAAACACCCAGCCCTGTCTTGATGTAGCTCCTGATATTTCTCAGCCCTAGATTTTGCATATATAGCTATCATGACTTGGTAATGTTGGGGCTTGCGGTTCCGCTGGCTGTTTGCATGCACTTCTTGCTTAGTGCTGTGAAGGCCACGGCGGACACGGGCTTAGCTAGGCACGTGCACAGCCAAAGCACCTGCATGGACCTTCCTGACAGCCAGGCCCACACAGAACCAGATCTGTTGCTCTGGCCCGTAATAGCACTTAGGAAAACTGACAAAACTGGCACTTTTCCCGGGTGTTTGGGAAGTCTGTTATACAAAGCACAGAGTTTTTTTCAAAGACAATGTGGCCCTTTAGGAGGAGGAAGGGAGTAGTCGGTCCAGACAGGAGGACAGTGCATAGGGACTGTGTTGCTACTGTGGGGCTTGGTCTTAACCCTTCATGTGGCACCACAACCCCTGTTACTGCTTTCTTTGGATCGTGGAGATACCTTAGCTCAGTATGGATCAGGCGTCATCGTGGCACTTGATCCATCTTATCAACAGCCTAAGTCCTGACGGCAGCTATAGTCTGGCTTCAGGAACAGAGCAGAATATCCTGCTTCCCCAAGTGCTGTTTACTTTATGTGCCTACTTACCAGGAATTTTCTTGCAGGTTAAAGGACGAAAAATGGATGAATGTCCAAGTTGGGGACATAATAAAACTAGAAAACAACAACTTTGTGACGGTGAGTATAGCTTCTCCCCATCCTGCTCACAGTTAGTGCCTGTAATTACTCTTACCGGTAACATGCAAATCAGTCAGCAGTGATGGTAACTGCCTCAGAGACCTGCAGTGTGCAGAAACCACGAGTGGCACTGCAGTGCCCTGCCCTCTGACCGTGTGAACTCACACCAAGTCTGTCTGTCTGTCTGTCTGTGTTCAGGCCGACCTACTGTTGCTGTCGAGCAGCGAGCCACACAGCCTGACGTACATCGAGACAGCTGAACTGGACGGGTAAGTGAGCCTGGCCCTTGGGTGCCCTCACAGCAGCCAAGTCTTCTCTGGTGACCCTGCAAGCTTACCTGCCATGGCTTTGGTAGCTAGAGTTCCCTAATTCGCAGAATAAACTTTGGGTAGGTATCTTGAAAGGAACATCTTCTGGCAGATACTTTTGCCTCTTTCAGTGCAAATGTCATATGAGGAGGGGACTTTACCTTTAGTGACAGTTCTTCTAATGCTGAGAGTTAATTAGAAATGTGTTTCTGCCATACCACAGGCCACTGGCAGAAACTTTCTGTTTCTTGTGTCTCCCTTAGTCTTTCCTCTTAGCCAGATTATCTGGGTGAGATATTCACAATGAATAGCTCCAGTAATCTCCTTTGGACTGCTATACCATAATATTAATGCATGCACTCCTCAAAGGCTTCCTAACGTTGCTCCCTCCAGGACACAACTGGCCACAAGTCAGAGGGCTGCAACTAATTTGTATTAATTGGAATAAACTGGAGCTGACCTCATCTTTATGAGTCAATTTGCATCACCTTTCCTGCATTTCCTGGGGTTAGCATCAGCTTGAAGGACTAAGCAAGATCAGAGAGATCAATAAATTGTGTCTCTCCCAAGACTCTACAGACAGGCCGCTGGACTTTCCCCATCTGATTCCTGCTGAAAATTAGCTTGTTCTTGTACACACAAGTACCAAGGAACACTTTCAGGAGGCCCTGAACAAATGCAGTGTTTCTTTGGCACTGCCTTTCAAACTCCCCAGCTAGCTAACCCTAGGGCTGGAGTAAGCTTTGGGACCAGAGTGCTGTGGGAGACGATCCAGAGCTCTCCTATATGCTCACACACCTCAGGACTCAGTGTGGTGTGAGTGGCAGGGTAGACAGTGAGATGCTCAGGGAGCTGAGATGCCTGGTCTTGCACTTTGTGGGGAAAAGAAGAAGACAGAGCCACCTCCCCGTCTTTGGTACCATGTTACCATGTCCCAAATTCCTCTGGATCTGGACTGCCTATCTTTGCAGCTGAAAGAGACAACTGCACCCTTTGGCCAGGTGAAAAAAGGCACATGATGGCACGGTCCATCAGATGTCTAAGGAAGGAGGCTGTCCTCAAGAACAAAAGTGACTTTCAGGGAGTGCTTTCAGTTCAGCTATGACTTTCAGTTCATGTTTTTCTCTGGTGTTATTGGTTGCAGTGAAACAAACCTGAAGGTGAAGCAGGCACTGACAGTCACTGCAGAGCTTGGGGAAGATCTTCAGAAACTGACAGAGTTCAATGGTGAGTCTACATGGAAAGTTTGCTTTTCAGAGGTTTTACCCAAAGAACAGAGTCCAGAAAGTGCCTGTGAGTCTTCCTTCCAGGCTGTCTGCTGCTCACTGCTGGGACCATGAATATTCTGTGACTCTGTGACTCCTCTGGATGCAGTGGCAGGAAAATAGAATGGGGCATCATGGCCCATGCAACGGGTATCAACAGCATACGTAGAGAAAGAGATCCCCCTTTGCTTGCAGGTCTCTTGGTGCTGTGCCTGGCTATAACCTGAAACTGCCTTGGTGGGACTTCTCCTCCTGGCTGCCCAATTTTCTTTATCATCAGTCTGTGCGCCCCGAGACTACCCACCTTGAACCTCCATACAAGACTTTGTGTCATTGCACAAATTGCGCAATGGAAACTGCTTTCTCCAAACTGCATGCTTAGTTCTCATCTGAAATTATTTTCACAATGGATTTTTACATTGATGCAGACATGCTGATGCATCGATTACATTTAACTTCTGAGCAGCAGCACTTCCCAGATGCTGTGCAGACCTGAGGACTATCTCTGTGGACACAGGACAGGTGGTTGCTTCCCAGCCTGAAACCTCACCCTCCCAGCATTTCTCTCCTCTCTTGATGCCCCAATAAAGACTGCATTTTAAGATATTAAAGACTAGCAGTGCTGATGTCGTTAAGAGGCAACATGTCCTTTCTTAGCACTTGTTTTGTATATCAAATTTAGAATAGAATAGAATAGAATAGAATAGAATAGAATAGAATAGAATAGAATAGAATAGACTATTTCAGTATGAAGTGACCTACAACAGTCATCTAGTCCAACTGCCTGACCACTTCAGAGATGACCAAGTTAAAGCATGTTACTAAAGGCATTGTCCAAATGTCTCTTAAACACTAACAAGCTTGGGGCATCGACCACCTCTCTAGGAAGCCCATTCCAGTGTGTGACCACCCTCTCAGTAAAGAAATGCTTCCTGATGACCAGACTAAACCTCCCGTAGTGCAGCTTTGAACCATTCCCATGCATCCTGTCACTGGGTACCAGGGAATATATAGAAGCACATCCACAGAAAGGAGCCAGACCTGTCAAAACCAGAGTACTCCATGCTCACACATCATCTGTCTGCAGAGAGAGGACGGGGGAACAGACCTAGTGGTGTTAGTCACGCTCTGCAGTGCCCTGCTGGCTTAAGTATGAGGGCAGGATTACGGGAAAAGTAAGTGTGGAAATGGGTGGAGAGAGTGCTGCTGTCCTTGGAACATCTCAAGGACTGCAGGCTCTCAGGAAATATTTTTAGATAAAGAGGAAATAAAAATGTAAAAAAAAAAATCTCTTTGAAATAACTAGATGATTCCAGGACAAATGGTGGGGACGCGGCAGAGAGTTGGCATAGCTGGTACAGTCCCTGGTAGAGCAATCCAAAGGAATGGGCTTTTCCTTTGCCTTCTACATTGAGGTTTTATGCGATAATGTGTGTGGTCTCAGCTGAGCGTCAGATCAGTACAGGAGGATTTCTCTGAACTGCTGGCTGGGGTTCTGAGTGTTTTAGGTCTTGAGAAGTATGTTTTTACAGGTGCAGTTTGCTTTATGTTAATAGTCAGAGTGGCATGCCTTAATTATTTTCCTGAAGAGGCTGCACTATATATAATTTTCTAACGAAAGTCTTAATCTCGAATAATTTTTAAGCATTTTCTGTACAAAGGGTACTGCGTTCCTGTAAGTGCATAATTAAAAAAATGTTTCAAAATATTTTGGAAAATTCAAGCTTTTTTATCAAATATTTATTTGTCCTTTAAATCTCTATTTTAGTTATATTGTAAACAAAAGTGGCCTCTTTGCAATACTTAAAGTGAATAAAATGTTTCCTGGGATGATTTATATTTGGCAGAGTACTGGGAAGAGTGCCTGGAATCAGACTCAACCTTATATTTCCCTTAGCAAACCTCTGTAGAAGTATTTAAATATTTATGTAACTCTTTATCTAATTACTCCCTAAAACAGGAAGAGAGGAAAGGGTTGAGCAGCTAATACAGGCACTCAGTGGAATGCTTAATGTGAGTTATGATGTTTGTTGACATCGCAGTGGTTCAGATAAGGAAGATGGCTTGCAAAACGCTGAACTTCTTTATTTGATTTGGGGAACTGGGAGATGAGAAAGGAAACAATATTTTTCAGTTACTTACCACTTATCACATGTAGACTTGGCAGTGTTTAACTCCTTTGGGTGAAAGGCATTCCAGATACCTTCTTGCTGTTAGTGGGAGGAGGAGGTAGGAGGCACAGTGCCTTGCTGATATATCTTCAGCTGCAGGGTTACTGGGGTCAATGCAGGTATATTGGGTGAATCTCCAGAGCCTCTCATCTTTTTTGGTGATCGGTCCAATTCGGGTAAATCTCTTCTGACCTCAAAATCAGCGTATCAGTAACCCAGACCCACCTGCTTACTGGAAAGCAGATGTGGATGTGGACGTGCAAGGTACTCACTCGAACGGTGTCCCACAGCTGGTGTGAGGAGGCGTGCAGTCTTCCTGGTGGGGGACCATGCCCTGGCTTTCCTTTGCTAAGGTCTCATGGTGCTGTGTTTCAGGCTGCACTTCAAAGCCTCTGGTCTCTTTGTGCTTTCCAGGGGCCTGCAAAGGGCCGTAGCGAGAGCGGTCTGGTTACTATAGGCTTTGAGAAATGACAGAGTACAGGTCTGATTGCTCTTGGATTAAACAGATGATAAAATAGATCAGCGTAGTTGTTAGTATGAGCTCTGAATTTTGCCTGTGCCACAGAATTTCCTCACTGCTTCATCATTCAAGTCTGATGATTTGCCAACCTTACAGTAGAACTGCTTTTCTATGAAAAGAACACCCATTCTTGATTTCAAAATTTGCATTGGTGGAGATTACCACAATACTCAAAGTTGTACTTCTTTTTTCTTCTGGACTGCGCTGGATTTTGCTTCCAGTCCCTTGAGCTTGGTGTGTTTTCTCTGAGAACAACTGGAAGCCCTGCATTCTCTGCAAATGCTGGTTCTCGAATAGACACTTGCAGTTTGCGACCAAAATAACTTTGAAGTTCCTGCTGATTAAGTGAACAGACTGAACCCTTGGAATTCCTTTCAATGAGACATATTTGTATTTTCCAGTTCTTTTCAACACATCCACAGGGCTTTGCTTTGAATCTTTAGATCTCAGGTGCAAATGTTGATTCATTATTTATTTATTTATTATTAATAATTTTTATACCAAAGTATCTGAGTTTATGGTTTTGTGTGAACACATTTTATTACAAGAAATAAATATAAAGCAGGGAAATAGAAAAAGGCTCTCCAATCATTTACACTGTCAGCTGCATGGCCAAAGGTAGCAGTGCCTTTTTTTTAAGTGCCTCTGGGAGTTAAGGTATAAAATAGATTAAATTAAAAAAACAGTGAACAAATACACCTCACTTAATTACTCTCTCGCAGGCTTCAGGGTATGATTTTTCTCGCTTGGTCTCCTGCAGTTTTAAAGAAAATGGAATAGGAATTATGTGAGGTCAGCGCTTTTATCTAAATTTATCCAGTAACATCCTACCACTATGAACTTGCTGTAAAAGGACTGGAAGTATGTTGCTGGTTCAACATTTTTTCTCACCTGCATAAAAGCTGTGGAAACTTTGTTTTGGACTCTACCAGTACAAAACCGACATGTTCAAAGAACAGGATAAATGCAAGTTTATTGTGGTCCATTGCATTATGACATGAATATGGGGAAGGAGCAATGTCCCAAAACATCAGTAAATAGAGGATACAGGATGGGAATACAGGGTCAGGAGTGGCCTGCAGCTACAGCACTGCATATTCCCTATTTGGGGAACAGCTGAGAATGCAGTATTGAGGCATGTTTCTGGGGCAAGAAGATTTCTACCATCTTTGTGTTTTTGCTTTCCTTTCACAGGTGAAGTCAAATGTGAGGCACCAAATAACAAGCTGGACAAGTTCACAGGAACTCTTACTCTTCGAGGAGAGAAGTATGCCCTGGACAATGAAAAGATGTTGCTGAGGGGCTGTACGATTAGGAACACAGAGTGGTGCTTTGGTCTCGTTATTTATGCTGGTAGGTAGGAAAAATGTCATGAATTGCATATCGCAGCAGCACTAGTGTGGAAGCACATCACACCCATTGCGCCAAAGGAACCAAGAATTTTCCTCTTTTGCAAATTTCTACGGGGTACAAAAGCAAAACAATACATGACATTGCTCGTCTTAACTCTGGGTTAGAAATTATGCTTATTACAAGAGATTTTAATATGAGATTTTTTTTATAGTGGTCCATAAGAGAGAACTGGGTTGCAAATGTTACATTACAACATCCAATTCCATCTTGATTAAGTGCTTTAGTAAGCAGAAGTAGTCTTATTTCAGAAATGCATGCAGCAAAGTACATGACAGTAGTCTTGATCAATCAATAAGAAAGAATATAAGAATTAAATCTGTTTAAGAATTAAAGCTGAATTAAATCTGCCTTTGCTGGCCCACACTAGCCCACTTGGAGTCTTTCTCTCACCAGGCTTGCTAAAAATTCTTCACTCTTTAGTGTATTTGATTAAAAATTCCACATCATTTGCATGTGATTTCAATCCATATTGGAATATCAGGATCATCTATAATATTATTGTAGACCATTAGATCTATGTTTTTTATGACCATAGACCCGGTGTTGTTTCCGCACTGCTGTAGACAGATGAAATGATGTATAGCTTGTCACTGATAACAGAGCAGTACCAGGTATTCCGTGAAAAGTAATTAAACCTGAAAGGGAGGATTGACTGTTCAAAGAAGAGAGCCGGATCAAAATCTAGAATTAATGACTTTATGTGACTCCCTCCATATAACCTAAGGCAAGCGACTTAACCTTTTTCTGCATAAATTTCCCACTGGCACCGTAAACTGTATGTACCCGCCTTCAAGAAAGCTGTGATGGGTATTTATGCTGCAAAGCACAGTGGGGCCTCAGAGGGAATCAGCTTTAGAATGGCTAAGCTTTATTACTAAAATTCATGACTGTGTTTCATCTCCAGGGCCAGACACCAAATTAATGCAGAACAGTGGAAAAACAACTTTTAAACGGACAAGCATTGATCGGCTCATGAATGTCCTTGTGATGGTGGTAAGTCTGATTAATGTAGCTTCGTTTCTTCAGATGCATTCATCACTTCCAGATGCTCCACCTCTTTGTCCGCACAAATGAGGGAATATCAGAAGTGACTAGTGATAAAAAGAAAAATTATATAATTATTTACTAGCAGCCTGAGCTCTACAGCGCCTCTGCCAACCCATTTGTAAAGCAAGGCCATTATACTGACACTGTTAAGGACCTTTCTTCTGAGCTTTTAATTTGCTCTGCTCTCCCTTGCTCTGCATATTTTATTTTTTTGTGAGAATCACTTTGAAGCCTGCAAATTACTTTTTTCCTTAGTAATTTTGTCATTTTCTATTTAAATAAACATTACCACTTTTCCCTCTTCTTTCTAATTTCTTGGCATCTTTGGTGATATCTGCATAGGACTTGGTAATTGAGTTTTTTAATTTACGTGATGCCAGATTCTGACTTAACACATTAGGGTGAGATGTTAGACATGGTCTCATTAATACTTGGAAATTGGTGTTTTTAGCAGCTGGGAAATTTGAGAACACTACTCTTATATAGCAGACATTCTCCTCAAGTTAGAAAACAGATCTGATTTGAGGTTTAAGCTTGTCTGTAGTTTTAACTAATGGCAAACACTTCCAGACAGAGGGAGTGATTCTTTTATGGAGACTCTCCCAAGATTTTACCACTCGAGTTTCAAAGCTGCTCAGGGAAGAAAGACGTGCACTCTAACATCACTTTACTTGATGTTGCTTGAAGAAAAGCTCTTTAGTTTTAGGCTTTTGTTTTCCTTTGGGCGCAAGTTTTTTATGCTTTTTTGTGCACGCTGCACCATCTTCAGTGTGTGACACTGGGAAGGTCTGGTGGCCACCGTTCCTTCTTATTCCCTCCTGCCCTTGCTCTCTAGTCCAACCCGACAGCCTGGATCCATTGCCAGGTGTTGGAGCAAGCCCTGGGGAAGACAGAGCTCGAGGTGTCCCACATCAGCAAGGCTGCCCTGAGCTCTCGCTGCCCTGCCTGACCTCGTGCCTCCTCAGACCTGGGGCTGGCAGCACAAACATCTCCAAGACTTCCCCACTCCCCAACCTTGCCACTTCATCCCAGGCCCTGTCCTCCTGCTTTCTTCTAAGGATCCCGAAAGCTCTTTAGGTGGCCCCATGGATGAGTTGCTACAGAGCAGGTTGTGCCTCGGTGAGACTGAAACAGGACCGAAGCAGCAGCGGGTGTCCCGACTCCCAGAGCTGTGAAACAGTGTCCTGAATATCTGTGTCTGTGTGTTTGCTGTAAAGCAGGGCCACAGCGCAGAGAGGCACTCCAGAGCCATCTTCAAGCCCTCTTGAGTCCTTGCTCCGTGTACAGTAAGAACACACCCTTGGCTGTAGTAATATTACACCAGTCTCCGCCAAGTGAAAATCTTGATTATCATCATCAGCTTGTTTCCCTCAGTGTTTTCTTCCCTTGTGCTTAAGGGGACAGCAAAATCAAGCAAAGTTTGATTTTCTTCTTACATTCAAAATTTTGCAAGCCTTTGAAAAAAATTCGCATTTTCTTAGGTGTTCTGCTATGTCGTAGCTGGAAAGGAGGATTTGGCTGTGGGGTAGGGCTAGGGGGGGACATCCACAGGGCACAAAAACAGAGCAGAGAAAAAAACTGAATAGGGAATTTGCAATTTAGAGTTCGGTTAAGGTTTGCCAAATCTCCTTTCACAAGTCAAGGGTCCCACCCAGAGCTTTCAGTCTGTTTGGCCTCTCTTTATGAATGTGAACAAGATGAGTTTACCTCCTGGCTCTGTTTTAAAAAACTGAGCAAGTTGCAGTTGATTGCATCAGCTCCTGCCTGGGTTCTGGGCGCTGATGGAGCCAAGGGTGTGTTTTTCTCCTTCACACATTTTTTAAGGCATCTAACATTTTGGTGTCTAAGTGAAGCTCCGTCTTACCCTAAGCAGCGGGCTCTTTGTACACATAGGGGATGTGGCATCAGGTCCTTCCAGCTCACTGGGTGGCCACAGGTTACAACGCAGGGTCATAAAATGAGGCAGTATATTGTGCTCTTGAGTTTGGAAATGCAAAGCAGCCACAGCTTGCTACAAATAGCTCATTTTAAGTGTAATGAAACTTGTTCCGTGTTGACACTGGCAAAGATATTTTGTGTTTAGTTGTCTATAAAACTTCCAGGCACAAAGCAGTGTTTAAAGAGGGCTCACCAATATTCTGGTTAAATGTCGCCCCGGTCTGTCCCAACAAGGGTTAATCAGGAGTGAACCTTTCCAGATGGCAACCGTAGCTGGTTTTTTATGTTTGGAAGTATTTCTCGGGGATCTGAGAAAGAAGTGAATGTTCCTCCGCTGGGGACGGACTGACCAGCTCCAGGAAGGCTTTTTTCTCCAAAACCTGCTTTTTAGCAGGTTTGGGGAAGCATGTTTTCAGAGAAACAGGGCTGCCACCTTCATCTCTTAAACAACTTATTGCTGCAAATCCTAGAGCAGAACTCAAAGCGCCAATACACAAGACATAAAACCAAGACAGTTTGAACTTGCAGTTGAACAGGAAATGTTTTTCAAAAGTCACCTCCTCTTTACAAAAGTCCTACCTAACCCTGCAGACGGTCTCTCACATGCAGTGCACGGGCAGGACCCAGGGAAGGAGGAAGTTCATGGTGGGAAGCCCCACGAGCACGCACAAGCCTCCAATCGGGATTTTTTTTCACGTCCTTCTCTTGCAGAGCTGTGGTTATGATTACAACAGCCCGCACACGGCTCTTTCTTCACACTGAAATTAATCTCTGGGGTCGCTGTTAACAGTTTGGACCTTTGCATTTTTCTCAAAGCAAACAGCATGTCAGCGAACTTCGTGTGAGCACGAGTATTGCACACGAGTGGAGCTGTTAGGGACGAAAGTGTTGACACGTAAAATGCACTTAAAGCAAAATGTACATAAAGCAGCTGCAGTCGTAGACATGAGCTGCTGTGACACAGAATCATAGAATCATTTATGTCAGAAAAGACCTTTAAGTCCAAACGTAAACCTACCACTACCAAGCCCACCACTAAACCATGTCCCTTTGTGCCACATCTACACGTCTTTTAAGTACCTCCAGGGATAGTGACCCAACTGCTTCCCTGGGCAGCCTGTTCCAACGTTTGACAATCCTCCCAGTGAAGAATTTTTTCCTAATATCCAATTTAAACCTCCCCTGGAGCAACATGAACTGTTTCCTCTTGTCCTGTCACTTGTTACTTGGGAGAAGAGACCAACCCCCACATCCCTACACCTTACTTTCAGGTTGTTGTAGAGAGTGATAAGGTCTCCCCTCAGCCTCCTTTTCTCCAGGCTGAACAACCCCAGCTCCCTCAGCCGCTCCTCATAAGGCTTGTGATCCAGACCCCTCATGAGTTTTCTTGCCCGTCTCTGGACACCCTCCAGCACCTCGACATCTTTCCTGTAGTGAGGGGCCCAAAACTGGACACATCATTTGAGGTGGGGCCTCACCAGGGCCGAGTATAGGGGGACGATCGCTTCCCCAAACCTATATGGCAAAGCCCTGTGTAGTTCTGTTGCTGAATCATACATTGAATTTCCTACATGGATTCTGATAGTGTACAAACTGTCAATTTTTAACCTGTGGGTAGTGAGGAATCATTCAGGGTACAGTGATAAGATAGAGAAGCCATCTGGCTCTTCTAATTAATTTCTTTCACAACAGGCAAGGTCTGCAGAGAGATGTAATATCTTTTACTTGACCAACAGAAATATCTATAAAAATAGACAGGCTTGTCTGTTTTCTTCATCCATGTCTATTGGTTTAATAAAGGACAATACTTGTCCCTGGGTTGTGCCTCTCATATACCCTTAAGTCCTGATGACTACAGCAGCCCAAATTGAAGTCTGTTTTTACTGCTGGTCACAGAGGTTTAAAAACACTGCACCACATTCCTTACCAGCAAGCAATATTGTCTCCCTCTCACAAGTGGAGTAATTTATTGGGCCTCCCACAATTAAACAGAAAAGCTACTACTGATGTGGGAAATAAATGTGTCCCCTGAAATTCAGCCCAGTGCCTTTACTTACCGCAGTCCCCTTTTAGCAGCTTCTTGGTATTAAAACTCGAGTTGGTTGGATGTGAACTTTTCACCAAGTGATTCAAATCCCTCCATAAAAGTATCCTTCTTCCTCTCATAGATTACCTCAGCAGTACAAATATCAGCTTTACCAGCAATGTTTCCGTTTGTACCTCAAATACTGTTTTTTAAAAAGGTTGATTACTGGTTTAATGTGATTGTTAATGGATGGCCTTATACATAATGGCCCAACTTACTGATATTTCCTCCCTAATGATTATACTTGCAAAAGATGATTTTTAATTGCTCTGTTGCACAGCTTATTGATGCCATATCTTCACGTTTTTATTAGGATGTTGGTTGTTTTAAGTCATGTATTTGGAGAAGTATATGTCAACAGAAATGGGCTTATTATCATTTGTCCAGGAAGGATGTCAGAGTAACTTCAGATTATCTTTCCCTTGATCCCCATTTCTACTTTTAAAATATTGGAATTATGTTAGCAGATTTTCAGTATGGTGGAGGTTCCCAGTTTTCAAAGCATTGTTAAAAATTAACCTTACTGGTTGGGAGAATTTCTCAGCTAGTCCCTCTAAGCTTTCATATTTAAATTACCTGGGCCCATTGGATTGAAAACGTTGATTATTACAGATAGAGCCACATAGTGTTCCTTGTCACAGAAGCTAATCTGTCTTTTCCATCTGTTACAACATACGGTATAAATACTTCCTTCTGCTTCCTTCCTCCTTCTTTCATGGAGGACTGTCTGTTGAACATATCTGCTTTTTCCACACCTGTTTAATAGTTTACTGTTTTCTTTTCTTGATATTTTATATGAATATTAGATTTTCACAGTTCTATAATTCCTTGCAGTTGATATTAATTTCTGCTAATTTCTCCTCTTCCCCTTCTTTTTATATTCTTTTCCAAATAATTCTATTGCTATGTTCTTGCCTTCTTTTAATCAAAAAAATGCTTTATGCCCTATGTAAAATTTTTGTGTCTACCTGTAAATGCCAGTAAATGCCAGTTTTCACAAAGGTGTGCCACTTTGGAATTCTCTTCCCAGTTGCTGCTCCCCTAGTTGCTTTAGGCTTCAGGAAATAGGTTTCCCTAAAGTCAAAGGATACACATCACTGATTAGTGTTACTTTATGTTTGCTCAAAAGAAATGTAATCAGATTGATAGCAGGTACCAAGGCAACTGTTAATTCTGAGTCAGTGATTAACTCTCCTTTAACCATCAGAATGATATCCAGTGCTGAAATCCAACCTGCAAAGTGCTGGATTTCCTGTGTTACAAAATTATCTTCAGTAGTTTTTCAGAGATGTTGAGGAAAACTATAATATATCCACCAAATGGCCAGTTAAAATCCTCTGGCCAGTTTCTGTTCCCAAGTGTGGAGCCAGATGTTTGAGGCCCTGCAGCTCAACTCACCCCTAACAAGATTTGATGTTCTGCAGTCCATGAATACCCTGGTTTAAGTGTCTGGTCTTGAATGCCCAGTTGATTGAAGTCTTGTGATTCCAAATTGCCATACTCTGCACTGTGTAACTTTGTCCTTGAGGTAAAAGTGTCATGACTTTGCTGGTTTTCCCCCTTCACCCCTAGGAAACTTTCTGTGTGATTCAGGCTGTCCAACCCAATTTCATTAGGGTCTTCTGATTAACCTCTACATAATAAAATCCTTGTTTCTAAAATGCAGCATCTTTGGGGTTTGTTTTTTTTTTTTTCAGATCTTCGCATTTTTAGCGCTGATGTGTCTTATCCTAGCCATTGGCAATGGCATCTGGGAGTATGATAAAGGCTACTACTTCCAAGTCTATCTGCCCTGGGCAGAAGGTGTCAACTCTGCCTCCTACTCCGGCTTCCTCATGTTCTGGTCATACGTGATCATTCTGAACACGGTGGTGCCAATTTCACTCTATGTCAGGTATGTGCCAGAAGCTCCTTTCATATTTCATCTGAGCAGAGGTCTAGCTTTAGCCTTAGCTGGGAGCAGCAATTTCCCTAGACACAAGTGCAACCTCAGTGTGGACAGTCACACACAGTGAGGCTTTTCTTCTTTCTGCTGGTTTCATAGGTCTTTGTCAGGGTTGGAGCAGGGACAGCAGAGAGCCCTGGAAGAGGAAAGGATGATACTGCAGTTAAAGGGGAGGAGTAGGTGTAGGATGCTGTAGGACTGAGACTGGAAACCTGTTACTGGTAGCATCTTCCTCTCTCCCACTCGCACTGTCCATCAAACAAAGTGAATGGCACATCCTTTGAGGTGGCTGTAGGACTCATCTGAGGAGTGGATTGCCAGGTAATTAGGCGTAATCAGGTTGAGGATCCATAGTACTTAGTGGTATATGAGCAGAGTGAACGCTACCATTTCCCACAGAACATAGGGCTATGTTGGCTATTGCAATAGGTAAGCAGGGTTAGAGGGTAGGCAATACATCTGTGACGCCCTCAAAGCCTTGAGGCTGGGGTGTAGACTGAGTAGGCCTGTGCAGTTTTATCATTGGACCTAACTCTTCAGGCAGCTTTGCTACCAAGACCTTCTTTTGTGTTGGTGACTATGAGAAATTCATCCCATTCCCTCCCAGCATCCCACACCAGCAGAAAGTGGAAATTCATGTGGTCTGCCAGCTGATATGACTCCTTGGTTGTATTGAGTTGCACAATGACTCGCTTGTTGTGGAGCTGTGAGTTGTCACAGCCCTGGCTGTGTTCATTCCCTGGCACTGGGCTCAGCCCAGCCTAGAGCTCTGCTGAAAACCTTCCCCCTCTGAGCACCACTCCTCAAGCTGCACCAAGTGAAACCCACTGTTCCTGCCTTGCTTTTCAGTCTGAAAACCTCTGAAACTTTTAAAATACATTTATAAGTCGTTGATTTATAAATAAATGAAAGGCATTTGCTATATGCCTAACATATTCCAGTGGGACTTGCTTCAGCATCGCTTATTACAGGCAATTTGAGGACAACCTGTTGAGTACACCCTGTCATTACCTTCAGGTTGTCTTCTAATTGCAATCACTAATGGTCATGCTGAAGATAAAGTCCTTGTCCCTTAAAGTAATGAATATTCTACCACCTTCCCTCTCTCCAGTGTAGAGATTATACGCTTGGGTAACAGTTTCTACATTGACTGGGACCGTAAAATGTATTATCCGCTGAATGACACGCCGGCTCAGGCCCGTACCACTACACTCAATGAAGAGCTGGGGCAGATCAAGTACATCTTCTCAGACAAAACAGGAACTCTCACTCAGAATATCATGTGTTTCAACAAGTGCTCCATCAATGGCAAATCTTACGGTATGTTATCTATTTGTCTTAGTCTCTGGGTTTTATTCTATTATATGCCTCTCGGTCCACAGAAAATAAATGTGACATCCAGAAGAGAGTGCCTTGTAAGAAACTACAGCGATCAAGCGTAGGGCTGCTCATCAGGGATGCCTGGACAGCCCTGATTACATCACTTGCATACTTTAATAACATTTTGCTTTCCCTTGTTTTCCCTTTTTGCCACCCTTGCCCTTTTCCGCCCCAGTATTGTCCCAACCTGCACCTTACTACTTTTTCCTCATTGGTCATCCCAGTTTTGCTACACCTGTGCTCAATTATTTTTTTTTTAACTGATATCACTGCCTAGGTAGTCTCAGCCTTTTAAGGTATTATTGACATGGTTACCCGGGTGTTGCTAACCCTGCAAAACATTACGCATAACTCACATAACTAACTCTCTCTTAACCACTTGTGAAATCATCCATCCCTCAGGGTGTTATCTGCAAATTTTGTCAGCTTTTCACACCACTATCTCTCACATTCAGCAATTCCTCATGTCGTGAGCAGCAGTTTTCCTCATCCTGTTCAGGTAGCTTAACCTTGAGTCGGCACCTAGTCAATGGCTTGGTCATTTGTGTGCAGCCCTGGCAAGCTGCACCTACCAGAAGAGAGAAAAGTTTGTAGGGAGTTGGAAAAAAAGGAAAGCTGCTAACTCTGTTAGATCCTGCCAGTCATTGACTTAAAAGTCTCAGTTGTTGTATGGCCCCAGGCAGTGTTTTTCATACTACTCAAGAGGTGCTAACAATTCACAAACTGACTAATTGATTAGCATCATTATATTCCCCCAGAGAAATTAGTCACTGCTTATTTGTAGATTGATGCTTGTTTTGCCTGTGTCAGACCTGCTGATGGACTACTGTGCCAGAAAGCTTGTCTTTTTTTTTTCCCTGTGCTATTAGCTGGCCTAATAACGTAGGTTATTTCTTCCCTATAAATCTTGTTTTGTGTATAATTGGAGACCACCATATCTCAAACAGTGCGACTATGCTAGCCAAAATCAGTGCTACTAAGCAGTTTGAAAAATATTCAGTCTGATCATTCTTGTGTCCTGCAGTTGACTTCTCCAAAGTGGATGTCACCATAAAACATAGACATAGGATGTGGGTTCAAGAAATGAATGGGAAATATGTGGAAAGAAGGCAGATGGTGTATTGCCAACAGTTTTCTAAATGCTTAGCTTCTTCCCTGGAATATAATTCTTTGGATTTGCTGCTCTGGGGCATTTGGGAAAGCCATGCCAGAAAGGATAAATTAGTTGTGCTGCCAGGGAGGGTACTCTGGAGTCTTAGGCTTTCCATTGGGAAGGAGGTGTCTAAAAGCCTCTCAGTTACAGTTTCCAGGGGATCAACTGATCTGCAGTTTTCAGGAATCACGGCTTCTGAGTTTCTTCTAGACCCTCAGGGCTTTTGTGAAGGAATACCAGTACCTAGCGTTGACTCTCATCGTGGTTGAGGTTGCTGGTGCACATATGGGTCTATCATTCATGTAGTTCACTGTATTTCAAGCTTAGTTCAGTGAAGTGTTGAGTCTGTCTGGGCTGGACACAGTTAAGATCTTCCAAGTGAAATCTTCTTTAGGCAGAAGACATTTCAATAGTGTTTTCTGGAGATGATATGTCTTCTATTTCTGTGACCAGATCATCAGTTCAGGGAAAATGAATGGAGCAGCCTTGCTACCTAGATGTGGGAAAAATAGACTTTAACAGCTCCTTCTCTGTGGTTGTCCAGGGACTGTTGCAAACCCAGTATGATCCAGGAGATGGATTTTGTCTCAGATTCCAAAGGGGAGGTACAAGAGAAGCCATCCCATGAAAGCACCTTCGTTTCCTACCTAGCTCTATGTCCTTTCTGGTTTCACGTTGAGTCAAGTCTTCTTTACCCAAACAACAGTTTTTTTACGGTAACTATGTTGTGTTTCAAGCATCTGTCAGCGTCTGGATTTTGTCATGGATTAACGTAGAAACTGATTGATATTAATCATCAGTCTCTAGTACTCATGTCAAGACATTTATGCTTATTGAAACATTTTAACTGGATACTAGCTTTAACAATTTTTTCTTTGTGGTAGAGAAGCTCGGAGACTGCACTTATCTGAAGTTTGTGGCTATAACATCAGTCTTTCTTGCTTGCAGGTGATGTGTATGATATGTCTGGGCAAAGGATAGAAATTAACGAGGTAAGTGCTCAAGTACTAGCAGGATCTGTGCTTTCTGTGAACCTGCCTGCATAGGTACCAGTGGACACAACCCACCCAGGCATAGCTCATGTTCTTGACCCCACAAAAGATGATGCTCTTGACCCTGACAAACGGGATGTGTCTTCTCGTGGATGTCAGAGGATTGACAGAGTTGCATTCCCTTCCAGGAAGCCTGGTTTAAACCTCAAGGTGAGGTAGCCTGAGTGCCCACTGTTCCCTCAGCTTGACATAACATCCTAGTGCATGCACAGCTCCTCTTGAGTACTTGGCCATTGATATTTGTTGGGAACCTGGACACTGGTGAATTTTATTATCCTTGGCAATTAATTAAAGCTTTGGTGGGGAATCAGTTCATATCAATAACAAGGTGACTAACAAATTCCCCTAATATCTGGACATTGGAAAGTCTGAAAATGAGTGACTTCTCCATATCGCTCTAGACTCTGCTTGCTGGCACAAACCCACGGCTTGGAGTTCACTGCCTAAAATGTCTGAAAACTGCTTGCGGTAATCCAAGCAAGATGGTGATGAAAATCCTGCTCCTTGTTCCAATGATTCATTTCCCGGTCATTTAAAACTTAAATTACCCACTGAAATTGGCTATTTGTGCCGAGTGCTGTGCCTCCAGGCTGACCTTGCTCAAGCAGCAGAATGCAAAGGGCTGACTTGCCTGGGGAGACACGCTGGTCTCCTGCCAACTGGCTGCCCAGCAGCTCCTCCTGCCCGTGGTACTCGCTGGAGCACGGTCCTGCAGGTTAAAAGGCTGCTTCCTCCACACCCACAGTGTAGAAGTGCCTGGACCTCATTGAGCAGATAAGTGTGTGTGTGTGTGTGTGTCTGGGGTGGGCCTGTGCTCTTGTTGTAAGTGCTAAATGTCAGCTTTCAGAAGTCAAGAGGATGACTCCCATCCTGGAAACTCTGAGCTCATTTGGGATAGGGTGGGAGTCAGATTTGTCCCAGTCAGGCTCAGCAGTGCATTCCTCCATGACACATCATGCTGTGATCTTCTGGCCCTTTCTCCACTATGTTCCCCTCTGCTTGGGGCTCCTTGTTTTTAGACAAAATGGGCAGTGCCTGTGGAGTTGAACATTTACGTCATTTCTCTGTCATATTTTTCCATATCTGGATTTTTTTCTTGCTTTGGGAGAATAAGGCGGAGAACACTGCCTTTTGAATTGTTTTAAATTGGGCTTCCACATTCCCCTGTCACAGGCAGCCATTGAAATCAGGAGCATGATGCCACCCAGCAGGTGAAGGCAAGCCTTTCTCTGCTATCAAAATCCTTAGGCTGGGATCTTGCAGGAGCATTTGCTGTGGTACAGAGAAGCATCTTTAGCTAATCAGGTTCTCAGCCTGAGTGCTGCTTTGAACAGCACCTAAGTGCCTGTCCTCTTCTGTGATTCAGTAGCTCTCACAACCTCCCACTTACCTAGACTCATCAGTCTCTGTTATGAACAGCCCTGCAGGAGAAAGCCCTTTGTAAAGAGGAGAGGGGGCGCTTTGATAGGATCATGTAAGAGCTCCACAAATAACACCAAACCATATTTTTGCAGAACACAGAGAAGGTTGATTTCTCATACAACCAGTTAGCCGACCCGAAGTTTGCCTTCTATGATCATAGCCTGGTGGAAGCTGTGAAGCTGAATGATGTCCCGACACACAGGTTCTTCCGGCTACTCTCACTTTGTCACACAGTGATGCCAGAAGAGAAGAAGGAAGGTGAGGAGTGTTGAAGGCACCAAACTGAGTGGTTATGTTCACCCTGCACCACAGTATGTCTTCTCTCCACAGAAGCTGTTACTGGTCCTTTTGGCTTTCTGGTGATTTTCCATAGTATGTGGCCACACATAAATCACTGTCTTTGGGGATGCCACGTGGGAAGAGAAAGGACCAGGGCCTCCACTCCCTGTATGTTCCTGGGGTGAAGCTGACACTACCGCAAACACCAGATTACGGAAAGAAAAGCTTTCCTGAGGTGGCAGATGGCTCACCCCATCTTTCTCTACTCTGCACCACGTACTGTAAACCAAAGAGCATAGAACACCTATCCACTGGAGACTCATTAGTTCCACTCACCCAGTGTTCCTGCAGGTACTGGGTCAGTCTCCTCAAATCCCAGACAGGGTGAAAACCATGCTTTAAAGGCTGGAACCATTAACTGCCACATATAAAGTGAAAATGATTGCGAGAAAAATACATGCAGATGTAACCAGAAGGGGTTAAACTTAAGGAAGTTGTCCTCTCAGGAAGATCTATTGAGCTACAAAGAGAATGTTAAAAGAGCCAAAAAGAGTCTAGGGGGCCTCATGCGTGGGCTTGGAGGATGATTTGATGGGACTGGATGGAGACGTGGATATAAGGTGCTTTTCAGTGCTACATCTCTGGGGACAGACAGATAAGCAAAGTGTTAACTGATATATAACGCCTTTAATTTTGTATGTGTTTAGCCTCACAAACAAGGCAGAAGCCACATTACTTTTTTCCCCTTGCGTGTCAGGTAACTTGGTGTATCAGGCACAATCTCCTGATGAGGGAGCCCTCGTCACTGCTGCCAGAAACTTTGGATTTGTGTTCCGGGCTCGCACACCAGAGACCATCACTGTTGTGGAAATGGGAGAAACAAAAGTCTACGAACTCCTGGCTATTCTTGATTTCAACAATGTTCGCAAGCGAATGTCTGTTATTGGTATGTTGCCTTTGCTCCCTTCTTTCCTTCTTCACTTTTTAGGCTCTCAAGTTGGCCCTTGTTCTGCTGTGATGCCTTTTCCTAGGAAACCTCCTTTGCAATGCTTTCTGAATAACTTTTACTTCAGAGTGCTCGAGATTGGCTGCCTTGACTTTCCAATTACACAGCAACAGTGCTAGATAAATATTTAACTTAGGCTGATAGGAGAACATCTTAAAATCTGGACCACAATGATGGCACAGCCCTCTGAAGACACTAAACCTTTTGCTTATCTTATCTCCCTCATGGCAAGGCAGGAAAGGCCTGCCTTCTAATCCGCTTCAAAATTACCAGCAAAATCTGAGAATATGGGAAAGGAGAACAGAAGGAAGAGGAGAGAAGCCCACTCTCTTGAAATAAAAAAGGAGAAATTATTCAAGAAAGCTTGTGTAGCCTTTATTAAGCCCCTCCTTAGATATTTCAGAAATTGGAATTTCATGACTGTAGAAAGAGAGTGGTAGTACCTTTACTGGTAGGAGCAATAGGAGCAACAGGACCAGTTCCCTAAGAATACTTATTCTTGACTTTTGAATGCAGCCTGAAGTGTTGCCAGTAGGAACCAAGTAGTTGAACAGAGCATCTGCTCAGACCAATGCAATCTGGGTACAGTTCCCTGTTCTGCTACCACTAATGTGGAGAGTAGGTGTATCATCTTCTGTTCTAAGCAAAGCTCATCTTGATTCCTGGGAGGTTGCCAACACTTGGCAGAGTTTGGACACCTCTAAAAACCTTTCTTTGTTTTGATGAAAATGCTGTGAGTCCCAGGTGCATCAGTCTGGGATTTGTAGCATTTCTCTTCCTTTTCCTCCTAGTGCGGAGTCCAGAAGGTGACTTGACTTTGTACTGTAAGGGGGCTGACACCATTCTTTATGAACTGCTTCATTCATCCTGCGACTCTCTCAAGGAGGAGACCACAGAACACCTGAATGTAAGTGTTGCCTTCTGCACAACATCTCTGCATTTAATGGTTTCCTTTTTTTCCAGGTATGGAAATGTACTTTGTATTGAGATAAAAAACAGGTTTTAGAAGCAGCACTCAAGTATGAGTTTTTTAATATTTTTTTTTTTTTTTGGTGGGGAACAGAGGGAGAAATTAATATAGCCTCAGGCCTCAAATCAGTTGCCTAAGCTTGGGCACCATGTACCATTTAAACTGCTCTAGGCTATCTGGGACATCTGGACACCAATGGCACATGCAGGATACAATGCAGGACATTCAGAAGCTTTGTATTCCTCTGGAGCAGGAGCTGGAAGACAGGTAGAAGAGATGAATCACCTGAAATGGCACTACACAATCTGTGTTTTAGCAACTAAAGTTCCATCCAGGTCTGCAGTTACTCTACAACCCAGGCACCTGATGCATTCAGACATGCCTTGGATCAGAATAACTCAGTCGATCAGTAAAGGGCGACAGAACTGAATTCACCTCCTTGAATTCAATTCAGATCTGCAGTGACTGTGATCCCTCTGCTGGGACCTGCTCACCTCCCTTTCTTCTAGATCATGTCAGGGCATATTGACTGGGCAGCAAGGAAAACGCGTCACGCAAACTTGTGGTCTTTATGTTATTGTTGGTATGCACTGGGCAGTTGTTGCTCACACAAGTGGATGTTTTGGCCAATATTTGCTCCCCCTTGTGATGCCAGATCCTGCTGGAACAGTGCTGAGTTAACAGCAGAGATAACAGAAAGTTTCACCAGAGGGGTTGTGCAATAGCACAAAACATCTTGCTCACTGCCTGGGGAAGCAGAGAAAGTTCCTGGTGAAGGAGAGGGCAGAGCAGAGCAATGGATGTAACCTGTTCCTGATGCACCTTTACTTCAAGCCTGAGGGAACACCTCACTTTTCTCAACGAGATCCCTGTTATCCTACCCAACACTGAGACCCACACTGTCAATCACGCATCTGCAGAAGGCACACTTAGAAGGTATTGCTGAGGTGTCATGACTGACTGTGCTCACACTGTGCATTTCAGCCAGCATTTGTGCCCTAAACATGTTGAGCGCATGCCAATATTCAAAATTCAAGGCTGTGTTGAGTGTTTATTCACATCTCACTGTTCTGAACGTTATGTTGAGAAATACAAACCTGGGAAACAGCTACCTGGTCAATGTCAAGCTTTAGAGCCAGAAAGTAGGAAAGCTCTTTTGAATATGTTCTTTGTGAGGACTGTAGATGGCAATGATAAAATGGTCTGGAATTAGTTTTTAAAAAGTACCCTGAGGTTTGTGGTCTAAGGTGCAATTTTTTCACTTTTTCTCTGCAGCCTGTAGGCACGAAGCTTTTACGAATAGCCGTTTGCTTTCCAAGGGTCCTTTGTAAGCCCATGTGAGCAGACTGTTCTTTTTTGACCTATTCTGCCTCACCCCTGTCTGACAGGAGTTTGCTGGTGAAGCCCTGAGGACACTCGTGGTGGCCTATAAAAACCTGGACGAAGACTACTTTCAGGACTGGATCCGGCGTCACCATGAAGCAAGCACTGCCTTGGAAGGACGGGAAGACAAGTTGTCGGAGTTATATGAAGAGATTGAAAAAGATCTAATGGTTGGTTTTTCAGGGAATCTGGGCCAAGCTCTGGGGGAGGCAGTGAGGCTGGTGGTTTGTCAATAAACAGCTCAGTATGACTTCGGTAAACATTGCTTTGCAAACATCTCAGTGGGTTGTGTGACGGGAGCGGTTAGGAATATGGCAGTCCTGGGTTTTCACTGGCACCTCCGTCAGGAGCCCATAACCAGGCTGTCACCCACTAGTGCAGGGGAATGGTTTTATTTTAACTCATGTGGGTGTCAGGGTAGCTTTTTCGTGATGAAGTGACATACCAGAGCCTGAAGGAGATGACGTGGACACAAATACTTCATCGCTATCCTTTGTACGTGCAAATGGCTGATCTATTTATTTTCCTGTCTTTGAAACGGCAGGCAGTGAATAATCCCCAGTGTCCCTCCATATCAGAGAGTGTCTTCTTTGTTCTTGCGGCCCTGGGCAGGATAGGGAGATGATGTCCGTGAACATGTTTGTGTCAATTTGAAATAGGACTGAACTGTGATCTTCAAGTCACTCTTTGCTCCATGAGTGTTGTTACAGCTTTTTGAATGCCCTGGGGGGTCTGCCTGTGTTTTATAGCTGTGAATAATGAATGAAAAGGATGTGTGGGATCTAAGGGGAAGCAACTCAGCTTTTTCACTCAAAGCACCACGTTTCTGAAATCTCAGAAACCCTGGGAGCCGCACACTTGCTCCCTCCATTAGCCGCATGCTCAGGGTCCCAGCAGGGCCTGGGAAGAAGCAAGCCTGAGTTGAGGAGCTGATCACCTCTGGAAGTTGCAAGGCCCATGGAGCTGAGCCTACTGCCCTTCTGGGTCTGGAAAAATTTTAATCCTCCAGTCCGGAGAATGGATCATGCAAGTGCTGCATGGACTATGTCCAAAGCAGGAAAGGCATGGAGATTTAGAACGTAAAGGAGCCAGGTGCTTTCCAAGGAAGGTTTATGAAGCTTGTGGCCCGAGTAGAGAAGAGGTCATGGGTTCACAGCAGGAAGAAGTGTGGCTCAGAAGAAAACATTCTACACCAGACCCTTCTTTGTACTCTGTACAGAGTGACTTTACTTCCCAAAGGTGCTGGAGGGACAGACAGAGGTAGGAAAGCCTGGCTTGTGACAGAGAATGGGTGTGAGAGCCAGAGTCAGCAAGGAAATAGAAAGGTCTTGTGGAGATGCAGAGGACTGTCAAGTATCAGGTTGATGGGCAAGAGCAGAAGTCCCTCTGTGTGGCAGACTCCTGATAAGGGTCCTTAGGGAGAGTAAGGATATAAGGACAACAAGGGGGAATAGGACTGGAAGGTGGTTATATTCAGCGAAGATTAGTAAAAATACTATTTATCATTGCTTTACCTAAAATCTAAGATCCATGGTCAGGAAGGTATCACAACTGTCCCTCCAGCTGCTGTTACACCAGGTGATGGGCAGACAGGCAAAGGCCTGCAACAGTACTATTGTGCCTTTCTGCAGCTGTGGGGAACACATGCCCTTGTTCTCTGTTCCTGGGCATATTTGACCCCAGTGTCCATCTTTGGGCTTCCAGCTCAGGCTCAGGCTGCCAAGGATGAGCAGGTATTCCCAGGAGGGGACTTTGTATACTACAAGCATTTAAGGTCTCACTAGCTGGACCAGGGACTACTGCTGTAAAATGTGTATTGTGCAGTTTTGAAGACCCTATGGAGAAGTTCCCTCAGAGCTGATAACAGTCACAGCTGATGAATGATAAACATTCCAGGAAGCCAAAAGGGATCTTGGGCTTAAAGCCAACCCCTCAATTTAGTCTCCCAACAGCAGGAGGTAGGTGGTAGCAGATGCTGTCTAAACCAGAGCTAGCACTGAAACCTTCATGTACCTTTGACAGTAGGTTAAAGGCACAAGATATCTCCAAAATGCAGGAAAAGCAGCAAGTTTAAAATAATGAAGGTTTGTGTGACAGTGTAGAGCAGGGGTGTGGACAGGTCTGTTGTGGCCTTGAGAAGATGCTTAGCAGCCATATGACCGCTGCATTGCAATATGGCTGGGAGCAAGGTCCGCGCTAGAGGATGTGTATGGAGGTTTGGGGATCCACAGACGTCTTTGTCCCCCAGTGAGAGCTCTATCTGCTGTGAAGGGCACAGGTGGAAGAATACAGACCTGTTGGTCTGCAAACATGTTGGCCAATATTTTCATGCATGTTCATGATCCATCTGAGCCTCAGGGATTAGAGACTATAACATTTGCAGGATCAGGGCTCTACTCTGTACACTAAATTTGCTGAGGATGAGTGAAAATCAGTACAACCTTACTCCTGGATTTCATTTGTGTTTGCATGAGTAATTACCTGGAGGTCTAATGATTTCTCCTTTGCTAGCAACAGGAAGACTTAACCAGTTCCCTGCTGTTTTCTGTTAAGCTGCTAGGTGCCACAGCGATTGAAGACAAGTTACAAGATGGAGTCCCACAGACGATTGAGACTCTTGCCAAAGCCAACATTAAGATATGGGTTCTTACTGGAGACAAACAAGGTAAAGGGGCTACAGCTTTGGATTTCTCTTCTCTCCCACCAGTAGACGGTTCTGCTAAGGCCCATGTTCTCATTCTTTCTCCTTTGATAAACTACACAGAGGACAAACTTACTGGGCTTTGCTTCATTGCCAGCCAGGCAAAATGTTGGTTATCTGAAATTAGCCTAGATAACTGTAGTTAATGCCTGTTCTAAATTCCTGTCCTGAGTCTGGAAGCAATGTAAAGGCAGTATTCTTTGCCTTTGGAGAGGTGACAATGAGCATAGTCATTGTCATATGCTCTGATAAGGTGACAAATTAGTAACCTTATGGTGAAGAATGTAGAAAAAATCTTAGAATCATAGAATCGTTAGAGTTGGAAGGGACCTTAAAGATCACCAAGTTACAACCCCTCTGCCATGGGCATGGACACCTTCCACTAGAGCAGGTTGCTCAGAGCCCCATCCAGCCTGGCCTTGAACACTTCCAGGGATGGGGCATCCACAACTTCCCTGGGCAACCTGTTCCAGTGCCTCACCACCCTCACAGTAAAGAATTTCTTTCTGGTATCTAGTCTAAATCTCTTCTCTTCCAATTTAAAACCCTTGCCCCTTGTTCTGTCATTGCTCTTCCTGGCAAAGAGTCCCTCCCCAGCTCTCCTGTAGGCTCCCTTCAGATATTGGAAGGCTGCTATAAGGTCTCCCCGGAGCCTTCTCTTCTCCAGGCTGAACAGCCCCAGCTCTCTCAGCTTGTCTTCATAGGGGAGGTGCTCCATCCCTCTGATCATCCTCGTGGCCCTCCGCTGGACCCGTTCCAACAGGTCCATGTCCTTCCTGTGTTGAGGACTCCAAAGCTGGACTCCAGGTGAGGTCTCACGAGTGCAGAGTAGAGGGGTAGAATCACCTCCTGAGACCTGCTGGCCACACTTCTCTCGATGCAGCCCAGGACACGGTTGGCTCTCTGGGCTGCCAGCGTGCACTGCTGGCTCATGTTGAGCTTCTCATCCACAAGCACTCCCAAGTCCTTTTCCGCGGGGCTGCTTTTCAGCCATTCTCCACCCAACCTATATTTGTGCCTGGGATTGCCACGTCCCAGGTACAGGACCCTGCACTTGGCTTGGTTGAACTTCATGCAATTTGCACGAGCCCACCTCTCCAGCCTGTCCAGGTCCCTCTGGATGGCATCCCTTCCCTCCATTGTGTCAACTGCGCCACCGAGCTTGGTGTCGTCAGCAAACTTGCTGAGGGTGTACTCTATCCCACTGTCCATGTCTCCAACAAAGATGTTAAATAGTATTGGTCCCAGTACTGACCCCTGAGGAACACCACTCGTCACTGGCCGCCACTTAGACATTGAGCCATTGACTGCAACCCTTTGGGTGCGGTCATCCAGCCAGTTCCTTATTCACCGAGTGGTCCATCCATTGAATCCATGAGTTTCCAATTTTGAGACCAGTATGTCGTGTGGGACAGTGTCAAATGCTTTGCAGAAGTCCAGGAAGATGATGTCTGTTGCTCTGCCCTCGTCTACCAAGTCTGTGGCAGTATCGTAAAAGGCCACCAAATTTGTTAGGCACGATTTACCCTTGGTGAAGCCATGTTGGCTGTCTCCAATCACCTCCTTATTTTCCGCATGCCTTAGCAAAGATTTCAGGAGGATCTGCTCCATGACCTTGCCAGGCACAGAGGTGAGACTGACTAGCCTGTAGTTCCCTAGGTCTTCATTGTTTCCTTTTTTGAATATTGGAGTTATGTTCCCCTTTTTCAGTGGGAACTTCAGTCCCCCTTTCAGTCAGTGGGAACTTCACCAGATTGTCATGATTTCTCAAATACGATGGAAAGGGGCTTAGCAACTTCGTCTGCCAGCTCCCTCAGGACCCATGGATGGATTTCATCAGGTCCCATGGCCTTATGCACCTTCAGGTTCCTTAAGACGTCTCAAACCTCGTCTTCTCGTACTGTGGGCGGATCTTCATTCTCAGAGCCCCTGTTCTTGCCTTCTGTGACTTGGCAGTGTGATTAGAGCCCTTGTGGGTGAAGACTGAAGTAAAAAAGTTGTTCAGTAGCTCACTCAGTCCTGGGTGACTAGGTCTCCCATTTCCTTCCGGAGGGGACCCACAGTTTCCCTCGTCTTGCCTTTATCCCTGATATATCTATAGAAGTTCTTTTTACTATCTTTCACATCCCTGGCTAGATTTAGTTCTGCCTGGGCTTTCGCTTGCCTGATCTGGTTTCTGGTGACTCGGACAGTTTCTCTGTATTCTGCCCAGTGTACCCTTCCCTGTTTCCACCCTCTGTAGGCCTCCTTTTTGGTCTTGTTCTGCTTTTCAGGAGCTTTAAGGCTAAAGTGAATGGTGGGTTGATTTCAATTTGGTCCTGGCATTAATGATCCAGAATAGAAAAGGAAGAAATATAGGCTTTTGGAGAAAACATTAAATTGGAAAGAAAGGAGAACAGACTCCAATAAATTCTTTTGGAGAAATAGCAGCTTCACTGAAACAATGGTGTCCCAGGAAGGTCAAAACTCTTTGCAAATAATTTCATCTAAGAAATGAGCAGAGAATTTGTGAAAAAAATGAAATGTTTCATTTTGACATGTTCTGCAATGGAATAGTTTTGCTTATGAAATACCAAAATACTTTTTAATTTCAGAACAAAATGTCTTGCTATTCTTCTTCAGAGCTATGGTTTGGGGCTTTTCTGTGGGTAGGGAGAGGGAAAGCTAAATATCGTGAAAAAAATTTTTCAATAAACATGAAAAGTTTTTTGTTACTCCAAGTATTTTGGCCAAAGGGTGCTTTGAGCTTTTTCATTTTGGTACAAGGCCATTTTCTGTGGCCTTGTAAATCCAAGTTAAGGCAGATTTGCTGCTAGGTCCACCAAGGTGACTCTCCTGGTTCTCTAAAGCTGTTGACTCTGAAAGGCTCAGAGCTCTTTTCAGTGAGAAAGAGAGCTTTTGTTCTTTTGTCTTGTGTGCAAAAAGGCCACAGAGATGCTGTCTGAGTTTGGGGTTTGCTAAGATGGGACGTTTTCCTGGTTTATCTTTCACAGAGACAGCAATGAATATTGGTTACTCCTGCAACTTGCTGAATGATGACATGGAAGATGTTTTCATTATTGAAGGCCGCACATCTGACGACGTACTTAATGAGCTGAGGTAAATGGCTGGAATATACAGCTTCCTTGTTGTGCAATGACACTGGAATGGAACAGTATTTGTATTTTGTATTATTCCACCTTTTTTTCCTGTGGGCTTTACTCAGTGCAGTTCATTCAGGGACCTTAGATGATGATTATCTGGCTCCCTGGAAGATCCAGCAGTAACATAGTACAGAAGTCTCCTCTGAGGATAAACTCTGGAGCTTCTTGATCCAAGAGCTCAAACCTACGTAAATGCATAAGAAAGCCAGGCAATATCAGCTGATGTTCAACAAGCAATCTGGAGGCATACAGCCTTTGGCCCTAGGCTTGAGCTGTGCTGTTAGTCTACTGCTATTGCCATTCCTCCACATTGCAGTCCTTTGTCTGGATATGGTCCTTTTTTAGCATTATCTGGAAATCTGTGCTACTCAATAGCATCCTCAGTAGACACAAATCCTTACATACAGTTGGAAAATGGGAAAGTTTTTCAGTCCATTTCTGTTGAAGTAGGCACAGACAATAGGCACAGATGCCCTTTGGGATACTATCCTTCATGGCATTCAGATGGTTTGTTTGACTTTAAATCAGCACAGGTTTAGTGCAAGCTTACGTAGAGTTTCAGAACCATGTTGGTGGTCTGCACAAACAGCAGTAGCTAAGCTATGCATGTTGTTGTAGGGGTACAGAGAAAATTGAGCTAAACTATCAAAGGGAAGAATCAATTTTTTATTTTCACGAAGTTGATTTAATAAAACATACATTCACAAGCTTTCCATTATTATTCTGCAATTTTTTTAGGAATGCAAGGAAAAAGATGAAGCCCGACTCCTTTCTGGACACTGATGAAATCAATATTCAGTTTGAAAAATCTTCAAAAAAAACGAAAATTATACCTGATGAGCAAGCAAATGGGGTGTATGGTTTGGTTATCACCGGCCACAGCCTGGTAAGGAAGCTTCAGAGTCATGTTAGGGCTGAGTTCTCTTAAGAACTTACTGTGATAGGGACATACTGGAAATCTGAAAATGCTTAAAAAATGTAGCTCTAGAGGACTGGATTTTTTTTTCCTGACTGAAGATCAGGTTCAGTAGCTAAGTGAGACATCAAAGGTGATGGGCAAGGTTTCAGAAGACTGAACAGGGAAGAGTTCGCCCTGATGTTAGATGAACAGGAGAGGCAGAGTAGCTGGATCAATTTTCATTTCCAGAAAGATACCAGAAAAAATAATCAGGTGGATTATGGATGCAGCAAGAAGGAATAGATTTTCCATCCTTGGAAATCTTTTAGAACAGGTTAGAGAAAAAAACAATTTAGTTAAATTTCAGCCTGTCTGGGAGGAAGACTTAGGCTACATCAGGTTTATTTGTCCATTGTGTTTTGCTTTCCCAGATTTTCAGGGTAGCAAATAGGAAAGATGTGGAAAGAGCTAGGAGGAAGTGCCTTTCACAGACAAGATGCTTCTGTTCTCTGTGGTTGCTACTTGAGAGCAGTCCAGAAAATTTAACTCCCAACTCTAGACCAGCCCTGCAAACTACTATTATAAAAATCTCATGTTGCTCCATTTTTGGCTTGTGTGCCAGGTATACAGACCCTGGACTAGAGGGGACACCTTCAGGCACTGCCTATATTGTCAGGCAACCTCTATCCCTCTTTTACTCTCGCTCCTTCTTTAACCCCAGCGCCTTAATCCCCTTTAGATCCCTTCTGCAAAACAGACAAGAGGTCTATCAAGTTCAATGTGTCTGCATGGGTGAATCCCCTGACAACCCAGCCAGAAGATGGGATGTCCCTCTCTGTTCCTACTCCATCCCTTCAGCCTGCAGGACAGAACCTAGGTTCTGTGCTATAAAAGCACCACTGGCAGTGGTGACAAAGCTTTCTTTTCATTCCTGGAAAACCACACCCTCACCCACACCCTGGCAAGGAGAAGTGTCCCACACAAATAAATTCAAATCTGGGCTGTGTGGGAGCAGCCAGCCCACACAGGCTGCAACAGAGTGGACACATCCAGTCTCACCAAGTGGCTTTTTCCTGGGTGTGGACCACAAGGACAGTGGGGACAAAACTATACATTATTTCTTCATACAAACCTAGAGCCTCAACAATGGTGACGGTGCTGATACTGTCCCACTCACAGGCAGCATCTGTTCAGTGCCGTACCCCTGTGTGCAGGTGGGTGGGATGGCAGCTCTGGGGTGATGCACACTTGTGATCTTGCTTAAACAAAACCAGTGAGCAGAAGCACATCAGCATCTGTAATGGCAGCATCATACTAGATGATTTCCATGCAGTACCATTAATAGACTATGTGATAACATTTTGCCAGTGCCGTGCAGCGAGGATGTTGTGGGAAAAGCCATCTCTAATAGCTGTGATGGGCCGGTACTAAAGCTAAACCACGAGAAGGTCTCTCTTGTTGATCAAGCCTGCCTGCCATTGATGGGAGGGAAGCGGGGGAGCTGGTGACTCACATCTCTCCCTTTCAAGAAAAAAGGGTGTCTGGCCTAAAGATTGTCTGCCTTATGCAGAAAGGCCTGCTCTAATGGCTCTGAGGGGGAGAGAGCCCTGTAGATTCCTTCCATGCATGTCCACTGAGAAGAGACAACAAAGAACAGAGCCGAAAAGCGTGATCTGAAAGAAAAATGAAAAGCTAACACTGCTCCCTCCTCCGTACGCAGATCTGGAGGGGTGACCAGACATCCAATTTTCCTCTGTGCTTCCTGAATAGAAATAACACGGCTGACTGATTTTAAAGTTCAACATTCAGAGCAAATTTGCCTTCTCCCTGGTTGTGTGTTTTGCTTTGTCATGCCCACCTGAGCTCAGCCTTTTCCGTGTTGTTTTTTTTTTTTTTTTAATTAAGTACTCCCAAATTGAAGTATTTTCTATTTAAACCACAGATCTCGCAGAGCTTAAAAAATAAACAAAGAGGGATGAGCAGAGACTCTCTTGCATGGAGATACACAAGGCTATCTCAGGCCCAGCAGCAGCTTCGTTAATTTAGTGCTCCTGTTGTCTGACACTTTTAATGCACTGTCAGGTTACATCAGACAGGGCAGCTGTTGTGCAAATCCAGCTGTGGTGCACACCAGGTGCAAGCTGGTAGGTGTATGCTGAGTGGCATGGTGTTGTGGGGTAGGGATGCTCCTGGTGACCAAATGGATGGATTCACCTGGGGTATCTCAAACCTTCCTTCAGCCAAATAGAAGAATGAGCTCAGTTCTCATTTCCTTCCTGCTGCCTCCTCTTTGTCAGGCCTCCAGCTGCTGCTGGTCTGACCTGAGCACCCCCGTTGGTCCTTCTTTCCAGGCTTATGCGCTGGAAGGGAATTTGGAGATGGAGCTGGTGAGAACGGCCTGCATGTGCAAAGTGGTGATTTGCTGCCGGGTGACTCCGCTGCAGAAGGCCCAGGTGGTGGAGCTGGTGAAGAAGTACAAGAAGGCTGTGACCCTGGCAATCGGAGACGGAGCCAATGATGTCAGCATGATCAAAAGTGAGTGATGGACGACAGCTGGCATGCTCTATCATGCTGACTCTCTGATGTATTTCTATCTGAGGTGGCTGAGCAGCAGGAACATGTATCTCAGTGCCTTCTGTAACGCCCTCTTTGTGGCACCTAGTGGCTGTGTCCCAAGGTTTGGCCAGTTTCTGCACAGTCCTGCCACTATAGGCTACTTGTGTCTCCTGCCTTCCAGGACACACAGGAGGGCTCTTTCTTTGCTCCCACCTCCAGAATCGCAAGAAGCTAAGGCTGCACCTACTGCTTATTTCTCTGTTTCTACCTTAGAATAGTCAAAATCCCACCGGGGCTATGATGTGTCCACCCATGTGTCCGCACGGCCACCATCACAAAGGCAATACAAAGAACAATCAAGTTTGTTTCAGAGAGGGCCTGTCTGCAATGCAGAAAGAAAATCTTCTTGCCTGTAAATAGTCTGTGTAATGTTAGATGGTTTGGTTTTTTTCACTTCCATGTGGTAGGGCCAATTATCTCCCTTGAGTTATAAATCATGGGCTTCTAGGCCCCCTTGTCCTTGAGCATCATTTGATGCTGCATTACCTCAGTGAATTTATGAAAAAAATCCCCTAACTAGGTATAATTAAATTAAGATTATTCAGAAGGGCCTATTGCTAATCTTCCTTGTGTTAATTTGCAAGAATTGATTAAGTGGAGCCTTTTAATTAAGAAAGAAAAGGCTAAGTAGGGAGCTTCAAGGGAGATAAGTCAGGCAGTCAGTAAAGAAAGGATAAGAAAAGCAAGTTAAAGTGTACATGATAATTAGAAACTACCCCCTCTCCCCCCATGAGAGGGTTGGGACTTTGGGATTTTATCAGTTCACTGTTCCGTGGAAACCCCTGAATATAACCAACCTCCAGCCATCAAGATTGTTCTCTTTAGTTAAAGCTGTATAATTAGCTGTCACATTAAACTTATGTCCATGTTTAATAAACCCAAGTCACTATTAAAAAAGACGTGACTCTTCTATCTAATTATTTGATTGAACTAATAAAGCTTAGGAAACATAAAAAGGCTACAGTCAGCTTTGTAGCACTGTGTCTGAAGAAATCTATAACGGGTTTGAAGATTTTGCTTGTCTGAAGCAGTATTTTAAGGCAGCTGGAAGGACATGCATGCATGTAAATACAATTCACATGTAAATATAAATTAAAAGTGGTGTTTTTTATTTTTTGTAACAGCAGCTGTTATGAACAACAGCATTTATGCTGTTGGAAAATATTCAGAAAGAAAACATGAATTGTCACTGAGGGTGTAATTTCATCCAAATAATGCAAACACAGTTACTGGCAATGTATCACCTCAGCCAAAAACATAACACTGCTGAAGGATTAGTGTCACAAAACATTTTTATTTTTAAAAAAAATAACTTCAAGTGTGTCTTTTTACAAAGGCTGGGAAGGAATTAACACAGTGTCCCAGTGCAGGAGACTCTTAAAAAACAACAGGGTGATGAAAACTCCCCCTGTAATGATGTGACCAATAACCTTCTCGTTGCAGCTGCTCACATTGGGGTTGGTATCAGTGGCCAGGAGGGCATGCAGGCGGTCTTGTCCAGTGACTTCTCCTTCGCACAGTTCCGTTACCTGCAGCGCCTGCTCCTGGTCCACGGCCGGTGGTCCTACATCCGCATGTGCAAGTTCCTCAAATACTTCTTCTACAAGAATTTTGCCTTCACATTAGTGCATTTCTGGTACGGCTTCTTCTCTGGCTTCTCAGCACAGGTAAGTCCAGCTTCTGCTTTCTCGTGGTCACATCCAGCATTTTCAAGTAAAGTGTCTGGAAACATTTTAAAAGGAAATAAACTATGCCAGTGTCCCAACCTCACTGGGTGGCACACAGGTCTGTCTTCTTCAGCTGTATGAGTATAATGCAAATCTCCCCCAACTGGTGGCCAGTCACGGGGCCAGAGCCGGGGGGCGGATCCTGCTTAGGATCACCTTATATTTTTGGTCTCAATAGCATCTCGAACCAAGATGTTCCAGCATGTAATTGCGTATGCTTTTGAAGAGATGGAAAAGGCAACCTTTTCCTACCTTCATGCTCTTTTTTCTTTTTCCTTTGTTTTCAGACTGTCTACGATGAGTGGTTCATTACACTTTACAATTTGGTATATACTTCCCTCCCGGTGCTAGGAATGAGCCTCTTCGATCAGGTACTGTTTCTATCACCGCTTGGATTTTTTCACATGGGTTTTTTCTCCAGGTGCTGTGAGCTGGTTCCATGAAGCAACAGCAGCCAACTTTTTGGCTGCTGGAGTTGTGGTAGCTCCTAACATAGTTTCCAGCCAGTGAGACCTGAGAGCACAAAAAAAGGATAAACCAGGGAGCAGATGGTATATTATTTGGCCTGTGGGTTTCAGTGCATGATGAGACTCTTGAGTTAGGCTGCTGACTACAGTAAAAGCTGCCATTGCAATGCTCCCCTGAAGTAGACACATCTTGCTAGCTGCATTGCTGAAGCCTGACATTTTAATGACTACACAGAACAATGAATGAGCTTGAAGTCTGAAGCCAGGTTGTCCAGGTTCAACCTTTCTAGGAGAAGTCTTCCTGCAGTAATTCCACGTGCACACTTTTACTCCTATGCTATTACTGTTTAGCAAGACATAAAAGCAATAAATCTGCTCCTGTATGCCTTTTGCTAGTTAAGTAAGTAGGGACTTGCTACTCCACAATGTTTCACAGTGTTCAGCTCTGGACACTTAAGGGAACCAAGTCAGACAGCCTTGCCTGTGTGTGGACCCAGTGGAGGTATTTTCTATTCCTTAGCTTCCAGGCAACTCTCAGAAGAGCAGACCATGAAGTCTGCTTAAGATGAAGTGTACCTGTTTTTTTTTTTTTTGGCAGCACTTATCAGCTTTGTCAGCACAAGAAAGGTGAAATTCAACATGGAAAATGTGTCTAGGTGGCCTTGGGCTATGGCACACTCATCAGCACTACCGAGTGAATTGTACACTAAGCCTTTGCTCATGGAAATGCATGCCCTTAGGGACATGGCAATCCTAAGTGGTCTTGTGCAGTCGGTCGGGTAGGTGCCAGCAAATCTGACCATCTCCTGTCTTCTTTCAGGATGTGGATGATCGTTGGAGCATGCTCTTTCCTCAGCTATATGTCCCTGGCCAGCAAAACCTCTATTTCAACAAAATAGTGTTTGTCAAGTGCATGCTGCAAGGGATCTACAGCTCCCTCATTCTCTTCTTCATCCCCTATGGAGCCATGTACAACACAATGAGAAGTGACGGGAAGGCCATTGCTGACTACCAGTCCTTTGCACTGATGGCCCAGACCTGCTTACTGATTGTGGTGTCTGTACAGGTAAGGCATCCCAGGTAGCGTTTTTAGGAATTACTTGTTGTTTTATGAAGGCAGCATCTGGAGGGCCACTTGGGATCTCGGTAGCATTGTATTTGCTGCAGCATCTTGCATTTTTGCAAGAAAAAAAAAAAAAAAAAGTCTCCTGACACCAGATTCCCCTCCTCAGTTCAACAGAACCACAGATTTGTATGTTATGAAAGATCAGTGGCAGGAAAGCAGAGTCTTTGCCTTGGGAAGTTTACAGTCACAGCAGACAAAAAAGTTAAGACTGGGAATAGAGAAGGACTCATTCCAGTTTTATGGGATGGGTTTGTAGCACAGGACTGTCTGCTGTCAGGCTGTTATTTATAGGATCTCCATCGTGAGGCTGTCTCTGTAGCCTGGCCCCATGCATGATGCAGATGGTAGAACTGCGCTCACTGGAAGAAATAGCTAAGACTTGGGTGGTCCAAAATTCAGAAGGTACTAGCAGGGTAAGAGAAATTTCTTACAAGAAAACCTAATCAATCCTAGCTCCCCAGATAATGATTTCCGCTCTCTGAGGTCTTGTAGGCTTCTTCTCCTAACTTACAATGCTAGAACACAGCTTGGGGGTGAGGACATAAGCACGGCTCATTGGAATTTAGTATTCTGTCTCCAGTACTGGCCACCACTGAAGCCTTGAGAAGAGTGCAACAACAGGGCAAATGTAGGAATGCTTGCCTTGAACGGTCTTCCAGCATCCTATGATCTATGTCTTGGTATTTCTTGAGCCTTAAATGAATAACAGCCTTGGGAGCAGGGATACAAAGAAGAGAACAAGATCTCCGCTTGTGTTCAGCATAGATCTGATAGATAATTAAGACACTGACAATAGCTGTCTTGCTCCATTCTTTCAGATTGGCTTGGACACCTCCTACTGGACAGTTGTGAACCAGTTCTTCATCTGGGGCAGCCTTTCTGTTTACTTTGCTATCACCTTCACCATGTACAGTGACGGCATGTACCTGATCTTCACAGCTTCCTTTCCATTTGTTGGTAAGCTCTGGGACAAATCTGGATGGCACTCAAAATGGGTATACTCTGGGGCTTAAATCTGTCGAGTATTTCTAGTCTCGAGGCAATAACAGAATATATTGATTGCCTTTTCTACAAGAAATGCCAGGGTATTTCTGAGGGCTGCTGGGAATGCTTATTTTGAATCCCATCCATGCAGGTGAACGTGTGCCACGTTCACTTCCTTGCATAAGAATGCACATTCACATGCAGCCAGAGGAATGATCCTTTAAATAAACCTACCAAGCTGGCTGGCATGCTTTCTGCTGCTCTTTTATATGCTGTTTCCAGGTGTCTAATGCTTACAGATATCTAGGAGCATTTTGTTTGCAGAAGGATGTGTGTTCTTTTGTAAGTTAACATGTTTGCATAGGAAAGTATACAAGTACAACATCTAGTTAAACATGAGAAACACGCCACGTGATTATGGTGTGATACCTGGCTGCCTTTGGACAGGTTAAAGGGCAAATTCCTAACAAAAAAAAAACCCAAAACCCAGTGACGATCAGGTCTTTGGAGTTACTCTACATGACAGATTTCTGAATGCATGCAAAAGGGGAACGATAACATGAGTCTGTCTGCTGAGACTTTGACCAGGAGGAAGATGAAAGCTTAGCGAAGTAATTCAGATGTTTTTAATAGCTCTGTGCTTCCATAGCCAATATTAATAGATCATTGTTATGAGACTCTACTTTTTAAATCCCAGTGCTTTTTTGTTTCAAGTGTTGGGTTGGTGTATTAATCAATGCCTTTATTTCTGCATGAATTGTTAAGCCAAGACTTGTTCTGCCCATCTTCAATGAAATACCAAGGTGCTTGGCCATTTTAGAAATATCTGAGCTGCAGGTCAGTTGTTGCAATGTATTTCCCAGGCGTATGGTCACATCCACTGTAAGACGGCTTTTAGTATCAAAAGTGCTGAGTGAGAGAAGACAGTGTCTGTTCAGTTTCCAGAGACAGGTGGCAACTCACTTGCCAGGAATATCTCTATCTGATGCTCTTTTGATAAAATGTAGGTCAAATTAGCCATAATGCTCAGCGCTGCTTAATATGGTCTCAGTCTGAAACCGTTTCTAAGGGAAGCGTTCCTAGTCTGGACTCAGACTTGTTTACTTTAATTTCAGTGGAGTTGTATTACAGCAGAATTTGGCCAACTGGAAAAAAAAAAAAACATTCAGCAACTTTACTGCCAACAACAGCATCAGTAAGCCTTGTAATGAGGGTTTTTGCAGACGGTTTGTTCTATCTTAACATTCCTTCAGTTTTGGAGGAGCCAGAAGTGAGCACTTTGGTTTCCAAGAAGGTGGCAGTGTCACGCCAGCACATGGCAGTTTCTCTTCCACCCAATAAGGCTACACAGACACGCAGACCATGTGTTGCTCCTCTCACAAAGGGCTGTGATCCTATTGTCTACTGGCCGGTCAGAGTCAGTACTCCATATCCTTCAGGAAATGATGCTGGAAAGTAAGAAAATAGTGTTCCTCTTTTTGCACCAGAATCCTGGCAAAAGGTGAGAGAGCTGGGCTGCTGATGAAAAAGATTTCTTGAGCATTTATATCAATCCTTTGCAGTGATTTGACTCTTTTTAAAGCGTCAAATTGTCATTTGCTCTGACATCTTTGTGTCTCTGAGTTGTTGCTGCAGTTGAGTCTGGACACTGTGTTTTTCTTTGCTCATCTCAGACAGTCACAGTCATATCGCTGTCTTCTCTACAGCAAGTTGATTTCATTGTTGGAGATGGTGTCTGCTGTGAATTTTGGCCTGTTTGCCAAGTGCTTTGGAATCACAGGGGGTGAAAGGTTCAGGTGAATGATGGCGAGAGGGCTGCTGTTACAGGGGTTTTAATCATGCTTTTGTTTTTCAGGTACGGCTCGAAACACCCTCAGCCAACCAAACGTGTGGCTAGCAATCTTCCTCAGCATCACCCTCTGTGTGCTGCCTGTGGTCGGCTTTCGATTCCTGAAGGCTCAGTTAAAGCCAACTCCCAGCGATAAAGTAAGGAGATACCTTATTAAACCAGAAATCCTGCTTACTCCCACCTAAGCTCACCATGGAGGCATATTGCAGGGGCTTGGCATCGCTCAGAGTGCACGTCCCTGGAGGTGCAGGTGCTGCCATCGCTCTGTCCCCTCTTCCCTTGAGAAGGAGGATTGAATTCGGGTTTTGGCACCGTGCAAACCATCTGCAGCTGGGACCGAGGGCTGAGGTTATTTAGATGTGGATTGGATTGCACCGGAGCGAGGAAGCCACGCTATTTTTAGGTGCAGGGTTTAAGTGCTGTGGCTTGGTGGCAAAGCAGTGGAGAGTTTCAGTTCTCCTAGCCTGCTGCCGTATGGTTTTCACCCTGGCAGGGCGCAGCCCTCCACCCTCCACCCAGGTGTACGTGTTTGCTGAGGGTTTTTTGACTTCAGGATTTACTTCCTTTGTAGCCAATGTATATATCCCGCTCTGAAACCACCTCCCCAGGAATACGAAGGTGAGGCCATTAGGGCAGGGAGAGGCCGAGAGGGATGGAGGGGGCAGAGAGCGCACAGCTTTCGAGAGCCAAGGGACCCCTTCGGAAGATCAGCATGGACACAGCTCGCCGGGATGGCTTCCACACCAGAGCATCTGCTAAATGCTGCTGCCACCTGGTGCTTCCTTCCCCTTCCTGCACCGAGCTGCGAGACACCAGTGTCTCTGACCACAGCCCCAAGGGCATGTTCCTCACTGCTCCTCAGTGGCTGCCCTCATCATCCTCGGGGCGTCTGTGAAGCTCCCCAGGACCTCCAGAGCTGGTGGAGAATGAGTGAAGGGGAATTCCCAGCCCTTTCAGAGGGAGTAGGTGGGTGCTAGAGAAGACTGCGGGGTAGGGAGGTCCTCAGGACACAGTTAGAGGCAGTTCAAATATGTAAAAATGGGCTGGGTTTACCCTTCAGTTGAGTTGAAATCCAACACAGCTGTGGCCTGGAATCCCAGCCTCAAGTGCTTGGGTTGAGCATCCCTCTCTACTGCAAAATTACTTTACATTTCTACATGCTGTGGGAAGTAAATTGTCATGAGAGGAGTGTTTGGGTTTCCTGTTGTACCAAGATCCCCAGCTGGAAGTATAAAATGAACCTAAAGTACAAGCCTGAAGCTTAGAGAAGCCCAGAACTACTAGTGACCAGCTTAGTGGATGAAGGAAATGCTGTGGATGTTGTTTACCTGGATTTTAGTAAAGCCTTCAACACTGTTTCCCAGACTTTCCTGGAGAAACTGGCTTGGATGGGAGTACTCTTCACTGAGTAAAAAACTGGCCAGATGGCCGGGCCCAAACAGTTGTGCATGGAGTTAAATCCAGTTGGCGGCTGGTCCCAAGTGGTGTTGGCCAGGGGTCAGTATTGGGGCCAGTTCTCTTTAATATCTTTACCAGCAATCTGGACGAGGGAATTGAGTGCACCCTCAGTAAATTTGCAGATGACACAAAGTTGGGTGGGAGTGTTGATCTGCTTGAGGATAGAAAGGCTTTGCAGAGGCATATGGGCAGGCTCGATGGATGGGCCAAAGCCAATGGGATGAGGTTCAACAAGGCCAAGTGCCAGGTCCTGCACCTGAGTCACAGCAACCCCATGAACGCCACAGGCTGGGGGAAGGGTGGCTGGAGAGCTGCCTGGTGGAAAAGGACCTGGGGGTGTTGGTCAACAGGCAGCTGAATATGAGCCAGCAGGGAGACCAGGTGGCCAGAAAGGGCAATAGCTTACTGGCCTGTATCAGCAACAGTGTGGTGAAGAGGACTAGGGAAGTGATCGTCCCTGTTGAGGCCCCACCTCGAATATTGTGTCCAGTTTTGGGGCCCTCACTACAGGAACGAGATTGAGGTGCCGGAGCAGGTCCAGAGAAGAGCAAGAAAACTGGTGAGGGGTCTGGAGAACAAGTCTTATGAGGAGCAGCTGAGGGAGCTGGGGTTGTTCAGCCTGGAGAAGAGGAGGCTGAGGGGAGACCTTATCGCTCTCTACAACTACCTGAAAGGAGGCTGTAGCGATGTGGGGATTGGCCCCTTCTCCCAAGTAATGAGTGACAGACAAGAGGAAACAGCCTCCAGTTGTGCCAGGGGAGGTTTAGTATGGATATTAAGAAAAATTTCTTCACTGAAAGGCTACCAAGCATTAGAACAGGCTGTCCACGGAAGTGGTGGAATTGCCATCCCTGGAGGTATTTAAAAGTCAGGTAGATGTAGTCCCAAGGGCCGTGGTTTAGTGGTGGTTCTGGCAGTATTAGGCTGAAGGTTGGACTTGATGATCTTAAAGGCCCCTTCCAACCTAGACAATTCTATGATTCTGTGATTATAAGAACCTACAGTTGACACGGTTCCAAGCAGCAAGGACAGGGGTGGCTGGGGATTCTGCTGAGCCACTGGCACTCAGTACTGGCCTCATGCCTTTGATGGTCCCTTTCAGAAAAGATGCTTGTCTGCAGATGATCTCGGTGGCCACGTGGGACCAGAGAGCCCACTACCTGCAAATAAAGTGCATTAGTTCTTTCCATTCTGCCAAGGAATATGATAATCTATTGATCACCATTCTTATCATAAAAAGCTTTTGCATATCGGAGATGCCCTTTAATGGCCTGCTTTCTAGATTAAGCAAGCCAGTTTTTAAATGTTTCCTTATTTATTTTCCAGACTTCTGACTGTTGTTGAGATAACTATCACACTTTGGGTTATTTGACTGAAAAGAATATTTTTAATCAATCTTCGACTAAAAGACCTGCAGTAATACCCCAACCAAGGCATCAGAGAGCTGTGAGGAGCAATAACAGTGAAATCATCTCCTCTCAAGTCTTACAGATGACACTCCCATTAATGCCTTTTAGAATAAGATTTGCTTTTTCTTTTACCAGGCTGAGGCTTCCATCCTGTGTTGTCAATTCCGTTCTTGCTCTGCAGCCTCTCCTGACACCCCCCTGCTTTGTCAGTCAGTTTTGGCTTTGGACCCCTGCTTCTGTTTCCCTTTCTTAGCTCCTCTTTTGCTCTGCTTGTGAATAACGATGCACTTCCTGCTTTTTCCGTCCTATTTTCTGACTTCAGGTCCTGCTCAAGATCAAAGAAGCCAAAAAGAGGCCACCTCCACCCTCACCAAAGAGACGCCTGCGTCGAACCAGCACTCGCCGCTCCGGCTATGCCTTCTCCCACCAGCACGGCTTTGGAGCACTCATTATGTCTGGGAGAAACATGCGGCCAAAATCACCTTTTGCCACAACAGGAACATTTTCACCAAATAGTGAGAAATACAAACACAAAGGACTGTAAAAAAAAAAAAAAAAGAAGAAAAAAAAAAAAGAAGACAAAACCCCAACACAGCAAACCAAAGTAAAGGGCTGTCAGGAGAGGAGGCTGCGCTCCTTGTAAAGCACCAGGCTGGTGGCCACCTAGAGGTCTGTCCTCCAGGCTAGCAAATCAAGGACTTGGGCCTTCCCTTTCACCCACATGCATGCTCTGACTCCAGCTTCTCTTCCAAAGACTTGTGCTGCTCCCGGGGAAGGCAGGCAGGGTGAGTTAGAGCTGTTGTATGGTATCTCAGAAGGCCTCCCTGGAACAGGAGAGAACATGCTGCAGGAGGCACCTCCGCTCCTTGAGATTGTTCATAACGCTATTTTTAATTATTTTTTTTTTCCTCCCTTTAACTACATACCTCAGAGCAAAGAGAAGTCAATATCTTTCTCATTCACGTGCCTTTGTTTCTGTCATGAGTCCACTCTGGGCCATATAACTGTGGTGACAGTATTGACCCCAGGTGTGCCTTAGGTCCAGCCACACAACCCCCAGATCCCCAACCTTTGTAATTTGGGTAATTTTATAGCCTTTTGACTGTACCCAGGCACTTGGGAAGGCATGAGCTGGAAATAACCTTCTTCCAAACCAACAGTTAATCCAGTTTCTCAAGAGATGGCCAGTGCCCAAAGACCACCCTCTTCCCTCGTCTTCAATCGGAGAGTGCTGCAAGCTCAGAGAAACCCTTAGTCGGTCAAGGGACAAGGACTTGACGTTCATCAGCCTGCCCTGCTTTACCTGCATTGCAAATCTGCTCTTGTAAAAGATCGTTGTCCTCAGAGCCCT